>QEPC01001533.1:9958413-10027817 GCA_003113815.1 Sphenodon punctatus
GAGCCATCTCGAAGAACCTTCTTTACAAGGTAGCAACCTTCTGATCAGCACATGGGCAGGAGCTGTTTGTAAACAAACAGCCTTATCTCCCAGCCCGATCGCTGACCCCGCTGCAGCAGCGCTACTAGGAGGGAGAGTCAGGTAAGCCCTCCCCCCCTCCGCAACCCAACCCGACAGGGGTCAGGACCAACAATTTTTTTGGTTTGTTTGTTAAGAATAATTTTAAGAAAGACATCGTGACCGGCCCCCAGCCCACCGGGAATCCTCCCGGTGCATTCAATGGCCAATCCGCCCCGGCCTGGGTCCCCTGCTGCTGGGGCAAGCCGTGGCGTGACACACACCATAGAATTGCAGGCAATTGCCCAACATTCTAGGCTGGTGCCTGCAACTCTATAGTGGTGCCTGAGGCAATGGACAGCTGGAAGCAGAGCAGCAGCTTGGATCCATGCATCTGACGGACAGCTGCTCCACTTTGGGCTGGCAGCCTGGGTTTGGCCGACCTGTCCCGCCGGAAGCATTCCAGACAGAACACAGCCTTCTCCACCTGCACATTTAGTGGGGCACCTTTAAACAGGCAGGCCACCCAAGGGCGAAGCAGGCAGAACTGGGGCAGCCTGTCCGTCTGAAAACATCATTTGAGTGCAGTGCAGAGCTGGAATCCGCACAAGATGACAGTCTGACAGGGAGCACTCAATATGCAACATAGGGTGATTTCAGACGTGCTGGTCTCCCTCATTGCCATGGTCCGGGATCCATTTCGGATCCTGGACAGGAATCAGACCAGCCATCCTTTAGACGTGCTGGCCTGATTCCACTTGGGGATCGGGGAGGGGACGGAGCTGTGTGGCGCGACGTGCAGCCGCACAGCCCTGCCCCCCCCCCACCACGCTCCCCCGGCCGCCTGCCCTCCTGGAGATGGGTGGGCACAGCGGCCGATCCCGAATTGTGGCCGGGAGCGTAACAGACGTTACTCCCTGCCGTTTCTGGACCATGGTCCAGCTAACCACCATTCTGGAGGTGAGGCTGAACTCCCCTCCGGAATGGTAGTTATTCGGATTCCCGCTGGAGGTTCACTGGGGTGAACCTCTGGTGGGAACCCCTTCAGACATTACGGGCCCTCCTCCACCACAGGGGATTGACTGTGGTAAAAGGGTGGCCCGTAATGTCTGAAATCACCCATAGAGTGCCATCCTCCACCACTGAAGTTAATGGAGGAATGCGCCCATACAATATACTTTTAAAATTAAACTGAGATGGAAAACTACAGAACATCTGTATTTAATGTCTAGCAAATTAATGATTACTGCTGCTGAACTATGCAAGGGAAAGCTCTTTTTGCAAAGTACAGCCTGCATGCATTCTGACAATTACTTTTCTGTCTTGAGTGGTGCACCCTCAACCCTTATTCTGCTGAAACAAATGGATCGAATCTGCAGCTCAATTATTCTTCAGGGGAAATTAGAGGACCAAATGCTACTATCTGTGTAGTGCTTGATGTCCATTGGTGTAGCATGAGTAAAAATGAAAGAAAATGTGGCCCTTTAAAATTAGATTATCAGTGTTAACAAGGATAATAATGAATAATGAATAGAATAACTGAACTGACATTCAAATTAAGTACACTTCCTCTCTATAATGTCTCATCTCACAGTGCTTTTATCATCTATAAATACTGTGCTTATGAGCTCCTCCGTTATACCACCAATATAACCTGCAAGTTTACTTTAAAAAATGTAATCAGTCTCAAGCTGCCCAACACTTAAACTATTTTAGTTCTTATATAATACTGGGTAAGGAAAACACAAATGACTAGCTCCTCAGGTACTTAGCTACCTTTAAACTGACAAATCTTTAAATTGATGACCCATGGATCCCCCAAAGAATGCTGTCATGCATACACCTTGCTGAGAGCAAAAAGTCCATTCCCCAAGCTAGGAGATGTGCTGCTGATACCAACATCAGGATCACTGACCCAGTCCTGGGCATAACTCCCATGGGATCCCACAATGCCTATTCCCTCTCAGCCCCTCAGAAATTCAAAAGCTGGGCATGGAGCTTTCTCACTCCTCTCACTTCAGTCCTCCACCTCCAGGGTACTGAAAACAATATTTCATCTTCACTGCTGCCTCCTCTGCACACTCCTTAACCCCTTTACATTCCAAAAGTACATTTCTGAATTGAGGAACTTGGGGAGCATGAGGAAAGCTCTAGTTAGTACACATTAGGAGCTGTGTGGTGTGTGTGCGTGCGTGCAATCTAAAGGGTGTACTCGGAATGTGAGAAGGAAGAGAAGGGTCCAGATAGGGTATTTTCAGATGGACACCTGCTCCGCTTGTGCTCTGCCCCACCCTTGAGTGGCTTGTTGATGTAAAGGCAGGGCACCCTGGGGTGAGGCGGAGCACGAGCTAGGAACCCATCCCATATAGCATAGATGGCATGGGTCTACTCTATGGATCCATCCTGTATCCTTGAGTGCATGCCCTCATCTCAATTTCCTTCCACTGAGCTCGCTCTTTCAGTGCTTGCAGGTAGGGGCTTCTCCATTCTTTCCACTGCAACCTAATTATAAGTACACCTTCCCTCAACTGCATCCCCAATGTCATTCTGCCACTGTTTTCTTTGTTCATTATCTGATCTTTATTGTGTCTTGTCATTTCACCCCATACTTTCATATTTGTCACACTGCTGTGACCCTTTTTGTCATTTTGCTCCTTTTACTAAGGGCTTAATTTTCATTTCCCATGATCCCTTTAGGGCCAGGTTGCAAATAGCACTTTACCGTCATTTCAGTGCCCTCTCCAAGCCCTATTTTGAATTTTTAAGCTGCGAGAGGGGTGGGGTAAAAATATAAATATTTATAATTCCACTTGCTTGCCAAATTTTCTATTTGTTATTCCTCCTGCATTATAGCGTGTCCAACCTGTCATTTGACCCACTCCCTATAGCACCATACTTCTTATTCCATGTACTCTTCCATGTCATTTGCCTTTCATAATTCCACTTTCTCCCTCACAGTCTGCCATTCCATCTTCCCCACAATGTACCATATTTTGACTACTGTTGTGGACTGGATGAGGGTGAGCTGATTTGAAGCTGAACCCAGACAAGACTGAAGTGATGATGGTCAGCCAGTCTTGTGACTTGAAGGGGATTGGGACCCCTGTCACAGAAGGGGGTCCACTCTAACTCCCCCCAGTTACTCAGGTTCACAGTCTTGAAGTGATTCTGGACCCTTTGCTGTGCCTGGAAAATCAGGTTGCTGTGGTGGCCAGGAGCGCTTTTCACTAATTTCATCTGGTGAGAAGGCTGCATCATTTCCCCCCCCCCCCCCCCCCCATTCAGATCTGACCACTATCATCCATGCTTTCATTACCTCAAGGCTAGATTACTGAAATGCGCTCTATGTGGGGCTGCCCTCGATGACTGTTCAGAAGCTGCAGCTGGTGCAGAAAGTGTCAGCCCGGCTCCTTTCGGTGTGGGTCACCATGAGCATATTACACCTGTGCTTTACAGTCCTACAGTCCAGAATATAGCAGGCACAATTCATGGTGCTGGTTCTGACCTTTAAAGCCCTAAACGGCCTAGGCCCCACATGTCCAAAAGTTTGCTTTTTCTACCATGCTCCACTGCAACCCCTGTGAGTGGCTGGGAGTGTTCTCTTGTGGGTGCCACCTTTTAACCTTGTTCATACAAGAAGGGCCTGTAGAGAGGTGTTCTCAGTCGCTATTCTGCCCCAGTATTGTGGGACTTCCTTTTCCCTGAGGTCCATCAGAGCCCAAGCATATTCTGCAGGTGATGTAAAACCTTTCTTTTTGGTAAAGCATTTAGCAGGTGGGGATAGGGATTAGCATGTATGGACTTTTAGGGGTGAGAGTCAGTTTTTAAGAGATTTTAATTTAATTTTTTGTTTTAATTGCTGTAAGTCTCCCTGAGCCTTCAGGGAAGGGCAGGGTAGACATTTAAATAAATAAATGTTGTTACACTTGGCATCTATAGTTTGCTATTGTCCTTCCACCTGATCCCAATAGCACCCTCTTTATGTTCGTCATGATTTCCTCTTTTCACCTAGTCCACTTAGCACCCTATTTCCCCGTTCCATCTTTTTCCACAATCCACTTTGTCATTCATCATGCTCCTCATTGTGTCCTCTGTTCTTAAATTTCTCCCCAATGTGCTCACTGACATCTCAACTCTCCCCCTCTCCTCCGCCTGCATGTCACTCCCCCCCCCCCCCTTCTTATAACTCATTTGTCATTCCATCTATTGAAGCCCTGCCTTTATGGTCCCCTATTGCCAGCTCCCTTTTCCCGCCCCATTTAATCCTTCTGTCATTCCTTTTGGACTCCATGCGTTTCCTTTCGGCTCCAGGGCTGCTCATATGCCTTTCCCCAGCGACCCATTAAAGCTTGCTGCCATTCCAGCTCATCCCCATTATTTTTAATTGGCACCCCCCTAGTCTCTGTGGGCGTCTGCTCCTCCTCTTCTTAGCCAGCCCCTGCGTTAGCTGCTCTTGGCCAAGCTGAGGCTCTGGGGTGCCGGAGGAAACAGGAAGCTGAGCGAGGGGGCTAGAAGTTGGCAGGGAAGGGCGGTTAGTCAGCGCTAACTAGGGTGCGGCTTGTTGGAGCTTTCCCGGGCTATGCTATCTCTGCCTGGCCGCAGGAGGACCCCGCCGAACCCGCTTCAACCGGGAGGGAGAAAGCCGCTGCTGAGCCCCCGCCCCGGGCTCTCTGGTGTAGAAACAACCGGCTCCAGACTGGAGAAAGGAGGCGGGCGGAGGCAGCCAGGGGGCGGTGAGGAGCCGCCGGCCGGCCGGGGGCGGGGGCCAAACAAACAACTTTGCTGCTAGTTGCCGACACCGGCCCGCGGTGCCCGAGCTGTAACCCGACACCGCAGCTAGAGAGGGAGAGAACGAACGCGCGGCGGCGGCGAAGCCAGGGGGCAGGATGGGGACCCTAGTCTAGCCCGGGGAAGCCGCCTACCAGCAATGGGCAGAGACTGAGGCGAGCGAACGCCGCCCGAGCTAGCTCCTTCCAGCGAACTTTCCCCGCCGGGCGGCAGGAACGGAGCAGGCGGATGGAGGATGCGCTTTCCCCGGCGGGCTGTGTGACCCGGAGGCGGCGGCGGCGGAGAAGGCGGCGATGAAGAAGAAGCAGCAGCAGCGCAGTAGCAGCGGGGGCTTCCCGGAGCCCCGGCCCCATGTGGCCCCATCAGCTGGAGGGGGCCCTGGTGGTGGGCAAGGGGGCGGCCGGAGGCGGCGGCGGCCCTTCTCGCTCCTGCCGTTCCTCTCGCTCCGCGATTACAGTTTCTGCATGGCCGCTCTGCTGCTCTTCTGCCTGTGCTCCCTCTTCTACCAGCTCAGCGGGGGACCCCCTCACTTTCTGCTCGACCTGAGGCACTATCTGGGTAAGGCTGGCTCGGGGGATGGGAGAGGGTCAATGGGGAGCAGCCTCTTCCCCAACCTGGGCAGTAGACTCAATTTCACTCTTGTTGGTTACCCATGCTCTCTCATGGGGACTTGTTGCAGCTCTTACTAGCCTGCTGATTTGACATGCTAGGACAAGTGGCGGATCTAATTCCTACTGTTTTTTAGAAGAGAAGGAAAGATGCCCTGCAAGTGATTTTGTCAGTGTAATATCATTGTGATTCACACCCAGCATCCCGCACACCGGCAAAGGACCCAGGTGACGCAGCACACATGCTGCTCCTCTTCAAAGCCTCAAATGTTCAGAAAAGGGCCACAGTTGTAAAGTTAATTTCTGAATTTATTCAGAATTTGGGGGTGTGCAGAGCTTCTTCAAATGTGTTTATCCAGGCCCATCCTCACAATTTTACTTACTTTGATGGTCTGGGTTGCAAATAATAAGTGGGCCTTTCTCCAAGATGTCTTGACCCCAAACTTCCTTAAGCTTAAGGGGCTGCATGGTATAGTGCCAATTCTGTAATTCCCTTAATCCTTATTCCTAACATTTGTGTTCATCCACACTGAATGTTTCTTGCAAGGAATGTGAACCTCTCTCAAGTATGTGGCTGTGGAACCGCAGGGGTCTGGGGAGGCTGAGCTGCTAGCTTCCTGAAGCAGAAAAAGGTGAAACCCTAGTAAAATAGAGCAATTCAGCCTTCTGGGTTGAAGATTAGAATCCAATTGGGGGTGGGGGTGGGGTTGGTTGTGAAATATTTTGAAGTAAAGTGTGCAGAGGTTTATATTTTGGTTCTGTCTGAGGAGGGAGCAACATATTAGACAATGAATCGTGTAAATAGCTATGCATGTGTGGAAAGCAGGTACTAAATCAAAGGATAATAAGAACAAAAATAAGAAAATAGAGTTCTGGAAACAGAATAAATGCAGGAGAAGGCCCAAGATTCTCTTATTTTGGCTGTAAATATGATACAAAAATCTGCATATCTGCTTCTATTAGAAGTTGGAAATCCTAGTGAAAAACTACAGCTCTTGTCTTCAGGGTGCAAATTGTGGAAGTCTAGGCATAATCTTTTTGTTTTTGTAGTATCTTAAGGTGCACAGAAGTTGTTTTTATGCTATAGGAGTCAACAGGAACATTTAATATTCTATCTGTTCATAGCAGAAAATTCAACTTTTAGCTGTCCCTAAAGTTTCAGTGAGGTTTAAGGTTCAAAGCCTCTTTAATTTTTGGCAGCAAAAGTATTTCACATTATAGGCATTTAATTTGCCAGTTGTTGTTAAATATTTTTTTAAAATTTCAGATCATTTAAAGCATTTAGTGCATGTGTAGCTTCCTTCATGAAAGACTTTTTTATTGTTCTCTGAAAAAGATGGGGATAATACAAATAAGGAACAAAGTATTTAGTGTTATGTTGCCAACAAGGGGATCATCATCATCATCATTATTATTATTAGCAAGCATTTATATAGTGCCAGCAATGTACCTAGTGCTTTACAAAGTAATGGAATAGAGATGGTTTACAATCTGAGAGACAAGGGATGGGGGAGTCTAAGGAAGGGGAACAGAGGGAGAGACGGGGTGTAACATTCTCAAAGATGTGAGGTCCTAGGTGCACATTCTTGGCTTGGTTACATCGAGAATGATGGCTGGCTGGTCTGTGTGGTGAGGATATGAGTACACAGACCTTGGGTAACAGATTGTACTGGATGGAGGGTATCAGCAGGAGTTGGGTGAGGAGTCGGGGAGGGCAAAGCAGAAGAGGTGGGTCTTGAGGAGGTATCTGAAGCTACGAAGGGAGGGGCGAGGTGGATGTGGGCAGGGAGGGAGTTCCAGGCATGGGGGGAAGCTAGGGAGAAGGGACGAAGGTGGTTAGGGGAGCAGGGGAGGTGTGGGAGGGGACAGAGGAGGAGCGGAGTTCACGGACTGGAGTATGGAGGGCTTTATAGGTGAAGACTAGGAGCTTGTGCAGGATTTGTTCAGAAAGGGGGAGCTAGTGAGGAGAGGAGGGTATGCACGTAATCGAAGCGATGGGTGAAGTGGATGACCCTGGCAGCATATTTACTTTATTAACTAAAAAACTGAAAGAAAAAACTGAGTAGCTGAAAGAGAGACTGAGAAATTTGTGTATCTAAACCATTTTGAGAATCCAGCAGCAACACTGGAATAACTGGAGGGGGCTGGGTGTAAGAGCTGCCCGTTACCTCTGCGGGTGGGGGCTCTGACGTCGGAGGACCCCGGCTTGCCGAGGGGCTCGCTCCCCAGCTCATCCCCCTGCCGTAGCTCCCCCGGCACTTCCACCGGGCATGCTGCAGAGTCTGGGGGTTGCCATGGCAGGACATTGCTGCAGGGCCTTCCCCCGCAGTCGCGCAGAACGCGAGGGCGGGGCCAACACCGTTGCGCCGCTCCTTGCGGCTGCAGCATGTCGGAAGGGTGTGGCAGATACTATAAATCTCTGCGCTGTGAGGCATACAACGCTGGTGATCAGAATAGACTGGCTCCCTACTGAGAGCTAAGTGCAATTGTTATATTGTCCTTGTTGTCCTGCTGTGTTCCTCTCCTTCCCTTGTCAGTGTGTGGAGTTTTTCTCGTGTTCTGGAGTGGAGTTGTCTGGTGAGTGTCCTAACCCCTAGTGTATGTCCCCTTAAAGTGAGTGAGTGATTGCAAGAACGAGTGAGTGAACATGTGTCCGTCTCCCACTCCGTGGGTTCCTACCCGTTCCCTGTCAGTGTGCCAGATCTCCCCCCTTCCCCACAGAGCCTAGCCCCTTGTCCTTCCTATCCTCACTGTTGGCACCAATTTTTCCATCCCCTGTGGTATGCATCAGGTGTGTATGGTGGGTGAGAGGCAAGAGGGAATTCCTTAGCTGCTCAGAGTCCAGGGGGCTGGGAGCCGGTTGGGCTCGCCCCACAACAGCTTACCCCCACCAGAGCCAACCGGGGAGTGACCGGGCACGTTGGCCCCTGTTTTATTTCCCCCCTCTCCCAATTGGGGCAAGGTGAGATCAGTGAGACGGGACAGGTGTTTATTACAGGTTCCGCTCACTACCCTCCAGGCAGATGGGCAGGTGGTTCTCAGTCAGCTCCCCCCCACCCTGGCCCTGTGTTGTTGCTGTTAAATGCGAGATTGGTGGTGAATAAGGCAATAACTGTTTGGGAAGTAATCCTGGACCATGCTGCCGATCTCGTATGTATCATGGAAACGTGGCTGGACAATGAGTCTGGGCCCATTTTGTCTGACCTTGTTCCGGCCGGGTTTTTTGTGCAGTATCAGCCGTGCTCAGAGTGACGGGGGAGGGTGGTGGTGGTGTAGCCATGATTTTTAAGGAGGGTTGGACTGTGAGGAGGTATCCAGTGCAATCCATATCAGGTATTGAGGGTCTTCACCTTGTGTTTGATTTGGCGGGTGACAGTTTGGAAGTGCTGCTTGTAAACCGTACACCTATCTGTGCAGCAGCCTCCCTACATGCTTTAGTGGAGGTGGTGTTGGGGGTGGTGCTGCGGTCCCCAAAGTCAGTAGTCTTGGGGGACTTCAGCATTCACGCCGACGCTGACCTTATGGAAGCGGAGCATGAGTTCAGCAACCACGGACCTGTCCCAGAGCGTTATCAGCCCAACACATCGGGGGGACATACCTCCACTTGTTTTTTGCACCGGCCTTGAGACGGGTGTTCCGTTAGTGGGGGAGTTATCAGCTGTACCCTTGTCGTGGATGGACCATTACCTCCTGCAGGCCTCGCTCCTGGTGCATGTCTGCCCCCAGAAAGGTGCAGAACCGATTTGGATGGTTTGCCCTCGGAGGCTGATGGAACCAGATCGGTTCAGGAAGGCTCTCTGACCTTGACGACTGTTCCATCGATGACCTCATCTTGTTGTGGAATACCTTGCTGATGGAGGCCATTGATCGGACAGCTAGGGCTGAAATGCTGTACCTCTGCGGCAGCATTTACCGGCGGAAAGTGCTCTTCCGCACCAAGCAGCACGGTTAGGAAGGGAGCGATTTTCGTGTCTTGTACTTGTGGCTTTCCGCGGTTGCTACCGCGGTATTTTCGCCACTGTCGATTTCATGCAGAAGCGGCAGGTTTGCCACAGTTTCCCCTTTCCCTTAGGCATGGCAGCTTTGTGATTCTTGCAGCATTGAAGCCAGGGGCATAGCCACCGTGGCGTGAGGGAAGTTGCTGCCTTGTAAACAAAGTTCTTCAAGGGGCTCCTTCCATTCTCGCTTGCGGTTCGAGAATACCGCCATATACCAAGCTCACTAGCTTAAAAAAACCCCACGTGACGTTCACATGCCCCCACCCTGTATAAGGTACCTAAACCCAACACAGTTCCTTCCAACCCTAAGCAAGTAGGAAGAAAGTTCCGTGCAGGGTCAGAAGGGTGGGTGCTCGGAAGGATGGGTGCTCGTGAGGAATGTTTGGAGCCATCTCGAAGAACCTTGTTTACAAGGCAGCAACCTTCTGTTCGCCTTCGAGTGGCTCCTCCCATTCTCACAAATGGGAGAGTACCAAGCCTAGAAAGAGGTGGTGGTGGGAATTTTCTAACAAAATGATACTCTATGCAGGTTGGATCTACAGCCTGGGAGGCGGGTAGCAGGCAGGGGGCAGCCTGCTCTGGGGGGGTCCATTCAGCTGGGGGAGGGTTGGTTGGTCAGTGCTGTCTCTGTTAGAAGGATGGACAGATCTTCCCTCTTCCCTTTGTGATCGCCCCATAGAGAGAAATGGGGGTGCAGAGCAGCTACAATGAGGCAGAACCATCCCAACAAAGGGGAAGAATAAATCCCTATGTATGATTTAATTGTATTTTTTTTGTTCTGGTTTGTTTGTTTTATGGTGAATAGCACATAGCCAAACCAATAAATATTTGAGTTGAGATGTAGCAGACTTACAAAGCAATCTGATGTATGTCTGATTTCACATGGGTAGCATGATTTAAAAAAATTTTTTAAATGGTTTTCAGGCTGAACAGAACTTTAGAAAATCATCTAATTCAGACTCCTATAGCAGGGCCAATTATAACTAAGCCATCCTGGAGACGTTCTGGAGATAAAGTAGTTCAGTTGATATCTTTTATTGTACCAACGTCTCTTGGCATGCAAGCTTTTGAGCTATATCATCTGAACTACTTCATTGCCATCTATTACTTTTAGGACCAACATGGCAACCTCTCTCTCTCTCTCTCTCTCTCTCTCCTTTCAAACATTCTGGATACATTAACCTATATATTTTTATTTTTTTAAAAAAATATTGTAACGGTGGGGATTCCACAGTCTCTTTTGGTAATTTGTTCTCCTGCCTAACTATTATAATGGTTAAATTCTTCCTGATATTTAACCTATATAGGGAGCTTTTAGATGTGCCTCTATCTTCGTTGACTTCATGATTCGCTTTCAGCAACCTTGCTGGGGTGAAGTTTGGATGTGCCTCCCCACACCGTAAGTCACCCAGCTGCCATTGGAAACAGTGAGGCTGGGTGGCTCTCGCATTCTTTTAAAAACCAATATCGAGGCTTGACAAATCTGATTTTAAAAAGAATGTGTGAAGGCGCCCAGTGCTGCTGTTTCCTATGGCGGCTGTGCAACTTCCGGTGTGGGGAGACACGTGCAGACTCCACTCTCACAAAGTTTCTGAAAGCGAATTGTGAAGTCTGCGAACACAGAGGCATATCTAAAAATGGACTAAATCAAAGGTGCCACATCCATTTATCACAATGGTACCAAAGATGTGGTGAGTCTAGAGCCACAGTTTGCCCGCTTCTGGCCTAAACATTTTCTGTTTCATTTTAAGTCCATCTCCTCTTGTTGTACCTTCAATGGCCATAGCAAACCATTGTTATATCTCGCTTATGCCAACCTTTTACATATCTAAAAATATTTTCATGTCCCACCCATTCAGAATTTTCTTCTGTAGGCTAAACATTCCCATTTCCTTCAGCCTTTTTTCAGATATCTTGCATTCCAGCCTTTCCTTCTGCAGTTTGTCAACATCCTTCTTAAAGTGTGGAGCTCAAGCTAGATGCAGTACTCCAGCTAAGGCATGACTAGTACCGAATAGAGTGGAGCAAGTTACCTCCCATGTCTTAATTTGCCTTTTTTGCAACAGCATCATACTGTTGACTTGCAGTTTGAAATCCAGTATAACCACCACATCATTCTCAGCAGTCACTGCCTAGCCAGTTTTCTCACATTTTGTATTTGTGCATTTGACTTTTGTGAATGATGCTTTACATTTGGCCTTATTGAACTTCACCGTGCTGTGCTAAGCCCATTTCTACAATTTATTGATGTTCTTTTGAAGTATAGTGCTATCCTCCCAAATGTTTACAATCTCTCCCAACTTGTTGCCATCTTCAGATTTGATGAATATTCTTTTCATCCAAGTAATTGATACAAATACTTACAGCCCGAGACCCACAACGGACCCTTGCAGGACACCATTTGTTACCTTCTCCCAGATTGACAGCATACTATTAATAACTAGTCATCAAGGTAGCTTTTGAAAAATTGAACTAGACCAAATGAAGAGAATAGGAAAGTGCATAAACAGTGATATTAAAGTTATACAAATTAAGGCAAGCCATGAAGGAATTTGAAGAATGACTTGCTAAACATTCCAAAGCCAATGCATCTTTTTCAGTACATCAGAAACAGGAAGACTGCTAGAGAGTCAGTTGGGTAGGCCATTGGATGACTGGAGTAAAAAGGGCACTCAAGGAAGATAAGGCCATTGCAGAGAGACTACATGAATTCTTTACATTGGTCTTCACTACAGAGTGTCGGGTATACACTATATTGTATCCCAGAACTATTTCTTGTAGCTGATGAATCTGATAAGCTGTTACAAATCAGTGTGATACTAGAAGAGGTTTTAGAGCAGATTGATAGATTAAAAAGTGACAAGTCACCAGGACTGGATTCACCCAAGAGTTCTGAAATAATTCAAATGTAAAATTGCAGAGCCTAGTATTGGTAATATGTATCTATCACTAAAATCTGCCTCTGTACCTGAAGACTGGAGGATAGTGAACATAACAGAATGTAAAAAGGACTCCAGAAGTGAATCTAGAAGCTACAGACTGTTGAATCTCATATCCGTGGTGAATCTGATATTGGTACTAGGCAAATTCATGGATATCATTGTAAAGAATAGAATTATTGGGCATGATGACAAACATGATGATGGAGACAAGCAAACCAGGGTTTTAGCAAATGGAATTCAAGCTTTGCTTATCTGTTGGATTTTTTGATGATATCAAAAAGCATGAGGATAAAGGTGATCCAGTCAATATAGTACATCTTGATTTTTTTAGAAAGTGTGTGACCCATCACAAGAGACTTGAGAAAACGAAGTAGTCATGGTATAAGAGGCAGTGCCCTTTCATGGATTGGTATTTGATTAAAGGCTAGGGAGCAAGGGGTGGGACTAAATGGTTGGTTTTCACAATGGAGAGAAGTAAATAGTGGAATGCCCCAGAGGTCTGTACTGGGACTGGTGTTGTTTAATATATTCATTAATGATCTGGAAAAAGGGGTAAAGAGTGAGGAGACCAAATTTACAGATGACAGAATTATTCAAGGTAGGTAAGACTAGGGGTGGACTATTTATTTATTTTTTATGTATTTATTTATTTAATTTATACCCTGCCCCTCCTGAACACAGCTTGGGGCGGCTTCCAACAATAAAAACAGTATAAAACAGTTTAAAACATATAAAAATACAATATCAAATATTAAAAATATTAAGACTAGGGCCCGGGATACAAAAAATAAATCAATAGGGGAGGGGAGACCAAAACCCACTAAACCCTCCTTTGAGGGTTTACTATGAGGAATTACTGGAGGATCTTGCACAACTGAGTTACTGGGCAATCAAATGGCAGATAAAACGTAATGTTGACAAATGAGAGAACGCATAATAAAGTTCATAAAAATAATAATACATACACGATGCTGGACTCTAAATTAGGTGTTTCCGTTCAGGAAAAGGATCTTGCGGTCATTGTGGGCAGTTCATTGAGAACATCAGGTCCGTGTACAGGAGCAGTCAAAAAGGCGAGCAGAATGTTAGAAATTATTTGGATAAACAATAAAATGGAAAATATCATAATGCCACTATATAAATCTATTTGACCACAGCTGGAGTATTGTGTTTAGTTCTGGCCACCCCATCTGAAAGCAGGCAGAATTGGAAAAGGTGCAGAGAAGGGCACCAGAAATGATCAAGGGTAAGGAATGGTTTTCCTGTGGTTTAGGCTCTTCAACTTGGAGAAGACTGAGAGGGGATAATAATAATAATATAATAGAAGTTTCCAAAATGATGAGTGGTATGGAACAAGTAGATAAGGAGCTGCTATTTATTTTTATTTATTTATATAGCACCAACTGTGTACCTGTCACTGTACAATCAATAATTATAGACCGGTCCCTCCCCAAGGGACCTCTCTAGTAATGCTGGAGCTAGGAGCCACTCTATGCAACTGACAGCAGATTTAAAACAAACAAAAGGCAGTATCTCACCCACCCCCCCCCCCCACAACATACGATTAACTTGTGAAACATGTTGCCAGAGGATGATGTAAAGGCCAGTAGTATAACTGGGTTTAAAAATGGATTGGATAAGTTCTTAGGATAGGTCTGTAAATGGCTATTAGTCAGAGTTGGCTGGGGGATGTAACCTCTTACTGCCAGGAGCTGGGAGTGAACCGCAGGGAATAAATAGATCACTCAATTCTAACCTATTTTGTACTTCTCTGAAGTGACTGAAGGTGGCCATTGTTGGAGACAGGATGCTGAGCTGGAAAAACAATTGATCTGACTCGGTATGACCCTTTTTATGTTCTTATGGTAGAAATTTTAAATTGAAGCTGTAGAGCTAATATATGAAAAAAATGTAAGATTAAGAGAGAAAGTGAAACAGACGCATGTTCGTATGAACAGGCCACCTTTTGAGGTTGATGCCCCAGCCTAGGATAACTATATCGTTCTGTAAACATTTGCACAAATGTGGTTTGTTTACCCCTTTGGGTAGCTACTCTGGTAGTGGCTCATGTAGTGGGTTGATTCAGTGGTGTAGCGTTAGCTAACAAGCCTATTTAACGGGTCTTCTGGCTTACATGAACTAACACCCCTGGGCATACCTCTCAACCCCTGAAATGTGAAATGAGGGGCAGTGACTTTCAAAATGTGGGGTGTAATTTACATAAAATCTTCATTTGCAGATATACATATGTTTTTATGCATTTCAAAGTAGTCCCAACTAAGATGCAGAGTGCCTGTCTGCGAACATCAGAGACAAGACCTCAGCCCTCCGGAACAAGAAATAAGTAACTATTAGAGAGGGAACCTGATCAGTTAAGCTAGCATTGCGTATTGTTTTGATTTCATTTTCTTATGCACCTTCTGTGTTTACTCTGAACCAATATTATATGTCTTAATTCTTATATAAAGCTTTCTCATTATAAAGTGTGTGTCTGCGTGGCTACTGACACTGCTGTGTGGCATCTTGGCCTACCACCAAGACGGGCCCTAACACCGTTTACTTTTCCGATGACTGGATCCCTGAAATACAGGCAACAAAGGATTAACCCCTTACAGGCCGGCACACTCTGGGGAGAGTGGTGCTCAGTGGCTGCTGTAAGAGGGATAACTGAGTTGTGGCTGGTCCAGTGGTGCCAGTGCTGCCGAGTTCGGGATCAGTAGTCTCCTTTTTGGCTCCAGCTTTCCTGATTTCCAGCTCTCAGGTGGTCTGGTGGGTTTGGGCAGCAGCAATAATTTAAGGTATGTTAAAGCTCAAAGATATCATAATGGAATAGGAATTATAACTTGTAATTATATACTGTTTGAGAGAATATAGTCATGTAACCTTTTAGAAAAGCTTTATAAACCGGTCACAACAGGCCATTGACTATATTAGGAGCTCAATTTTATGGGGTTCCCAAAGGCTCCCCTGTAGATTAGTAGAGATTAAAGAAAGCCACTCTACCCACTGGGACCCAGTGCTCAATCTAGAAGATCCCATTGAACATCTCTGATGGTTTTACTTTCAGTTCTCAAACTGTGGATTTCTGTCTCCCGAGATAACTTCCTTCTTAACCGAAGTATATGGAGATGAATAGATGACAGACTTGATTACTTAACCATCAGCCCTGGTGTCTCTCTCTCTGCAAGTTTGTGTACATGGACTCAAACCCTTACCTCTCGCTAAAAATGCAAAATGTCAAGAATGTGTTGAATGAACTGATCAGTGGTTCTCAACCTTTTGTATAAATATATATAGATTCTCTCTCCTCTGAAATTCAACTTACTTAATCAATTCAACACACTAATTTGACCCTGCTTCAATTCCGTTCAGTTCATTCACTCCACTTATAGCAGTGGCTTATATGACTGGAGGCCTCGCAGTGTGGAAGGAGGCCCCATCCCTGGCATGGTCACAGCGATAGCAGTGGTGGCATCCCTAAGTGTGGGCTCCAGGCTCATCTCAGACGCTACTCCCCCAGCGGGGGCAGCAATGATGGCAGGGCAGCAAGAGCCCTGAGTGGGCACTACGCCTAGTGCCAGGACAGCCATGGTAGTGGGTGGGCTACAGCTGGGGCAGGCAGGCTCAAGGCTCTGCTCTCTCAACAATAGGGAAGCAAGTGCAGCAGGGACACAGGGCAGGATCCAGCTGTGGCAAGCAGGTTCAGGACAGTCTCCAGGCTCTGCTTCCCCAGCATGGCATGAGTCGGTGACTGGGCAGCAGAGGCTGCAATCGTGGCAGGCAATGTTGTGAGTCCTGAGCTCCAAGCTCAGCAAGGTACAGTTCTGGTGGCTCTTGCTCCCTGGTGACTTCCAGAGGTGGCTCTCTAGGTAGGAAAGAAACCCTGTTCTTCCACACTGTTCCTTTGCTGCTGGAAGTGGCCAAGAGACAGCATGAAGGGGTGGAGCTTATTTTCCCCACAGAGAGCCACTGGCCCTCGGGGGGTATTGCATTAGGCAATAGCAATTGGCTAATCCAGCCAAGTTGAGAACTGCTGCAAATTCATAACCTGGCAGGAACATAATTATAGTGGAAATAGAGGGGCCATATCCCCACTGCTCAGAAAGTTCAGGGGGATGTAAATGCCCAAATCCCCCCTCCCCCATGTCAACTTTTGAGCCTTGGATATAGAGCTTCCAGGACTTGGTCAGTGCTTTCTCCTAGGCATTGATAGAAGGAATGGGTGGGGGGGAGGGGCATGGCACTTGGGGGGGGGGGGNGGGGGGGGGGGGGGGGGGCGGGAATAGTTCTTATTGAATGGCTTAATTTGCAAAACAAAATTTTGGGGGTGAGGTGATGTCTCGTTAGGCCTTTAGAAAGAAGGAGAAAACACCTTCAGGGTAGATCTGGGGGTTTCTCCCTGCTGAAAAACAAAGGGAAAGTTTGACTTACTAACAACTGGGCATTAAGGGTAATCCTCCACCCACTGAAGTCAATAGCCCAGCTCACATTGACTTTGAAAAATGAAGGACTGCTTCAAAGTTCTCCTGAGCACCAGCTGGCCTGGTTACTTCCAGAGGTGGCTCTCTAGGTAGGAAAGAAACCCTGTTCTTCCACACTGTTCCTTTGCTGCTGGAAGTGGCCAAGAGACAGCATGAAGGGGTGGAGCTTATTTTCCCCACAGACTTCCACGCACTGCCTGAGCGTTCTGGTGTTCCGAAGCACCAGGTTGAGAATCCCTGGAATAGAGGATTGTTGGGAGTGGATCTGGGCAAGGAGGAGCAGTCTGGAGATACATGCAAGGGAGAGGCAGTAGAAACAAGAGAAACATTTTGAGCAGAATACTCCAGAAGCTTTGAAGGCTACATTTGAGTATAGCCTCTCCATTGATTTGAGCTCTAGTAAGAGGATGCGAATGGTAGAAGGGAAAACCCACCATGGCAGCAGGCTGTAAAAAAGACCCTGGGTCATAATTCAGTTTTCTGATGTAGCTGCAAACTTAATCTGAAAAAAGAAATCACTGCTTTAAATGTGTGGTGTAGGCCTTCTAAAAATTTAAACCTTACTTCAATCTCTTAGTTGTGAATAATATGTATTAAGGTTATATTAAACAAGAATGCACTTTTTGTGGAAAAAGTGATTAAACCAAGGTTTCCTGACCAGTGACTTAAATCCTGATTTAAATCAACTTGATTTAAATCAAATCCACCCTGAAATAAATAAATAGATTGATTAAATAAATAAATACAAAATTGGGTCAGGAGATCCTGTTGACTTAGATAAGAGTTGTATGTAAGACATTAAGGTCAGAATTTGGCTGATGGTGCTTATAAAGTCCCTACAGAGAGTCTGTTTACAAACTACATTTGTCTGGAAAAGCTGCTCTTGCTGCTGTTTACAAGGCTAATGAGAAAATGCATAGGTTTCTTTTGCTTTCATTACTTTCTGGTATATTTACTTTGTGTTTTTGATAGTGCTTTCTGAACAATAAGCTTCACTGCTGCTTTGGTCAGTCACTTGTTGTTCTCGTGTAACTTTAGGAGAGCTCTCAGGTTCATGCCTTTTCCTTAGGCTGCACAAGAAACAGCAAGCAAGCTGAATTGTAAGGTGAAACTGAAACTGCCTATTGAGAGGGAAATGGAAGTTCCTGTGGCTTGCCCAAAACAAACCAAAGAAAAAGTAGTAGTAGTTTAAATGTTTTTACAGGAGGGTGTGCAATTTTTAAAGAATCTAGTATCATAACCTAGAGACTGTCTTTCATTTTTTCTAAATAGCATACCTACCTCCCAACACTTCTTACTTGGGAAGGACAGTCCTTCTTTTGGTACCGTATCCCCTCGGGCACCTCTTCCTTGGTTGCCTTCTGTCCTCCTCCCCCTCCCTCCCCGGCAAAGCGCTTGGAAAGACAATGGGGGAGATGATGGAATGACAAGAAGCTAGATGGAATGATAAGCAGGACATCTGTCCACCATCTGCACTTGGACTGTTGAGAGGTGTGTGCATGTAAGTGTGTGAGGGGGTAGAGCTTATTTGCTGAGGGAGTTGAGCTTACTGGCAGGAGGGGTGAAGCATGTTCCTCTTTGGCCAATCAGAATATTTGAAATTAAAGAGTCTATTTAAAAAAAAAAAGTTTTCAGTACAATCCTATTAATTTTATTCTGGTGGAGTTAGATTTGGGTCAGTATGCAGTAATTCAGTGGATTTATGGTTTGAACTCTGTGGATGCTTTGCAGCTTGGTAACAGTGCAACTGCTTGTTCTACCATGCTGACATCAGGACTATTTCATAGTGCTCAGCTGGAGTCAGTTCATGCTGGTGACCAAGATTCCCTGGGTGCAAGAACTTAAATCTTCCAAAATCTGGTTAGGTCTCTGTACTTTGAGGGAAAGGGTGGGTGAGAGGGTATGGAGCCTGTTTGTTTGGTTCATCCCTGGAGACGTATGGAACCGGAGAGGTTCTGGAATGGTCTGGGGGGATATACCTTCTGACCTTGATGGTTGCCTACTTGATGACCTTGTTGCTTTTTGGAACACCTTGTTAGCCGAGGCCATCGACCCGACGGCTCCCGGGCATCTGCTCCCCAAGCATCAGCGACACAGGGCCCCATGATCATGGCCCCGATTCTTCTGCAAAAATTGTTCCAAAATTCTGCAGCCGAAAATTGGTAATTCTGCACCCCAAAATTGAAAATTCTGCGACACAAAGTTACAAAACAAGAGAAAAGTTGATTTTCTGGTATGGTCCAGGACCACGTTGCAGGATGAGCAAAAAAGCCTCCCACCGTCAGTATTTCTTTGGGAAATCGGCTGCATGCTCCTGGCAGAGGTTTTAAAAGCTTTGTGTGCTGGATTTTTTGTCAGGTGGCGATCCATTTCCTTTATCCAATGAATAAAAAAGTGTGCTGAGAGGACCATGCAGAGGGCACGGCAGGCAACCCTCCCCAAACACATGGCAATGCAGCATGGCACCCCCCCCCACCCAGGAGGACCCCCTCTCCCAGTCACCCCCCCGGCTCTCTCCTCTTCCCAGAACCCCCCCCTCCCAGGGTGACCACATTGACAGAAGAGCGAGAGGAGTGAGAGCACCCCGGGTGGCAGCAAGGGTGGGCCAGTAAGAAGATCAGACCTGCTCCAAGCCCAGGTACCCCCCTTGTCTAACCCCCGCAGAACGGTCAACCTATCCCTGACTCCCCCCCCCCCCCCCCCCCCCCCCCCCCCCCCCCCCCCCCCCCCCCCCCCCCCCCCCCCCTTCCAGCTACCCCTCCCTGGCTCCCCCCCTCCCACTTACCTTACGGCTGGAGTGGGCGGCAGCAGTGATCCCTCGGTGGCTGGAGCGGGCGGAGATAGCAATCCCTCTGCGGGTGGGTTCCTCGGCGACTGGAGTCACTCGGCTTGGCAAATGGCAGGGACGTGCTTTATAAAGGCCATGCAAGCCCCTGATTGGCTTGTGGCATGAATAAAGCACACCGCCAGCGAAGGGAAATCTGTGGGGATTTCCCCAGTTTCTGCGCTAATCCTAGCTAAGGCAGGATTCGGTGCGAAACCCTCAAATCGCGGCAGGGCTGAAGAATCTGGTCCTGCCCATGATTCACTGATGAGCTATGTTGGCTGAAGCAGGAGGGAAGATGGTTGGAGCGATGGTGGTATTATACTTGTACTGAATCCGACCAGTTGTGACACAGAGCTGCTTTATAAAAGCTTATGCTGTGGCTATGTGGGCAGCAAAGAAGAGTTTCTTTGCTACCATCCTATCATCCTCTCGTCCAGCTGAGCTTTTCTGGGTGGTGAACGGGCTGGTCAGTCTGTCCTGTCTCTGCCTGGAACTGGAGTCTTCCAGTGTTTGCTGTGACCTGTTTATTAACTATCTTGCTGATAAAATTGCTCTCATTCACCATGACTTCAATGTGTACTTTGATGTTGCGCTTGAGGCAGTAGGTGTACCTGAGGTTATGGATGCCCCACCTTGTCCAGCTTTATGGAGTTTCAGCAGGTGTTATCCATTGATGTGGTGGAGGTGATGGGGGCAGTGAGGGCCACAACTTGTGAACTCGACCCATGCCTGTCCTGGCTGGTTAAGGCCAGCTGGGAGACGTTGGGACTGTTGCTGGTGGGGGTTGTCAACACCTTCCTTTGGGAGGGCAAGGTTTCAGGGTGCCTGAAGGAGGCTGTGGTGCGACCTTTGCTCAAGAAGCCATCTCTTGACGTTGACTCCCATGCCAGTTTCTAACCTTCCCTTTTAGGGAAGGATATTGAATGGATAGTGGCCCAGCAGTTCCACGGGCATTTGGACCACATCCGTTTCCTTGATCCCTTGCAGTCTGGCTTTCATCCGGGTTATGGCACTGAGACTGCGCTTGTAGCCTTCGATGATATGTGCCGTGAGTTGGACCGAGGTCAGTTGACTCTTCTGATTTTATTGATCTATCGGCGGCTTTTGACACTGTTGACCATGAGATGTTGGTGACTTGCCTGTGGCACCGTGCCAGGGTGGGTGGAATTGTTCTTGAATGATTTTGTTTTTTCCTGGTGGAAGAACTCAGCAAGTGGTTCTGGGGAACTTTTCTTTGTCTCCATAGGATCTCGTGTGTGGAGTTCTGCAGGGATCCATTCTGTCCCCTTTCCTGTTCAATGTGTACATGCACCCTTTGAGCGAGATTGTGATGAGGGTTTGATGATTGGTGCCATCAGTATGCTGATGACACCCAGCTTTACCTCTCATTTTCATCTGACCCAGGCAGGGCCGGCCCCAGGGTTTGTGAGGCCATGTGCGAAGTCTTGGTGCGGGGCCTAATTTGCATAATTAGGCACCAACTAATTATGCAAATGTATACATTTACATAAAACTTACTCCCTCTGGACAGGAAGGATTCCCATTCTCCACCTCTCCGAGCAACCATGGAGAAGCATGGCCTCCTAATGCTTCCCCCCGCTCCCCAGCCGAGCGTCTACCACCACTCCCCAGGAGTGGTTCCACTGCAGGGGCAGCCAAGCGGGCAGTGGCACAGGCACAGAGAGACTGACTGCGTCCACTGCCTTACTGGAGGAGGGGCCAGGGGGTGAGCTTAGCCAGTCTGGCCTCCAGGGCCTGTTGCTTCTTGCTGCCAGTGCCGCCTGTGCCTTGTGCACGCATGCGGTGTGACCAGTCCAGAGGTGCTGCTATCACACACACAAGACACCCAAAATGCAGCTAGCTTATTAAGCGCATTATGCCATGAAAAGAGACATATAACCAGTTCAGTTGTGCCCCCATAATCAGTTCATGCTGCCCCCACCCCATAACCAGTTCATTTCTGCCCCCGCCCCCATATAATCTATTCACGCTGCCCCCACCCATAACCATTTAATTTGTGCCCACGGGGCAGCGTGAATTGATTATATGGGGGTGCAAATGAACTGGTTATGGGGTGCGGGTTTAAAGACAGTATTCCTGTTAGCAATAACTTCATTAAGAAGAGTTAGTGAAATAGCAGCCATAATAATCTCAGAACCATATTTGCAGATTTATTTTCCAAGACAGAATAGATATTGCTTTACATCCTAAATTCCTACCTAAGATAGTATAAGTAAGACAGTTGTGAGAATGTGGCCCTTTTTACACGGGTCTCTCCTCCCAGCCGTAAACACGCAGATTTCTGTGTGTTCATGGGTGGGGGAACCCCATGTGAATGACGTGGTGCACGCGCCCATGGTGAGTGGGGGTGCGTGCGCGCTCGCCTAACACGCATCCCCACTCACCCCCCCACTCATCCCCACGCACGGAGCAACCGGGGGAAATGGTGGTTACTATGTGGGTGTGGATGAGTGGTGGGTGAGTGGGGATGTGTGTGCAGCTGTGTGCATGCCCCATCCATGCACTGGCGCGCCCACGGACTCCCCACCCGGCGGAGCCATGTAAAAATATCATGTGAGGAGCCACTCGAAGAAGAACAGAAGGTTGCTACCTTGCAAACAAGGTTCTTTGAGATGGCTCCGAACATTCTCACAACACCCACCCTTCCAGCCCCGCATGGAATTCTTTTCTTATATTTCTAGAAAGGGTTGAAAGGAACTGTCATTCAGAGGGGGAGGGTTCTTTTTATACCAGAGGAGCTCAAGACCATCATGTGGTCTATTATTTGAACAGGGTGAGCGCGCACAACCCAGTTGTGAGAATGTTGGGAGCCATCTCGAAGAACCTTCTTTACAAGGTAGCGACCTTCTGATCAGCACGTGGGGAGGAGCTGTTTGTAAACAGCCTTATCTCCCAGCCCGATCCAGTGTCCCGCTGCCACTGCAGCACTACTAGAAGGCAGAGGCAGGTGAGGGATGGGATCTGGAGCCAGGGAGGGGAGGAAGAATCACTTTCTGGTGGAGAAACTGGCTGCAACCTGCTGCCCAGCCAGGCAAGTGCGGGACCCCAGCTGGTGCTGCACATGTGGCACATGCCTGGGGCCGGCCCTGGACCCAGTCCCTGCAGTCCCTGTATTTAACCGATGTTTGGCAGCTGTGGTGGACTGGAGGAGGGTGAGCCATCTGAAACTGAATCCTGATAAGACAGAGGTGATTCTGGTGAGGGTGTGGAGGCTCCCATCACTGATGGGGTACGTCCTTCCTTGGACCCTCAGGTTTGGAGCCCAGGTGTGCTCCTTGACTCACAGCTCCATCTGGATGCCTTTTGTAAATTACTTCTGGTCTGTCATCTTTGGCCATATGTCTCAGGCTCTGATCTTGCCATTGTCATCCATGCCTCCATCACCTCAAGATTGGACTACTGCAATGCACTCTACGTGGGGCTACCCTTGGTGACAATCTGGAGGCTGCAGCTGGTGCAGAATGTGGCAGCCCGCCTTCTTGTGGGGTGTGTCGCTGTGAGCACGTAACACCAGCGCTCTGTTCTCTGCACTGGCTGTCTCTAGTCTTCCGGGCCCGATTCAAGGTGTTCTTGCCTTTAAAGCCCTATACGGCCTTGGCCCCGCCTACCTGAGAGACTGCCTTACCTCAGATCCTGGATTGGCCCCTGTGGTCAGCTGGGAGTGCCCTCTTGGAGACCTCCTGGGTTGCAACATTTGAGAGGGCGTTCTCGATGGTCACGCCACGGCTGTGGAACTCTCTCCTGGTGGAGGTCCATTTATCCTTGGATCTTCCCTCCCTCCATAGACAATGTAAAACCTGGCTGTTTCGCCAGGCGTTCGGTGAGGGAGACGGGTAGTGAGTGGGGTGTTTTGTGCGAGTGGTATTTATTTTTGAGCCTCATGTGTTTTACTCTAGTTTTTATATTTTTGTATTTGTGTTTTTTATGGTTTTATTGCTAACCGCCCTGTCCTGCCATTTGGGCAGGAGGGAGCAGGATAGTAAATTTATTGTGGTTTTGAAATGCTTTCATTTTTAGGTTGTTTACAGTTGGATTATTTTTATTAGGATTGGAGCCTAACCATAAATGCATTGGTTTAGCAAGAAATTGGATGCTGTTTTATAAAACCTGTGTTTAGAAACTTCATCTCAAAGCAGTCGCCTGAAAATCTTTGATTCTTTACCAGATTTTTTTAAAATGTTACTTTCTACTCCCCTGAGGCATTGTTATACTGAGAATATGATAGGTATTTTATTTTATTTAGAATAAGTTTAGAGTTTAATTCATTTAACCTCTCTGGCAAAGTTTCGGAGAGTATTGAGAAAAGAACACAAACAAGAAGTTTGCAACAAACAAGAAGGTGCAACAAACACCTGAATTAATAAAATCTGACTTTCTGAAAGGTTGTGGAGCAATACTCAATGTAAATTTGTGGGATTTTCCAGCTGCAAAAGAGGTCTTATCTTTACATAGAATCCTAGAGTTGGAAGGTACCTCAGAGTCAACCCCCTGCTTGATGCAGGACAGCTACAACATCCCCGACAGATGGCTGTCCAGCCTCTTAAAAAACCTCCAGTGATGGAGAGCCAACCTCCCTTGGCAACTTCTTCCATTGCCGAACAGCTCTTACTGTTAGATTTTTGGTTAAATGTCAGGGGAAAGAATCCTATTTTCCTGTAACTTGAGCCCAATATTTCTAGTCTTGCCTTTGATGACAGTGGAGAATAGCGCCTTGGCATCTAATTTGTGGCAGCCACTTAGGTATTTGAAGACTGATATGTCTCCCCTTCAATCTTTCATTAGGCTAAATATATCCAATTCCTTCAGCCTTTCCTCATAAGACTTGCTTTCCAGACCCTTTATCTTCTTTGCTGCTGTTCTCTGAACCCACTTCAATTTGTCAATGTCCTTGTTAAAATGAGGTCCCCAAAACTAGACACGTTACTCCAGGTAAGGTTTGACCAGTACAGAACAGAGCGTTAAATGAAGACAGCCTGCATAAAGAGAATTACGGTGAAATAAGAACATGATGTCAGAGCAGGAGTGGGGAAGAGTTTATAAAATCATGAATGTCATTGCACAATTAACTTTTGGAACTTGCTGCCAGAGGATGTGGTCAAGGCCAGTAGTATAGGTGATTTAAAAAAAGGATTGAATAAGTTCTTGGAGGGTAGGTCCATTAACAGCTATTAGCCATGTAGGGTGGGGGAATGTAACCTCTGACTGTCAAGAGCTGGGAGTGAACAACAGGGGATGTATTGCCCCATTATGACTTTAGGGTACTTCTCCCAAGTGACCGAGATTGGCCACTGCCAGAGAGAGGGTGCTCAGCTTGATAGAACAAAGTATTGTACTTTTTATGTTCTCAGACCTGGGGGGTCAAATGAGGGTCACTTTTAGTTTTTAGCTGGTTCCTGGACCGGTTTCTACACTCCAGCACTGAAAAACTGAACTCGGGGCAAGGGAAGAGAGATGAGAACATGCACAGTAGAGTAGGGGACAGATCCATGGCACAGTTCCATGATCTGGACTCTCCTCTTCTAAGCACACCTCATAAACCCTTCCACCCACAACTTTTATGCCACCGTCGAAGCTTGTACTAATTTTCAAAATGACCTCTGGGAGGGAAAAGGTTTTCCCACTCCTGTTCTAGAGGAACAAAAACACCTTGATTGCCCCACTTTCCTAATGTTGCTTTACTGAAACTATTGCAATTTGAATTGCTATGTTTTTGATCTAGAATAAATGAAAGCATTCAGGTTCTCAACAAACTGTCAAGTGGTTAAAAATATAACGTAATAGAAACAAATTCCGTACTGTAGGTGTAGCCAGGGACAATAAGGCCAGAATCCGTAACCTAGGGCTGGATCATAATTCCTTCTAGCCTCTAAAGGAATGTTGGTTCCTTGTTTCAACACCTAAATCACAAGCAAAAAGCCCTAAACAGTGGAAGGCTTTCCAAGCAGAAAAGGAGTGTATGCTTAATATTTTAAGTAGATAGTGTTTTTATTTTCTCTAAAACTAGAGGAATTGAAAAATATTGCAGACAGTAATCTATAATTGAAGTTTGAGAGACTTGTAATGTTACAAGAGGGCAAATCATTCAGGTAAAAAAGAGATTTTAAAGGTAGACAGCCCAATCCTCCACGAGCTCCACTGGCACATGGATCAGACCCTGTGCTATTACTACTGAGTTGATGAAATAACCCATGCATTACACCTTGTAAGAAACCCCATGAGAGAGAGAGAGAGAGAGAGAACAAAATTTATTCCAAAGTAACCAATCATTCTGATCAACAGCCAGCAATAATACAGCAAAACCCACCCATAAATTTGGCATGACAGGTTGTTCTACTATAAAATAAACTCAAAAGAACATGAAGACAGCAACACCAGCATTCCAAGACAGATTTTCTGCCAACTTGGAGTCCTTGCCCGGACAGGGAACACCTAACAACCCACCTAAACACACTTCATTTATATTTATGCTATACGTGGAATGAGCCAATTCTAGACTGTTAACTTTGCATAGATTTTTAAAATTTATTTATTTATTTATTTAGACATTAATAACCCTCCCATCCTGCCACAGGCAGCTCTGGGCAGCGCACAACATAAAACATTAACATTAGAACATTAAAATTAAAAGAACTTTTAAAATAAACAGGGAGGTATAAAAAAATCCCCAATTACCCAACACCCTAACTCATTCCCCCCACCCTACCCATCCTCCCCCCTGAAAGCCAGGCAAAACAGTCATGTCTTACAACAGCGTCTAAATGAGGGGAGATTTGGGGCCAGATGGGCCACCAGGGAGTTCAACAGCCGTGGAGTGGCCACCGAGAAGGCCCTCTTCATTGTGCCCCCCCGGCAGACCTCCAGGAGAGCACACACACCCCCGCAGGGGCCGATCCAGAACCCAGGAGGTGAGGCAGTGCTGCAACACCTTGAATCGGGCCCGGAAGACTGCAGGCAGCCAGTGTAGAGACCAAATAACCGGTGTAATATGTTCTTGGCAGCCCAATCCCACCAGGAGACGGGCTGCTGCATTCTGCACCAGCTACAGTCTCCGTACTGTTAAGACGGTAGCCCCATGTAGAGCACGTTACAGTAGTCAACCCTGGAGGTGATGAAGGCGTGGATGACAGTGGCCAGGTCAGAGTCTGAAACATACGGCCGAAGCCAACGCACCAGATGTAATTGGCGGAAGGCACTCCTTGCCACAGCCTCCACCTGAGCATCCAAGCAGAGTTGTGAGTCAAGGAGTACCCCCAGACTCCGTACCTGGGGAACCAGCAGAGGGCAGACTCCATCAATGATGGGGGCTGTTACCCCCACTGCCTTACCCACCAGCATCACCTCCGTCTTGTCGGGATTCAGCTTCAGTCGGTTTGCCCTCATCCAGTCCCCCGCAGCTTCAAGGCACCCGTTAAGCACCGAGACTGCCGGGCCTGGGTCTGATGAAAAGGAGAGGTAGAGCTGGGTGTCATCAGCATATTGATGACACCGCATGCCAAACCTCCTGACCACCTCGCCAAGCGACTGCATATACACGTTGAACAGGAGAGGGGACAGAACAGAACCCTGCGGGACTCCACACGAGGTCTCAGTGTGATGAAAAATAATCGCTGAGTACCACTCACTGAGTTCTTCTGGCCAGGAAGGAGCGGAGCCAGTCAAGAACCGTACTGCCCACCCCTGCACCATCCTGCAGGCGCGTCACCAACATCTCATGATCAACGGTATCGTTGATATGTATAAAGCATATAGTTCTAAATCATAAGCATGCAACAGTGGAATGAGTAAACAAAAATGGATGTCAGTTTACCTGAATCTTCCAGTATTAAACAACAAAGCAGCAGGAATGTCAATCCAGATTATACATGTGTATTTTTTGTACCTAGCTGGAAAGGAATATCAAAACTTTTCTAATATACTAGTAGCTTCAGTGCCAGCAAGTATTTTTGTTTTTCTTTTAGCTTTCTGGAAATCTGTGTACTGAATAGTAAAACTGTCAGTATCCTCTAGGTTTGAAGTACAGTTCAACTAGCGAACAAGAAGTCAACTTTCGTAATTGGAAAACTCATGAAAAGAAAGTCTTGGCTCCATTCCTGAAATGTAGTGAACTTCCTTTTTAGCCACCCCTGTTACATTTTACACAATATTTTAGTTTTAATCGCTGTCACAAATCCCCTCAATCAAAGACCTGGTTATACTCTTGGGGTCTGAATACAGAGTATTCTGGAAAGACAGACTGACATCACCAACAGCTTGATGATCTGGCATAAAAGCATGTGGACTGGTAACATCAACATCTTCCCTCTGAAGAAGGTATGCTGAACAGAAACAGTTCACTTGGCCTGCAGAGATTTTTAAACATCCCACCACAGTGATCCTACTTTGCAGGGTAGGAAAATTTTCTACTCAGGCTTTTTGCTTAGTTGGTTTTGTTACTCAGTACTATTTATTTTATTTATTACAGAGATTTAGTATCCTGCCCTAAGGCAGCTTGGGGTGGCCTACAAATACATTAAACACATATAAAAATATTAAATACAGTATAAAATCAGAATTTAAAAATACTAAAATTTCTCAACCCAACCCACAACCCCCTCCCACCACCCATCTCCCCCACGAAAAGCCTGGCAGAATAGCCTGGTCTTACCCTATCTTCTAAAGGAGTGGATGTCCAGGTCAAAACAGACTGCCCGGACCGGAAGGGAGTTCAACAGCCTTGGCGTGGCCAGTGAGAACGCCCTCCCCTGGTTGCCACCTGAGAAACTCGGGGGACTTGGAGGAAGGTGCCCCCGGCCAACCACAGGGGTTGATCAAGAATCCGGGGGGTGAGGTGGTCCCGCAGGTAGGCGAGGTCTAGACTGTGTAGGGCTGTATTGGTTCTGTCTCTGTTATTGCCCTAGGCGCACAATTGCTTTCTAATTTTAAAAAAATGAATGATTGTAAGAACATTTTTGTCGATATTTAAATGTCTACTTCTGAAACTAAAGCACAGTAAAATTACTACAATTTTTACAATTTTACAAGAAGTTGCACTCGGAGCATAACTTTAGAACCTGGAATTTACACTGTCAGCTCAAGTGTCATAGGATCATAGAGCTGGAAGGGAGGACCATGACCAGCCCCTTGCATGGCACAGAATTTGCTATACTTAGATCAACCTGGAGATATGCTCATTCAGTTTCTTCTTAAAAACCTCCAAAGATGGAGAATCCGCAACTTTTCTTGTTAGACTTTTCAATTGTCTGACTGTTTTTAGTTCGGAATTTTTCCTTGAGGGTTGGTACAACTCCCTTTCTGCAGCTTGTGCTGATTGCCTCTTTTTCTGTCCTGTTACTCAAGCTCACATACATCCACCTACAGAAGAGACTGATCCATGAAATCTTTAAAATTGTAGGGCTTGCTGAGAAAGAGACCAAGAAAATTTTGCAGACTAATTGCCATCTTATCCTTGCTGAACTCAAAACTTCCTCTACACCAAAACGAAAATATAACTGAAAAACAAATGGTACCCTGTTTACACGCACAGAGCTTGCCACTGGTTATGGGTAGCTTTTCTTGCTGGATGAAGACACCATGCAGAATTCAAGCTTTCCTTAAAAATCCAGATGGTTTGTGGAAAAAAAGTACTAACTAGCATTAGCTCATTTTGGTATATCGCAGACCATCACTTCTTGTATCCCACAGAGCATCATAGATAGAGGCCTTTGCCTTTAAAGCTTAGGATACAATAATGAAAGAACCAACATAAATTAAAAGCAAACCCCCCCCCCCCCCCCCAAACTTCAGATCAGAATATGGTAGACTGTTGGTAGCACTGAAAGAACACCCTTTGCTAACCCATTTATAACCTTGACTATCCAGAGCATTCTTCTGCATATCGTGGGGTGAAAAAACATCTGCACTTCTGCTTGCACAACGTTCAAATGAATGAGCAGATTCCAGCTCCATGACTGGATTTCAGTTACACCAAATGTATAATCAGTAAGCTTGCTCAGAGATATCATGTTACAAATTTACTGTGACCGCTTTAAAGGAATAGTAATCAGCACTGAATTTATGTCTATTAACCGCCAAGTTCGATCTTAAACTTCAGCCTATGCTCTATCTGAAGCACAGTTATGGTCTGTTTTGGATCACCATGGTCTATATTACAGTTGTCATTCTGTCACAGAGTAAGTTTTATTTATGGTTTTCACAAAAAAAACCAACGGACACAGAATATGTTAGTAGCAACAGGTGGCACTCTCTTTGGAATCTTAAAACCTGGAAGTTACACTCTCTCTCAAAAAAGAGGAGAGAGGGTGGATGCTGTGTTGGTCCCAAATGTAAGAGATGGAGATAAAATAGTTCAGATTATCTTTTACTGCCAAGAGAAATTGACCTGATAAGATATCATCTGAAAAAGAAGGAATCTTGTCAAGATTCTCGACAAAGTTCCTTAGATGAATTATAAAAACAATGTTGGGAAATGCTGTTGGGAAAAGAGCTGATAGCGCGTTAGGATTTCCGCCAGTCTGCTTGCGGCCACCACTTCCAACTGCTGTCCACAGTGCCAGGGAGCAGTGACAGGAGCATCTCTGGGCCCCTGGCACTTCTCCTGCCTCCACTGCCCATTCCACTCTCCTGCAGTGTTTGTGTGGCTGCCATTGGGGAAAAGAGGTGCCAGGAAACCTACCAGAGGCTTCTCCCCAGTCTGTTCCCCTCCTTGACTTCAGCTGCTGCCCCTAGACTTGGGAAGCACTGACATTTCTCCTGCCTCCAGTGTTTCTAGGGCAGTTTCACATGGCTGTTGTGAGGTCTTGTTTTGACCTTGCAACAACTATGTGAGACTGTCTCACCCATGATGGGTCCTATGGCTCTTCTGTGGAGAGAATTCATAGCAGCTCCGTAGCCTCTATGCCCTGCCAAACCGGGGGCAATGTTTAGACATAACAGTAACCAATCACTTTTGAGTGGTTAATGTTGCATATAAAACTACCCCTTTAACCCAAAGCTGAATTGCCGATTATTTAATAGGGAGAAACTGGGAAATTGCAATAGATTCTTGGTGCACATGATCTACTTGGTCCAGGAGTCAACCTCCGGCAATCTACCAAGACCCCACTTGCTGGCTCTGGGGTTGCAGGCTGGGACCCTTCCTGCTTACTCCCAACTCAAGGACACCGTGGCAACCAGTCTCAGGTGTGGGGAGGATTACTCCCCTTTAAAGAGAACTTTCTCTGCTACACAAGTGGACTTTCCTAGCTCATCTCCTCCAGACACACTCCCTGGAAGACCGGTCCCACTTGCTTCTCAGAGAGGCAGTCTCTGAGAAGCGGTTCTCTTCTCCTCCTCCTCCCCCCCTTACACAGCGTGATCTACTAGAAACTAGCATGGGATCTACCAGTAGATCAAAATCTTTCTGCTGGGTGTCCTTGCAATAGTGAACCAAGGAGATAGTGGGTCGTGCACATGATTTTGCAATGGTATATGGTACCATTTTTTAAAATGTGATTTTGTTTTTAGGTTGCAAAGGTGTAGAGAGAGCTAATTCTAGAGGAAATGGGGTGTGAGATTTTTTTTGTATAGGCTGATGTGCAACCATGCTAGCCTCAGGGAACTATACCATTCATGAAGACAACCTATGTTCCAGTTTTCCTTACCTCTGGGCCCAGTACAATAGGAAGTAGACAACAAAACAAAGCAACAGACAAGTTGTAACAAACACATAGAGCTGTTCCTTGGACACGCTGCCTGCCTTGCCTTGGCAACAAGGCCAGCCTTAGAAATTGTGGGGCCCACAGCGAAGACAAAATGTGAGGCCCTCTGCAGAGAGGGGGCATGCAGGGAGGGGAGGGGCTGGGAGCATGGGGTTGAGGGGGAGCAGATCCAGTGTGGGGGGCCTTTGGCACAGTTCCCCCTCCTTTCCACAGCACCGAGGGTTAAGTCTCAGCAGCTGCCCTCTGGCTCCACAGGCAGCTCAGGGTGGCTTACAACAGTAAAAACAGACAATTAAAACCCATAAAAGGAGGAAACAGGAAAGGGAAAAACACCACAACCCCCCACCCACCCACCACCACCACCAAATGCCTGGCGGAACAACCAGGTCTTACAACTTTTCTGAAAAGGGAGGTCCGGGGCCAGCCAGGCACCCACCAGAAAGGAGTTCCATAGGTGTGGCGCAGCCACCGAGAACATCCTCTCCCGTGTGGCCACCCGAGAAACTTGGGGGACCTCGAGCATGGCATCCCCAGATGACCGCAGGGGCCGATCCAGGACACGGGGAGTGAGGCAGTCTCGCAGATAGGCAGGGCCCAGACCATTTAGGGCTTTATAGGTTAAAAACAACACCTTGAATCGGGTCCTGAAAACCACCAGCAGCCAGTGCAGAGAGCGGAGCACCGGTGTAATATGCTCCCGGTGGCCCAGTCCCGCTAGGAGATGGGCTACTGCATTCTGCACCAGCGGCAATTTCTGAGCTGTTGACATGGGTAGCCCCACGTAGAGTGCGTTACAGTAGTCTAATTGAGAGGTGATGAAAGCATGGATGACTGTGGCCAGGTCAGAGTCCGAAACAAATGACCGAAGCCGTCACACCAGATGCAACTGGCGGAAAGCACTCCTCGCCACAGCCTCCACCTGGAGATCCAGGCGGAGCTGCGTATCGAGGAGCACCCCTAGACTCCATACCTGGGAGGTCAATGGAGGACAGACCCCATCAATGATGGGAGCCACTAATTCCATCGCCTTACCCACTAACATCACTTCCATCTAGTCAGGATTCAGCCGCAGTCGATTAGCCCTCATCCAATCCCTCACAGCCGCCAGGCACCGAGTAAGCACCGAGACTGCCGGGCCTAGGTCTGTTGAAAAAGAGAGGTACAGTTGGGTGTCATCAGCATATTGATGACACCGTACACCGAACCCCCTAATCACCTCACCGAGCATCTGCATATACACGTTGAACAGGAGAGGGGACAGAACAGAACCCTGCAGACTCCACACGAGAGGTCTTTGTATGATGAAAAACAGTCCCTGAGAACCACCTGCTGGGTTCTTCCGGTTAGGAACGAGCGGAACCATTCAAGAACAGTCCCGTCCACTCCTGCACAGTCCCGCAGGTGTGTCGTCAACATCTCATGATCAACGGTATCAAACGCAGCTGACAGATATAACAGGATCAGCAGGGTCGAACGATCCCAATCCATATCTTGATGTAGGTCATCTACCAAAGCCACAAGCACAGTCTCAGTGCCATAACCTGGATGAAAGCCGGACTGAGAGGGATCAAGAAAACCGATGTGATCCAGATGCCCCTGCAGCTGCCGAACCACTACCTGTTCAATAACCTTCCCTAAAAAGGGAAGGTTAGAGACAGGACGATAGCTGGCAGGGGAGTGTGTTAAGCAATGGTTTCTTGAGCAGAGGCCACACCACCACCTCCTTGAGACAGCCTGGCACTCTGCCCTCCCTCAGGGAGGCGTTGACCACCCCAGCCAGCAACAGCCCCAAAGTCTCCTGGCATATCTTAACCAGCCAGGACGGGCAAGGGTCTAATTCACAAGAAGTGGCCCTGACTGCTCCAAGAACATCCACCACATTGGTGGACGTCACCGACTGAAACTGATCCCAGAAAACCGGACATGATGGGGATTCCATAACCTCTGGTTCCCCTAGTGTAATAAATGGTGCATCGAAATCGTGGTGAATATGAGTGATTTTGTCCACACAATAATCTACAAACATGTCACAGTGGGAAGTAGATGACTCCACTCCAAGATTGAGGGAGGCCGGACTGACCAGCCCCCGCACTACCCAGAACAGCTCCGCTGGATGGGATTTTGCGGACGCTATGAGGGCAGCAAAGAACTCCCTCTTTGCTGCCCGCGTAGCCACAGCATAGGCTCGTAAACTGGCTCTATGCCGCAGTCTATCGGCTTCAGCAAGCGAATGACACCACCGTCGCTCCAACCGCCGCCCATCCCGCTTCAGTAACCGCAGTTCCTCGAACAACCAAGGAGGTCTGCAGAGCTGCCGCCTGGGCAGCGGACGCCTAGGAGCTGTCTGATCAATGGCCTCGGTCAGCAAGGTGTTCCACAGCACAACGAGGTCATCGATGAGACGGTCGTAAAGTTCACAGGGTATTTCCCCCAGAGCATTCCGGAACCGTCCTGGTTCCATCATCCTCCGGCGGCGAGCCATCCAAATTGGCTCAACGCCCTTCCGGGGGCAGACGTGCACTAAGAGCGAGGTCTGCAGGAAGTAATGGTCCATCCATGACAAGGGCACAGCTCATATCTCCCTCACTAATGGAACACCCGCCTCAAGGCCGGTGCAAAACACAAGGTCTGAGGTGTGTCCTCCTGGATGTGTCGAGCCGATAACCATCTGGGACAGGTCCATGGTTGCTATGGCGGCCATGAACTCATGCTCCACTTCCCCTGAGGGTGGCGTCTGCATGAATGTTGAGGTCCCCCAAGACTATTGTCTTTGGGGACCGCAACACCACCCCTGACACCACCTCTGCCAGAGCATTCAGGGAGGCCGCTGCACAGGTAGGTGCACGGTATACCAGCAGCACTCCCAACTGTCCCCTGCCAGATCAAACACAAGGTGGAGACCTTCAATACCCAATATGGATTGCACTGGATACCTCCTCACAGACCATTCCTCCTTAAAAATCATAGCTACACCTCCCTCCCCCCGTCCCTCCGACCACGGTTGGTGCTGCATGGAATACCTAGCTAGAACAAGATCAGCCAGAATAGGCCGATTCATTGTCCAGCCAGGTTTCTGTGATACATACGAGATCGGCGTGATGGTCTAGGATTGTCTCCTGGACTGTTGTTGCTTTATTAGCCACCGATCTCGCATTTAACAGCACCATCACAGGGTCAGGGACCCTCTGACCAAGAACCACCTGCTCCACTGCTTGGGGGGTAGTGAGCGGACATGCAACAAGCATCTATCTCGCCTCACCGATCTCACCTAACGCCTCTTAGAACCATATCTCCCCCGTCCCATCACGACCCCAATAGCCACGTCCTCCCCTCCGGCCCTGCCCCCCCCAGCTGTCCCACACTGGCAGNTGTGAGGCTTTTTAGGGTCTAATGTAGGGCTTTACTGTGTCTTGCATTCTGAGGCTGTATTCATTCATGGGCTAACCACAAAGAACAGTTCATGACCTGTCTCTTATACACATCTAGATGTGTATAAGAGACAGCCCCACGGCTGTTCCGCACTGGCAGCGGGGGAGATCCTCCCCCCAAACCCTCACCCCCTCCCCTGGTCCCCCCTCACAGGGAGACCAAAACTCCCCACCCTTGTTGGATCGAACCCCCCTCTCTCACTGGGGAGACATGCCTAACCCTCTCCAACCCAGTCCCCCCTCATCCCCCACATATGCAGGGGAGGAGTCATGTTCCCTCAAGCCTCCCCCAACTCCATCAACACATACCCTGACCACCCACCCTATCCTGTAGCTAGCCTCCCCCAGCCCTCTCCTAAGGGCCACACCCAAAGGCCCTTTGGTGTGGCCCTTAGGCGCAGGGCCCTGCGGTTCCTCCCGGGGTAAATGGTTGGTTCTTGTTTCAGTAGCACCATCTGGCAGGAATCCAGTCCTGGGGGAGTCCTCAATATGGGCGGATGCCCATGGTCTCTCTGTTGGGAAAGGGATATGTTCTCTCTGTTGGGGAGGGGTGGGGGGTGTTTCTGTGGATGAGAGAAGAGGTGGAGTGGGTGGGAAGGGTTGGTTGGGCATAGGGACGGGTGGGATTTTGTTTTATATAATTTGATTGTATTTTTGTAAGCCACCCTGAGCCATATTTGAGCTAGGGCAGGGAATAAGTCTAAAATAATAATATAAAATAAGAATAAGAAAAAAATAGCCATGATTATCCTGTGACATCTTAATGGAAAACTTAATTTCTTTAAGCTTTGTAGTAGTTTTCATTTTTCTCTCCAACTGAAATGATTGAGTGTGAAAGTATTCTCTTCTTCTGGATGCAGTCTTAACCATGCCTGCACTAGGTGTAATAACTGCCTGTGCAGCTATCGCATATCTGATAAAACTTCAGTGTTACGAATGAGAAGATTCTTGTTTAGGTATGATCTTGGACTAAACCAGTTTATCCAATTTGCCATGTTTGTTGGGGCTGTCTCCACAATGTTTCTACCAGGTTTGGGGCATGATAGTTGAATAAGGTGGGATGTCTTTGTGGGGAGTGATTTTTGAGAGACTGCTGGAGGGCCTAATTTTAATTCATTCTGTGACCTTGATAGACGGGGGGGGGGGGAGGAGGAGGGAGGGGGTGGGACGGGATGGCTGGGCATCCTCTCTCAAAGTATGTAAAGATGAAGGGAGAGAAATAGCTGCATTGGCTCATATGTTCCCTTTCCTTTTCTTACATAGCATTGAGGGTTCCAGATCAGTGGTAAATCATGTGAGCTGCACAACAAAATAGTAAGTGCATTTAAGAGGGGATATTTCAGCTTGTAATTGAAAACCATTTGCTTGAAAAAGACCTATTTTGTGCATCTCTAGCCACGTCTGTGGTGGTTTATGACCATCACAAGCCACATAAATTTTCATGTAAATTTAGTGTTGCCTTTGAGACTTTTTTTTAACCAAAACTGAAATTTTGAGCTTTCTCTAAACTTTCCCACGAGCTCCCTTCCCACAAGCAGCCTTTGGTGCCGCGGGAATATGCGCTATTCAAATGTAGCGCAGCTCCTGCCTCATGGGAAAGGAGGAAGTGTGGCTCTCCCCCGGCGAGCTTGCACATCAAACAGGGTAATGAAATCCTACCCTGTACCCTGCAAGCTTGCTGGCGGGAGAGCCGCTTTTCTTCCTTTCCCACGAGATGGGAGTCATGCTACATTTGAATAGCGCATGCTCCCGCGGCTGCAAAGGCTGTGCAAGCAGAGTCATGGGAAAGCAGCCTCCGTTTAAGACTGGTATTTAGAAACCTTGTTTCTGAAGTCTGAGTAAATAGAGGGAGTTGATTTCTACAGATCATTATCCAGTCGTAAGCAAAAACAAACTATAAAACTTTAAAAGGACTTCTGCCAATTCAGCTTTCCTTGTTTAAACATGGGGTATTTTCAGACGTTACGAGATCATGCTCAACCACAGTCCATTCCCTGTGGTGGGGAATGCCCTCGTAACGTCTGTTGGGGAACCGGAAGTTCCCCCCCAGATGTTACCCATGCTCAATCCCCGCCGGGAATCACATTCACCACGCGATCGGCTGAACCCGTGGGGCCGGCGCTGATCGCGTGGTGAATGAGATTCCCGGCAGGGATGAAGGGGCCCGTCAAGTCCTGACGGTGATCGTGGCCCGGAATCCCTGCCGGGATTCCAGGCTGTGGTCATTTCGGGCAGGCGGTGGGGGAGCGTGGGGGGGCGGGGACGTGCGGCCGCACGTTGCACCGCATGGCCCCTCCCCGATTCCCCGGCACGTTTGTTGGCTGTGCCGGAGTGATCCCGGTGGGGAATCCAAGGGTTGTTTCCGTGACGGGGCGAATGCCGCCTCGTCACGTCTGAAAATACCCATGATCATGTTTTTGGTACAGGTGAGCATAAAAAGGTTTATGTTTTCATATGAACCGTAAACTGAAGCCTGAAATTGTGTTCTTATAAGAAATAAATCTGGTAATCTCAAACCACCCCTTTGTAGATGGTGGGGTAGCATCACCCTGGTACAGGTTTTCTAATTGCTAGCTCTCAAGTTGACCGGTTTAACCACTCAATAGAAATCTGGCTCTTGCTCAGACAGTATTTCCAGACTCATGCTGTATATAAGGAGTAATACTCCATTTCCATGCTTCAGTTTTGAAGGAATTGACTTGATATAAAATAATTCTTTTACTCTTTGATCAAAAGTAACTTTTTTACTCTTGCCTTCATCACACTCCTGTGTGTCATTATAACCGTAGCAACTTGGGTTGTCCTAATTCCCAGTCTAGAGCTCTCTCTAGTAGGCCAAACTGCTTCTGAAAGCGGTGGTGGTGAAGGCTGGAAGCCCTAAAACCACTCCCCCCCCCCCCCCCCCCCCCAGTTTCTTTACCTATAAAATCAGGGTAAAATTGGACAAGGGCTGTATACAACATTTTCTTTATGTTCCATCTAGATATTGAAACATTTTAAAGTTTGCAACCACAGTTCCTTTGTTTTAATGATGTGAGGCTTTTTAGGGTCTAATGTAGGGCTTTACTGTGTCTTGCATTCTGAGGCTGTATTCATTCATGGGCTAACCACAAAGAACAGTTCATGACAATGGCTCATAAAATGTCTTTCTACATGCTCTTGAATGCATTTCACTTTCTCTGTCAAGGAAAATGCACTCTCTCTCCAGATCTGCTCCCATTTGAGCTCCAAAAGAGTGTAATCTTGGCAAAGGGCATACAGCAACCAAAAGGTTACATCTTGATGTTCTTGCTAAGGAGTAGGCAACTTCCCTTTTAGAAAAGCTCCCTTACAAAAAAAAGTTTCCTTCCCAACTTAAAAAAATAAATAAAAAAAATAAAAAAATCAACATGATGATTATCCTGCCGAGACAGCAGTTTGGTTGTGTGTGTAGTTTATCGTTAATTTATTTTGACAGATAACTTGAAATATGCTTCCTTTAGAATGGTACAATGTAATCAAATTATCATTGAATTTACATTTCATTATTAAATATTTTTGCAGCTTTATTTGAGTTTATATTTTTTGGAGCTAAGGCCATAGTGTCGCATTCTCCCAGATCCTTAGTTCAAGAGGAAGGTCTGCTTTATTTGTTTTTTCACAGCTAATTTTACTTTGTTTGACCACAAAAGGATTCAAAAGCTTTATGAATTCTACTTTAACATGTGCACATGTTTCAAGCCTAAGCCTATGGTGCAAGCGCAAAACCATCTCCACCTCAATGTGCATATTTTATAAATTTATGCATTTTTAAAATAACTCATTGCCTGATGTTGGAAGTATACTAAATACAAAAAGACTGATGTTGCTGTATTGTGCCTAGTATTGTTCTGTGAGCATGGAAATGTAGAATTGTGGTATGTTGTAACCATGGAGGATTTATTTTATATGTTGCTGTATCTTGCTCCTGAATATCAGGATCTGCTCCTATATTTCATAATTCTCTCTTGCATTCTGCAGCATAATTCGAAGGATTATGCATCTGTTCTTGGACTTGTCATGAAAACTTTTGTGTCCTCACTATAACATCACTCTTTGAACGTGACAATCCCTTCAGAAATCATTGCATCAGCACACAGTGATCTACTGTTGCATCTTTAAGACCATTTAAAATGCTTCTAGTAGTTTTTTGTGGTTTCTTAAAATATATTATTATTATTATCATGGCTTTTATATAAAATAAAATAAAAAAATGTATGAGGGGACCAGTAATATACACTATTCCACAGACCAGCCAAACAAGGATATAAACACAAATGGGTCTGTGAATAGAAATTGCCCTACTATTTATTATACATAAATCCTACAAGTATAAACAATTGTACATGTAAATGAGTAAATGTAAAGTCCACCACAGCAATAAGGAAAAAGATCCAAGGTAGAACCTCCTTGCAAAAATCCAGTGATATCGCCAACGTGTTTCGGAACTTCTTCAGGGCTTAAAAAAACCTTTGAATTCTCTTGAACTTGATGCTATCAGACATAAAAAAAACCAGTTACCCAAAGAAAATCTACCAAGGGATTCATAGGGAGAGGTATGGTTAATTATCTGTGTTACCAAAAACAGCATATTTTCAAAAGATTTACAATCTATTTTAAGCTATAGTTTATATTATCCATAAACAAAAAATATTTTTTACCTGTGGGTGAGAGCAATTTTGTGAAAAAGGAGGAGATGTTGCCTAAACAAGCAACCAATATTTACGGATTCAGAAGATCAACGTCTAAAAGATTAGCAGCTCCTTTGGGAAGCCATTTTGTAGAGGCTAATCACCTATTTACTGAGTTTGTCTTCTGGGGTTTGGAATCTGTGGCATGCAGGCACGGGGACTTAGAACAATTACTGTTACAAAGGGAGAGTTTTGGGAATTTCAAATTATATGCAGAGGTGCCCTATGGTTTGAATGAAGAATTAGATCTTGCTAGGTTTTTTTTATAACAGTGACAATTGCTTAAGGACTTTGGACTGTGTATAATTTTTTTTAAATAGGCTTTTTGAAGATGTCTTGGAAAATATTTTGGAATTTTTATTCTTACCCTTATACAAAGTAACCCCATTTGAAAAGGTCAATAACACTTTGGGTATTTGAGTGGTGGTTTGGCAAGTACTGTGTTAATAATTACAGAGGTTTATACACCTGTGATTCTCATAAAGCTGCTAGTTACATCACTAGTTGGCATCATTATGGTTTGTGAAGGGTAGAGGTATGGTTACTTTGTGATGTAGCCATAGGTGATATAGTTGATTTTTTCCTTTTAAGAATTGGGGGGGGGGGAGATATTTTTTTTTGTAATAATATTTTGTTTTCATAGGGTGATTTCAGATGTTACGGGGCCCGTTGGCCCTGTACCGAAATCACCCCATTCATTCCCTGCCGGGGTCACCCCGTCACACCGTAACAGACGTGCCGGGGGGATCCCGGTGGGAAATCTGGGAGGGGGCGGGGCCGCACGGCGCAACGTGTGACCGCATGGCCCCGCCCCCTCCACGCTCCCACCGCCCGTCCTCCGGGGAGACGGGCGGGCGGCGGGGCCAATGCGGCCACTGCGTCGGGCCAGATTCGCCACGGCCAGACGTTACTTTTTTTTGGTCCNTTGGTCCCCGCTGGGGATCTCTTTGACCACGCTTCCCGGGACATTCCCCCCGCTAGCCCGGGAAGCGTGGTTCAAATTGACCCCATGTGGGTATTGACCGTGGCGAACATCTGGCGGCCGCCAAACAGACGTTCGAGACACATTGACCACAGGTGGGTATTCACCGTGGTTCACTGTGATCTCGTAACGTCTGAAAATACCCATAGGCACAGTTTCAGTCAAGTTGATCTTCTGAATCTGTAAATATTGGTTGCTTGTTTAGACAATATCTCCTTTTTCACAAAATTGTTCTCACCCACAGGTAAACAAATCTTTTTTGTTTATGGATATGTGGGTATAACAATAGCTTAAAATAGATTGTAAATCTTTTGAAAACATGTTGTTTTTGGTAACACAGATAATTAACCATACCTCTCCCTATGGATGCCTTAGTAGATTTTCTTTGGGTAAGTGGTTTTTTATGTCTGATAGTATCAAGTTCAAGAGAATTCAAAGGTTTTTTGAAGCCCTGAAGAAGTTTCGAAACGCGCTGGCGATATCACTGGACTTTTTCAAAGAGGTTCTACCTTGGGTCTTTTTCCTTATTGCTGTGGTGGACTTTACATTTACTCATTTACATGTACAATTGTTCATACTTGTAGGATTTTTAATATAAAATAGTCATAGCGTGAGATGACCTTGAGGGCCATCTAGTCCAGGTCCCTGCACCGATGCAGGATTACCGCATTTCTGTGAACCTGTTTCCTCTCAGGTTCTGGGCAATGAGTCCTTTTTTCTTTTTGCTGTCTTCCCACTGCTGTTTTGTGCCTATAGGCTTTATCTTTATATTGTTAAGACTTCCATTTTTCAGTGGCACCTGGTTAGGCCTGTTTTATATACTTTTCACCAGTACGCTTTACAGACCTCGGGAAGCATTAATATCCCCATCTGACATATGGGTTAAATGAGGAATGGAGAAGTTACAGCTTGCTGAAAGGTCCTGTAATGGGAGACCTGAAATAGTTTCTGGGCCTTGCGAGTCCCAGCCATGTGCTCATTCCCTTGGCTAGTTGCTGCCCCTGTGTCAAAAATTCCGTTTGACCACATTCATGCATAACTCTTATTACGTAGGGTGATTTCAGAAGTGACGTGATGAATGTCCACCACAGTCAACCTCAGTCAAACGCGGGTGGTGGTGAAAGTGTCGTGCATGTCTGTTTGCTCGCATCCAGATGTTCACCATAGTCAAACGTGACCCGAGGTGAAGCTAACCACGCTTCGTGAGGTCGGGGCGGGAGGAGGTCCAGAAGTGTGGTGAATGGTCACCATGGCAGGGGTGAATGAATAACTTCTGAAGGGAAACCCGCAGCCGCGGTGGAAGGAATTGTCCCCAGCCGCGGTGCATTCTGGGACTCAAACCATGGTCCACGTCTCCACTGCATGTCTGTTGTGTTCCCCCGGCCCATGTTCTCTCTGATTGCCCCCAGGTGGTGGTCACGATCCTGTCACTTCTGTTGGGGCCGCACGTGTCACCACAGTCCGCGGTGAATCTGTTCACACCGGGGTGGTATTCACTGTGGTGAATTGGAACGTGTCACTTCTGAAATCACCCAGTGTTTATTTTCAGAACTTGTTTCAATTATTTTTTGTAATCCAGTTTGTTCACTGCACTTAGTGGCCAGTGTTGTGCTGCCAAAAAGGAAAAAATCAGCTACAATCCATTACATGTATTTTTGAATAGTTTCAGCCTTTATTTAATACAATACTCTTTAATGCAGGAGAGGCACTCTGGTTCAGATTGTTTTCTTGGTCCTAAAGTGCGTTAGGCATCATGGTGGTGTTTTACAAAACTTGCAGAATGCATGGTATATGTATATTTTCAATTTAACCCTTACCTTGTATAATGGGGTCGAATCGACCCTTGCGAGCACAAAAACATTTTTAAAATTAATTAGTAGCTCTTCAAGTTTGAGCTTTTAAGACATTGTCACCGGCACCTCTGGGCATAACATACTAAAATTTCAGCCTAATACCTCTTACCGTTTGTCTTCTATAAACAAAAAAAGTGGCATTTTTCAAACGGACCCCAGGTTTCCATTGAGTTTGCCTATTGGGGTCAAATTGACCCCAAGCCACCACCAAGCCAATCAAATGGACCCCAGCTTAAAATAAACCAAAATAAAAAGTTTTCAAGGACCATTCAGATAGCAAAGGGACATGGAACTCAAGGCCACTTCAGACTGGCAGCAGCAATGAAAATTAACCCCTTCACTGCTATTATTTTGTGCCTTTGTATCGTGACTGAAAAAACCCATGCAAATATGGCTAAGTGTTGGGTCTACAACTTTGAACTTGTAGCACATTGTCACTGGTACCTCTGGCCATAACATACCCAAATTTCACATCCCTCTGGAAGCTAGATTATGTTCCTGCTATAAGCAGGAAGTGGAAGATGTAGGCCACTTCGAAGCCCTGAGGACAACTTGGGTGGTTCCCTGGCTCCCTTGTGAGCCGCAAGCTCTCGATGTTGTTCGATATTTATTATCACTCACACAAGAAGAGGCCATCAGAGACTTTGCAATATACACCCACCTAGCAGCTAAGAAACGGCTCCATATCCATGAGGCCCTCTCTTGGAGTAAGACCCCTGGGACAAGATATGATAATTAAGTGGGGAACGATCCTTGATGAACAGTATGGGGACCAGTAGGTTGGTTAAACCTGGTCTAGTATCCATCTGGTACCAATTGACACACAGGGGACCCAAGGAAGGGATGGCTGTGGTAAGAAGGGATATGATCCCGTTTTAGTGGGCTCAACAAATTCAGGGGTCCTGTGCCCAAAGGCTATAATCAATCTGAAGCAAAGCTTTTGAGTGACGTTGGAATGAGGAAGAAAGCTAAATTTATTTCCTTCCTCCCAGGGGACAAGCTTAGCTGCAGTTACCCCCGTGGAAGAGCAAGGCATCCTTAGCCAGACATTTGCCCTATATTAGGAATTTTGCCCTATACTAGGGAAGGTATTGTTCCTTGGATTGGTATTAAAACGATACTTGACCTTGCTATTTGCTGCGTGGCATGTTGACCAAGTAATTTTATCTCAGTAAGATACCCTGAGGGTGTATCTTTGCCTGTATTTTATTTTATTATTTTTATTTTATTTTATTTTTATATTGTATAACCCATGGCTGTATGTGGTTATCTTTGTTTTTGTTTGTTTGTTTGTCTGTCATTTGGGCCATGGCGAGAGCCAGTGCCGGCAATAAAACTGAACTACTCAAATTTCAGCCAGATATCTCTTATCGTTTGTCTCCAATGGCCAAAAAAGTGCCAGGGTGCAATCGCACACAAGGTGTCAATGGTGTTTTCCTATTTGGTTTTACACAAACCTTTGCTGTGTCATTTCTCAGCTGTTCAGGTAATGTTAGGTTTAATTTCTTCATGCTAAGTTTAAGTTTCCCTTCTTGGGTAAGTTTGTGGAGACATGAAGTCTGGGAATGTTAGATTTCATTTCTTCAGCCAAGTATTATGTTTCCCTTCTGGGGTCAGTTTGTGGAGACAAGAAGTCTGGGAATGTTAGATTTCATTTCTTCAGCCAAGTATTATGGGGTCAGTTTGTGGAGATAAGAACCGTAGGCAAACAAAGAAATGCAAACAAGTTCCTAGCGTCCTAGGCAACAATAAAAGAAATGCAAATAGCAGGCTATAAAGGTGCTAAGTGTACTTAACTGTGCCTAGTAAAGTTTGACTATAAGGCACAGCCAGTAATTTGCATGAGAGAATTTGCCTTTGGGGCGAATTTGGGGAATTAAAAACAATTCCCATAAAACAGACTCATGTGTTTCTCTGTGTGTGCGCTCCCAGGGCTTTGGTTGAAGGTTTTGGGACACAGACTATATTTGGGGGATTAATAGACCCCACCTATAATGTGTTTTTCCCATAGGGGTCATATGGACCCCAAGACACGGCAGTTAAGTCAGAAGGTAAGGGCTATCAATGGAGTATGTAAAGCATGCATGTCCGGTATGAATGGAATATGTCTGTGTGCACAGTGACAGAATAGTTTGAACTGGAATTGTGATATAAAAGTTACAAAGAAAATCAATATCCACACATTGGGCATTAGAAAATTCCTGGTGCATAACTTAATTATTCGGCCTGTACTAATCAGTGGACAAGAAGTGGTATTGGCCCAATTTGAAAAGGAAATAGAAATGTGGTGTGACCATACGAGTTGAAAGAATTTATCTCTGAAAGAAGAGATTTTGACTGTTAAAAATTTGAATTATTCCTGGGACTGAACCATCAGTCAGTCAATGTAACTATTGCACAGTTACAAAACCATTCCTGGGTACAAAAATTAAAACTACTTCCACAAGCAAGGAAGAAAGGAACTTCAAACAAGTAGTTCCATGCACCAAGCATCCAAACTAATGAAGTCTGTGATTTATTTTGTCTACAAAAGGAGCCTTATCTCCCCTCCAGATACACATTTTGTTATGGGCCTTCTATCACTCTACCAAATGTGACTGAAATTGTCTGATGGGATCAAAAGCTATTCAGTCGTATCAAAGAGAGTGGTTTTACCTTAACCTCGCTGCACCTCCAAACATAGCTGTGATTTACGTTTTCCCCACACATATGCCTTTCCTTAGGCCGCTTTCAAACCTTCCCTGTGCATATTCTGGCTGCAGGAGGGGATGCGCAGCCAGGATATGCGTGGGATTGCCACCGGTCTGAAAGCCGCCTCCCCTCCCATGCAGCCTTGGTGGCAAACACCCGCAGAGATACAGAGCAGGATTCCTGCCAGGACTCCCACAGTAAGAATATGTGTGCGGGGGAGGAGGTCTGAAAGTGGCCTCACAGGATCTCTTGACTATGACAAGAAATGTATCACTACCAAGTTACCAACACGTACAATTAGCCAAATTTACAAGTGATAACCAAGAGCCACCCCCATATGGGAGTGTCCTGTGTGACAAAGCAACTGAATTTGGGGGCATGCCTCTGTGTAAAACAAAGGACCACTCTAGTGTTCCATTACCACTTTAAATAAGTGCATGTGCGCACAAGCTTTGAAGCAAAAGAAAGTTTTCTATTTAAAAAAAGTTCATTTGTATATTCAAGCAGTACAGAATTCAGTTCATTGTTGCAGAAAATATATTATGTGCAGTCTATACTACTGATTCTTGGGAAACCCCTTATTTACAGTGGTGGTCCAAACCCTGATTAAGAAACCATCTTTGGATGCTGACTTCCCAGCCAGCTATTGACCTGTTGCTAATTTTATTTTATTTATTTATTTTATCAATTTATATCCCGCCCCTCCTGAAAACAGCTCGGGGCGGCTAACAATTTTAAAAGCATAAAAAATACAATAATATAAAATTTAAAACAATTCATAATAATATAAACAATTAAAACAGGGCTAGGACAAAATAAAAGAATAAATAAGGGTAGGATAGAGAGAAAAACCCTGTCCTCTGCAGGAAGGGTGGCGTATAAATTTTCGGATGGATAAATAAATAAATTTAGATTCTTATCCACAAGCTCTGATCAACAGTTACAACTCCATATACTTTGTTAGGCCCTCCCAATTCTTTATAGAAAGGGGGGTGGGCAGCCTGTTCTTCTGTCAGATACTTTATTATCCCTAAACCTATGATTGTTCAGTCCCAGGTCATTCTCCTCCAGGAGACCTGAGTTACTGGGAATTCATTATTAACTGTCTATGAAAGCTTTACGGTGGATGCAGTTCACTCTATGAATAAGTGAAGTCCCTAGGAAGGATTAGCCTGTCTTTTATCTGTTAAACCAAATTGGAAGGGCTCAGTTATTAAAAATTGTCCCAGGGGTATTTGTGGATTTAAATTACAAACAGCAGAGATCACTATGTTAATAGTGAATGTATACATACCCCCTAGATTATCCGCTTTATATGATTTATAATATAGTTATATGACATATTCCCACAATATGGGAAACTTTATTGGATTTTTTGTATAATTTAGATCAGTTGTTCCCAGAAGCATTTATTCTTCTAGGGGGTGATTTTAATGCTCAGCTAGGCCAGACTGACAAGAAATTATTTCAGTTGGGGAACTTCTGGTTAGAAGATTATTTCCCTCTTTTAGAAAGGGTGTCAGGAGATATGGGCATTAATAAAAATGAACCTGTGTCGGCAAGAATTTTTCACCAAACTAATTTGGCGGTGTTGAATGGGAGAATGGGATTACCTGGGAGCCTTAACTTTTATCTCCCCTCGTGGAGGTAGCATCATAGATTATGTAGCCGTACTGTCAAATTTAGCTGTCTCAAAATTTCTTTGTATTGTTAATTAGGGAAAATGACTTAAATAGATTTTTTAAAAATAACATAGTGTTGTTGTTGTTTGTTTATTTTGATTGAATACATTTCTATCCCGCTCTTCCCGCCACAGGGAAGAGCGGCGAACAACAATAAAAATATAAATTACAAATATAATAAAACTTTTAAAAACATTTTAAAACATTAAAACACAACAGGGGAAAAAAAACCAAACCCCACCCACCCTTTACCCCTTTCTCTCACCAAATGCCTGGCGGAACAGCCAGGTTTTACAGCTCTTAAGGACCGTCAGGAGGTATGGGGCCAGACGGGCCCCCACCGGGAAGGAGTTCCAAAGGCGCAGCACGGCCACCAAGAACGCCCTGTTCTGTGTGGCCCCCCGGGAAACCTGGGGGACCTCAAACACGGCACCCCCAGACGACCGCAGGGACCGATCCAGAACCCGGGGAGTGAGGAGATCTCGCAGGTAAGCAGGGCCCAGGCCGTGTAAGGCTTTTTAGGTTAAAACCAACGCTTTGAATTGGGCCCGTAAGACTATTGACAGCCAGTGCCGAGACCGGAGCACTGGTGTAATGTGCTCCCAGCGACCCAGCCCCACCAAGAGCCGGGCCGCTGCGTTCTGCACAAGCTGCAGCTTCCGAGCCGTCACCAAAGGTGGCACCATGTAGAGCGCGTTAATGTAATCTAACCAAGAGGTGATAAAAGTATGGATAATCGTGGCCAGGTCCGGAACCAAAACCAGCGACTGAAGCCGCCACATCAGATGTAATTGCCGGAAGACACTCCTTGCCACAGCCTCCACCTGGAGATCCAGGCGGAGCTGTGCATCGAGGAGCACCCCCAGGTTCTGCACCTGGGACGTCAGCAGAGGGCACACTCAATCGATGGAGCTGTCAACTCCACTGACCTACCCACTAACATCACCTCCATCTTGTCAGGATTCAGTTGCAGTCAGTTAGCCCTCATCCAGTCCCCCACAGCTGCCAGACACTGGGTAAGCACCGAGACAGCTGGGCCTGGGTCTTTTGAAAATGAGAGCTACAGTTGGATGTCATCCGCCTACTGATGACATCTCACCCCGAACTCTCTGATCACCTCGCCGCGTGGCTGCGTGTACATGCTGAAAAGGAGAGGGAACAAAACCAAACCCTGCGGGACCCCACACAGGAGGTCTTGGTGCGATGAAAAAGAATCACCGAGTATCACCCGCTGAGTTCTTCCTATCAGGAATGAGCAGATCCATTCAAGAACAATTCCGCCCACCTCCACACTGTTCTGAAGGCGCGTCACCAACATCTCATGGTCAATGGTATCAAATGCTGCCGAAAGATCTAAAAGGACCAATACGATCGATCAATCCCAGTCCTTTTCTCAGCGAAGGTCATCCACCAAGGCCCCAAGTGCTGTCTCAGTGCCATGCCCCGGACGCAAACCAGACTGCGAGGGGTCAACATGCCCCATGAGCTGCTGAGCCACCACCCGTTCAATAACCTTCCCTAAAAAAGGGAAGGGTAGAGACAGGCCGATAGCTGGCAGGGGAGTCAGCGTCAAGCAATGGTTTCTTGAGCAGAGGTCGCACCACCACCTCCTTGGGGTACAGCTTGGCACTCTGCCCTCCCTCAGGGAGGCGTTGACCACCCCGGCCAGCAACGGCCCCATTGTCTCCCGGCAGCTCTTAACCAGCCAGGACGGGACGGATCTAATTCACAAGAGGTGGCTCAAACAGACCCCAGCACCTCCACCACATCAGCGGGTGTCACCTCGCCGACCGGCTGCATTTTGTCTCCTGATGGGGTTGGGCTGTCGTGAGCACGTTACACCGGTGCTCCAGGCTCTGCACTGGTTGCCGATAGTCTTCCGGGCCGGATTCAAGGTGGTGTTTTTGATCTATAAAGCCCTATACAGCCTTGGCCCGACTTATCTGTGGGATCGCCTCATTCTTCATGCTTTGGAGTGACCTCTGCAGTCCGCTGGGAGCACCCTTCTTGAGATCCCCTGTGTGGCCTGGGGGCCACTATGGAGAGGGCGTTCTCAGTGGCCACACCTAGGCTGTGGAACTCCCTCCCGGTGGAGGCTCAGCTGGCCCCAAACCTCCCTTTCTTCTGCTGTATGTAAAAGACCTCGCTGTTCTGCCTGGCTTTTGGCGAGGGAGATGGGGTGTGGGGGGTGGGAGGGGGAGGGTTTCTTTTTGGTTTTGTTTTCCTTCCCTTTTATTGTGGTGTTGATTTTATGTGTTTTTATTATGTAAGCCGCCCCGGGCTGTCTGGAGCAGGAGGGGCGGGGTAGAAAATTTAAAAATAAATAAATAAGTACAGTAAATCGATCACGCCCTAGAATATATCGATATGGAGGACTGCAGTCTTCGTGCCAGGCAGATTCCAGACCTTCCTGTTTGTTTGTTTCAGTCTCCTGCATGGCTCTAATTTTCCAAGCACAGTCTAATTTATTTCAGTAAAACATTCTGAAATGGATTTACAGTCTTGCAATGAAACAAATACCTCTGGCAAGTTGGACGTAAGTCAGTCTACTGGGCCTGCCAAGGACAGGAAGCTTGAAGGCTTTGGATTAAAGTCTCAGGCATCAGGAGTGAAATAAGGATCTTTCAAATTATAGTTAACTTAACCTTTATTAAATTATCATTTATTAACTTCACTTGGATGTGAGTTACACAAATAGGATTATTAGAGTATTAATTTAATTAGTGAGATAATAATTTAAACATTTTACATAAGCATGTAATCCTAAATGTTTAAGTTATGGAATGCTTCCCATCTGGCCCATTAGTGTTACTTTGCCAGCAGGACTCTCCTGTTCTCTGCTGAAGAGATGATCAGTGGGGGGTAGAGTAGGCAGAGTGCTTCCTTTTTCATTTGTCTGCAGTGAAAGTCTCAGCCTCTGGTGTAGCAAGCACCAGAAAAAGTACAGGAATGGGGATCCAGCTCATTCTGGCCCCTCTACGCCACTGGTGTCAATCACATTCACAATTTGCCTGCACCCAGGCTGCTGAACGCCTCTGGCGCAAATCCCACTACCGCGCCGACTTCCTCCACCTAAAATTCTGCCTCTCATCCCTCAGCTTTGCAGTCTCCCTCGCTAGACAGTCTCCCACATTGAGGCCTGCTCCCGGAACCCTTGCCGCCTCTTTTCCACCTTTGACTCCCTTCTCAAAACCCCATGTCGTCCTCCTCCTCCCTCTTCTCTCTCTGCTTGGGATCTTGCTCTCTTTTTCACCTCTAAGATTGACAAGATCCGCCTGGATATCACTTCCAAGTCCTCTCCCCCTACTACTCCCCCCCCTCTTCATCCTCCCCCCACCTCTCTTCTGTCCTCCTTCCCTCCTACCTCCCTTGAGAAAATCTCCTTCCTGCTCTCCTCCTCCAACCCCTCCACTTGCCCCCTGGACCCCTTCCACCGTCGCCCCTCCCCTCCTGCATATCATCAACCTCTCCCTCTCTACCGACTCCTTCCCCATTGCCTCTAAACACGCCACCATCTCCCCCATACTCAAAAAGTTCACTCTGAACCCTCTAATTACCATCCTGTCTCGCTCCTCTCTTTTGCTTCCAAGCTTGAACGAGTTGTCTACTCCCGTTGCCTCGACCTCCTCTCCGCCAACTCCTCCCTTGACCACCTCCAATCTGGCTTCTGCCCCCTTCTCGCCACTGAAACCGCTCTTGCTAAGATCACCAACGATCTTCTTGTGGCTAAATCCAACCACCTTTACTCTATTCTTGTCCTCCTTGATCTCTCTGCTGCCTTTGACACTGGTGACCACTCGCTCCACTGCCTTGGATTCCAGGACTCTGTCCTTGACTGGTTCTCCTACCTTTCTGACCGCTCCTTCAATGTATCTCTTCCTAACTCCTCCCCCTCCTCCTCCCTACCCCTCTCAGTCGGGGTTCCCCAAGACTCCGTCTTTGGCCCTCTTCTTTTCTCTATCTACACCCAATCCCTAGGCAAACTCATTGCCTCCCACGGTTTCCAATACCACCTACGCTGACGACACTCAACTCTCTTTTTCCACTCCTTACCTCTCCCCCTCTGTTCAAGCTCGTCTCCCCAACTGTCTCTCTGATATCTCCGCCTGGATGTCTCAATGCCAACTCAAACTGAACATGGCGAAAACTGAACTCCTGATCTTCTTTCCCAACCCTTCCTCTCCCTCATCAGTTACCATTGACGGGGTCTCCATCCTCCCTGTCCCCCAAGCCCGCAACTTGGTCTTCATCTTTGACTCGCACCTTACCTTCAAACCCTACATTGACTCCGTGGCCAAATCCTGCTGCTTCTCCCTCCACAACATTGCCAAGATCTGCCCTTTTCTGTCTCGGTGAAAACAGACATGACGCTAACCACCCTTTAACCACCCTTGGTGGCTATTTATGCATGTTGCAGGGCTGTATTGGTGCCCTATGCAGCCCTGAAACATGCATAAATGACCACCAAGGGTGGTTAAAGGGTGGTTAGCATCATGTCTGTTTTCACCCTGTCTGTCTCCTCTGCCAAAACTCTCATCCACACCTCGACTATTGTAACCTCCTCCTTGTTGGCCTTCCCAGCTCCCACCTTTCTTCCCTTGTCTCTGTTCAAAACTCTGCTGCCAGGATCATCCACCTAGCCCGTCGCTTTGACCACGTGCAGCCGCTGCTCTCCTCTCTCCACTGACTCCCTCTTCCTGAGCGTATTCTGCACAACCTCCTCGTTTTCACCTACAAAGCCCTTCACAACCTCGCTCCCCCTATTTCTCTTCCCTGATTTCCCTCCGAACTCATTTGCTCCTCTTCCATCCTCTCCCTCACCCTCCCACACCTTCTCTGCTCACCCAACCGCCTTCGTCCCCTCTCCCTCGCTGCCCCGAATGCCTGGAACTCCCTTCCTGCTCTTGTCCGCCTGGCCCCCACCCTCCACACCTTCAAATCCCTCCTCAAAACCCACCTGTTCCGCTCCGCCCTTCCTAACTCCTAATCATCCCCACCCACGATTATCCCCTACCTGTTATCTGCAAACTCCCAATTCTCTGTAACCAAACCAAGAACGTGTATCTGAGCTCTCGCATCCTCATGAATGTTGCTTTCCTTGTCTCTCCCTCTGTTCCCCCTTCCCTGTCTCCCCTCCCCCTGTCTTTAGATTGTAAGCTCTCGGGCAGGGACCGTGTCTGTCTTACTCTTTGTAAAGCACCAGGTACATCGCTGGCGCTATATAAATGCTTATAATAAGAATAAGAATAATATTTGTTGGAGGTAAGGTGAACCTACTGAAGCTGACCTATAACTTATTTATTTTGCCATGTCCCAGCTAAATATCTTAAGAGAAAATGATTGTTAGAAAAGCTTTAAAATGTCAAAACATAACCCTAATCTTGGAGTCTGTTTTATATAGACTGTCCCTAAACCCATGCAACATTCTTCAATACAAATAGAAGGGTATGCATATGTAGTTCAGGTTGCATGATCATAATATGAAATTATACGTATGTATGTGGGGCCCCCCAGAAACGAGTTTAGAATCCCCCTTCGAGAGCCTTGCCAGATTCGAGAAGGGGGGCGGGGGGGGAGGGAGACCTTGCACGATTTTGATCTCCGAGATGTAGCTGAGGGGAGGTAGGCAAGAGGGCAAGGTGGGGTGCTCTTCCTGGGAAAGGGAAACTCTGGGTGGTAGCCTGGGACCTGGGTGGGGTGGGGCTCAGGAGTGGGGTACTTATCCTGGAGGGGATCCCACGAAGCACGGCTTTTTCCCGGACTGGTAAGTTTGAAAAAACCCAAACTGGGACGTCCCTTCTGGGTATGCTCAGCCTTTTTCAAAGATGGCGCTGGCAGCAGGCACCCTATTGCTCAGAACAGGATTCTCTTTTCAAAATGGCGCTTGTAGCGTGCTGCTGCCATCTTTGAAAAGGGATGAGCATGCCCAGAAGGGACTATTCAGGCCCCTTTGAACATGCCCAGTTTGTTTTGTTGTTTTATTTTCAAACTTACCAGCCCAGGAGAGAAGCCTTCCTAAGGAAAGAAGGCTTGTGCAATTGCTGTGTGCGCGCGCTTAGTAACTTCTGATCCTGTAGGTTGATATAAACCATGTTTGGCAGCGGGCTCCCTCCCCTGTGAAATTTACTTCGTTTCAGAATGTACCATGTAGGTCTCTTGATAGTTATTGTGCAGCTGAGAAGAAGCAGACTTTGGGATCGTGAGATGGAGATAGAGTTAATTTCTAGTTAATCTGTTCTGGTACATAGGTTTCAACTGTAGGATCAAACCATATCCTTGGTGACAATTGTGCAACCCTGGTGAAGTCAGAGAGGTTGTTTAGCGCTAACCAGGAACAGAATTTATAGATAAGATGATCATTCCTGTGTAATGAAGGGATGAATCTGAAGAATCCTTTTAAGTAGTGGGAATAGGAAAATAGCAAGACTCTGAGATGCCAGGTTGAATCTGCTGAGCTGGCAGCTAAGGTAGTGTATTTCTTTTAAACTGGTGTGAAATAATTGAAAGGAAATTAACATGGAGTTCCATGATGTGATTTTTTTTTTTTGGTCACATTTTAAAGAATAAGACACTAACTCAGCATGATAATATACTGTTTTTTGTTCTCAAATACAGTGGGCAAAATGTGACATTACTTTAAGTGATAACAATACAGCTAATTTCAATATTGTAACATCTATTTATAGCAGACATGAATTCTATCTAGTTTTTTAAACCTTATTTGAAAAAACAAGGGCATAGGTCTCATTCATGTCCTCCTCAGGCCTACAACTCCAGGTGAAGCCTGAGTAAGTATCCAAGATTGAGGGTAGGGAGCAGACTTGTGAAGATATGGAATGAATGAGGAGAGAAGAATGACTATTTGGGATGAGTAGCTGGCCAGAGGTAGAATGTGTAGGATGGCTGAGTGAGGCCACTCACCCCTAGCTTCGTCCAGAGAAAAGCCTTAGGTGAGCAGGAGCTGGGAAGTCAACAGCATCAGTGCCGATTGGGAAAGATTTCCTGGAGTGTAAAACCATACTGTTTGTTTTGGACCAAACATCAAACTTTTTAAGGTTTATCATGGAATCTTACTTGAAGCAGAGATGTTCATTCTTAATGCTATAGTTTCCTTTGTTATAAATATTAAGATATTCATTTATACTCGTGTTCTTGTGTTTTTTCCCATTGTTCTAAAGTAATACTTAAATGTGAATGAAAGCCAAGGCATGAATAGTACATTTAATATGCCTTTTAGTTGACCTATTCTTCTATTACTTGGGAAAATTAGAGTGCATTTTCTTCATTTTGTGCAAGTAAGCAAGCTCATTATACATGTCCTGCTGAGACGCAACTTCAAAGGGAGGGTTGTTTTTTTTTCTCTTTTCAAAATTAAGTAGCCAGAAGGGGAGAGTTTTAAAATTAAAATCCTTAAAGTAAGTACAAAGGACACAGGAAAAATGCATGCCTCGTAAGAAAACAAAATAAAACCCAGCACAATGATGTAAGCAAAAGAGTTTGTTCAGGCCAAATAGATTAAAATAAAACAATTCTGTTCATATAGTGAGAATTATTATTTGTTGCATGATAGTGCTGAAAGGTCTACTTGAAATATATTTCATAAATAAAGTACAGGTCCTGTGTATATCAGAAAGTTTCTCATTGTTGGCCAACTACCAATTACTGTTGAATGTAAAGATACTCAGTGGAAATGGTCAAAAGTGACCAGAAGTTGCCATTCAATTAAAAATATCTTAAGCTTCTACATGATGGACTGCTATCTAAAGTTGCATTATCTTGGTAAGCATATTTGTATGATGAAAAATCAGGATGTCGTTTTAATTGTTTGACTTTTGAGAATGTGCTACAATAGTTTCCAGTGTCTCAAAGCATGCAGTGATCTTCATAAAACAATTAGTATGGACCACCAATTATCATATTTAAATGATGTTTACATGGTAATTGTTGTAATAGCAGACTTACATAGAAGTCATTGCCTTGTTTTGGGAAAATAACATGGTTTGTCAGTTTTTCAAGGAGTTAACATATTGAAATTAAAAACAACATTGACAGATTAGCAATACTCTGGGGAAACGAAGCTGGACTAACCACAGCACTTGTGGTGTCATTTACTGTGTTCAACCATTACTTTACTCTTTCAGACAGGAATAATATCACAAAATAAATTAAAAGGAAAGGTTCATGTAATGCATAGTGCCATTGTATTTAGTGACCTGGTTACTCAAGGTAAATCACGAATTATAATAGAAAATAAATCTTCCCTGTAATCTTACTTTAGTTAGTCCGTGTTTAGTCTTGACTTAATTTGTTAAGTAAGTGTTATGGTGGCTGGGTTAAATTTTTACAGATCTCTGAAGCTGAGCATTACAATGCTGCCTCTTTGAGAGGATTTACCTCTCTGGGAAAATCCTTTTGTTTTATTGTTAATTTCCGCAGGGTCATGTTTTCCCCTAAGAAACTGGTGGTATAAACCAAGGGCAGAGCAGAGGCTTGCATTGTGAGCTGAGATTTCTAGATAGAGATCACGCATCCATATGTGACAGACCACGGAGTACGCTGCTTATCAAAGGAGAGAAGTGGCTTGGTGCTAGACACACCTCAAAGCCAGCCAGCCAGCCTACCACTAGGGCCTCAAGGGCTGCTAGGAAGGAGGAGCTGCTGGATGGGGCCTGAGCACTTCTGTGAGTGCATAGGTATCATGGGGCCCTCTTTCACCACTTGAATTCTTGGGAAGTATGCAGAAGAGCTGATATAGCACAGGTTATGTGCTGTAGGTGCTGTACTCTGTCTACGCAGAACAAAAACCTTCAAGCTGAACACCTAAGTCTAATTTTATTTGTTACATGTGAAAACTGCATTAAAACAACCTACTATAATGTGGCTGCAGAGTTTGTTAAAAAAAGAATTAATGGGCCATCTTTGAACTGGGAAGCAGTACCAAGTGGGGTTCCGTTCCACTAGGATTAATCCTGGAGAGTATCTTCATTAATGATTAGATGAAGGTGTGGACATACGTTTATTAAACTTGCTGATGTTACAAAGCTGGGGGGTGGGATTGCAAAGTCTTTTGAAGATAAAATTCAAATTCAAAATTACCTTGATAAATTGGAGATCTGGGCAGAAAACAATAGAATAAGATTAAGTGAAGACAAGTGTTGCACGGAGGAAAGCAACACTTCTGTTAGAGGCTCCACATTTCAAGAAGGATGTTGACAAGCCTGAAAAAGTTCAGAGGAGAACAACGAAGATGATCAAAGGTCTAGAACATGTCTTATGAGGAAAGGCTGATGGCACTGAGCATGTTTAGCCTAGAGAAAAGAAGATATAAGAGAAGACGTTGACGGTTTTCAAATATATATTTTAAAAATGCAATTAAAAGATGGAGAACATTTGTTCTCCATTGTCATCCAAGACAAGACAAGGAGCAGTGGTTTTAAGTTGCAGTAAAGTAGATTTAGGTTAAGTATTAGGAAAAACTTGTTAACTGTTACACCAGTTCAGCAGTGGAGCAAACTGCCTAGAGAGTTTGTGAAGTCTCCTTTCCCATTAAGAAAAGACTAGGTGGTCATCCATCAGGGATACTTCAGGTACAGGATATTTTGTTTGAAGGCAAAGAGGTGTTGGACTAGATCTGTGAGGTTCCTTCCAACCCAGTTCTATGATTGTAACCTTTTTCGTGTTGCATGCTCAAATGTTAGGAAATGCAGGTTTACTATTGCCTGCATAATCTTACCTCTGTTCCTCTGGTTTGGAAGGTGGAAACAGTGCTGAACGGAGTAGAATCTTGTTCTTTGGAATAGTATAAGTGGCCATATAATTTAAATTAGGGTAAAATTTTCACAAATGCATAATTACCTATATTTGAAAATTAAATTTAGGGTCCTTATGACTTAAGTGATTTAAGATCATAAAGCACTTTTCACATTGAGTGGGCAATTAAAATTGTGTGGAAAGTTGCAAATACAGGGATCTCCGTTTCTTCTAAAATATTACTTAATAGGAAGAAAGAAGGAATATTTTTATGCTGCATATAGAACTGAAATGGGGTTCGTCAAAGAAGCACCACAGGCTTTTAACATGAACGAATCCAACTTCTTTGGTTCTACTATTGTTAAATTTCCAGTCTCATCATGTAATGCCATCCACTGTGGGAAATGCTGCTGCTCTGCTTTTGCACATATTCTCTCACATCAGAACATCTTGGTAATACCTGTTGCTTCTGTGTTAGGCTGCAATCAGTTTTTATTTGAATCTGGACAGCTGTTTTTAATCCTAGATAGAAATGGCTTTGCCAGAGATATACTACTGCCTCAGAGCTAATAGATAAATGAGTGTGACCCATTTCCAGATCTTCCAAAATCCCAATACCTTTAAATCGTTGTTTTTTTCTAAAAAAAAGATAGCCCACGTTAGCCTTCACCAGGTGCATTCCTGCATGCCCACCTATTAGGCATCTGCCACGTGGCTCCAGGTGATCACCACAGAACCGCCACTCACGGTGGAATCCAGGAATATTGTGAGTTCACTGTGTGGGCCAGTCAGGGCTAATGGGTGCCCATGTGTCTGCGTCTCATCAGTTTGGTTCACTTGCAGCCTCGCTGGCATCCAGGTCTGCCAGCACCATAGAGTCTCGCCTAGCATGTTGGGCCAGCGGGGAGGTGGTGGTGGTAGTAATCTTCCTTCCCCAGGGCTACCTTTAATTTGAGAGGTGCACTAGAGATCTCCCTCCTTCCTCCCCCACCATCTCCCTCCCTGACTCTTAATTGAGAGTCTGTTGGGGGGGGGGGGGCGGGGGAGAGAGGAGATCTCTAGCACACCTCGCCATGGGGAGGGAAATCACTACTGCCACTGGATGAAGCTGCCACAAGCTCGTGAAATACGGGCAGGAGGTTGCTCATTTATTAGACTGTGAACACGCTAAACATGATTACGGAGGTGCTGCACAGACCGAACACTGACTCCAGTGCTATATCATCTCAGTTGATTTCACCCTTGGCGTATGAAACTTTGTTGGATTTTAAAGGATGTGATGGATAATTTGGACACATGACTGACTTTCCCACCCTCCAACTCCTCTGAACTCACCCGAACATGACTGAACTGTTCGGCCGTTTTCAAGTTCCTTTCGGATGTTCGTTTCGGACACCGAACAGACCAAGTTCGATCTGAGCTCCGAACATCCGAACTGTGTTCTCACATCCCTACTAATCGGGTCTATCGAATGTCCTGTCAAAACCTTAGTTCTTTAGGCAATTAAAAAATACAGTTAGTAAAGACAGTTGTTTTGGTTGTTGGAACACAATTATCAGAATTGTGGCCCCTTTGCAAATTTCTTCTCATAACAAAGCATGAAGTAACTACTAGCACAAAAAAGAGACGCAGAACTTTCAGGAAATCATGCCACATCATCCTTCAAGTAGCTTTCAATTCTTCTGAAGTTACATCATCCTTACCATGGAAGTTTTAGAGAACAACACTTTGAAAAGTTCATTTTGCTGATCTATGCTGATAAATACTTTGGTGTCTCTTTCCCCCCCCCCCCCTCCTCCTCCTGTTGACTCGTACATTACCAAAAAAGTAGGATTTGATTATCTTTATAATCTTTCCAGTAATTACATGGCGGACTGACTTGTTCGCAAAGCACATTACAGAAATGGGTATCTTGGTGAAATGAAATGTAAGGGATTTATTTTGGGCGTGTTAAGGCTTGAGGCACAATCTTCTTACTGCTATAAAAATAGTTTCTTTTACAGATGTAGTAACCAGTCAAAATAATAAATTTAGTTTTGAAACGTTTTACTAATTTTTTTTAAAAAAAGCTAGGAAAGAAACTACATAGTGTCAATTGAAATGATAGTTTATTCTATTAGGAGAAGTAGTGTGTCATGGGTGAGCCTCGGGGTGTGTTTAAATGAGCAAGGCTAGTGGTGGGGGACCATGGCCACTGATTTGCACAGCTGCGGAGCACCCACACACGTGGAGTGAATGGGGAGAGATTCTAACAGGTGGCTCCCAGGGTGGCCACTGTGGCTGTGCACACAACCTGCCATGGACTGGCCCTGAAAATAACTCCATATGGGCAGCCATTCCCCATCTCCCCTGACTGGCAATACCCCCACCCCAAGCCCTGCCAATTGCTCATCCTTTGCCATGACACACAGCTGTGGACACTATGGAAACCTGAAGCCACAACAGCTAGTAACCCCTTTCTGCCCATTACTAGGGGAGCTTCTGCAGCTGCTGGCAGTCCAGGGCAACAATGGTGATGCATACTGGGTGGGACACACAGGAAGCTGCTGTTTGAGCTGCTGTCCTCTCTCATGTGTCACGAAGGCGGGGGGCGGGGGGGATTGTGCCTTGAACCAATGTGGTGTATTTTGTGTGTGTCCTTCAAGAGCCCCTAGCAGGTCTGTGGGTGGGACCAAGCTGGCATGGGTGGGTGCCCTGGTTCATACAGGTAGACGATGCATGGGTGCCTGTCCCCATGTACATTTTTGACTTCTCCCCCATGGACAACTGATAACTAGAGTAGACTTCCCTTTAGGTGAAGTAGTAGGAGCTTATTCCCAAACCAAAGAGCTTGGTTTCCATGACTGTTGCCTTTAGTTTCAGTTGACAGCTTAACCTAATGTGCCTAATATTCTGTCTAGAGATTCATATGAGCTCAGTTATCATGCTCGTTTAGTCATTTTCACTGCTAAGTTTATAAACCATTAGAATTAATTTAATGGAGGGTTCTCAGATAGGTTGGTTGTTTTTTGTAGAGAGTTCATCAATTCTGAGAGGATTGACCGATTTTTGTTTTTTTGTTTTTTTATTATTATTATTTTTTTCAACCAATCTTGAATATTCTGCAAAATGTTTACTATTTTGTTTTGATGTATAGAGAATTAACTAATAAACTGTACTGGAAAAATTAATAGATTGAGAGGACTTCTTTTCTGTAATACTTGTTAGCTTGCTCTTGAAATTCACTGGGGAAACTAAAAAGTATATCCATTACAGACTTCTAGCACGTACTGATTATCAATTTGTATTGGAGTTGCCAGCTAATCGGTAGGGATGTGCGAACAGAATGCGGTTCAGATGTTCGGATGTTAGGTTCGAAACCCGAGTTCGGGTTCGATTGTTCGGTTCGGCGGAGTTCGATCTGGCCGAACATTAGAAAATAGCGCTATTGATACTGATACTGAATTTGAAGATTTTTTTCAGTATCGGTATCATTTGGCCCTGAAACAACTCCTGGTCTCAACTTCTGGTGCCAGGAAGTCTGCTCCTCAGCTGCCTCCCCCTTCCAGTCACTTTTTCCCACCTGGTCACGTTTTTCCCATCCTCCAACTCCTCTGAACTCACCCGAACATGACTGAACTGTTCGGCCGTTTTAGAGTTCGTTTCAGATGTTCGTTTTGAATACCGAACAGACCAAGTTCGGTCCGAGCTCCGAACATCTGAACTGTGTTCGCACATCCCTACTAACCGGGTCTATCGAATGTCCTGTCAAAACCTTAGTTCTTTAGGCAATTAAAAAATACAGTTAGTAAAGACAGTTGTTTTGGTTGTTGGAACACAATTATCAGAATTGTGGCCCCTTTGCAAATTTCTTCTCATAACAAAGCATGAAGTAACTACTAGCACAAAAAAGAGACGCAGAACTTTCAGGAAATCATGCCACATTCATCCTTCAAGTAGCTTTCAATTCTTCTGAAGTTACATCATCCTTACCATGGAAGTTTTAGAGAACAACTTTGAAAAGTTCATTTTGCTGATCTATGCTGATAAATACTTTGGTGTCTCTCCCCCCCCCCCCCCCCCCCGCTGACTCATACATTACCAAAAAAGTAGATTATCTTTATAATCTTTCCAGTAATTACATGGCTGCATACAAAACAACCAAACTACTGTGGTCGACTAGTTTAAAAAAACAAAACCATAACTCAGCCCATATGCTTATCAAAATGGAAAAACAAAACTGTAAGCTATTTTTAGTCAACATAACAGTAAGAGGCATACAGCGATGCTTTGTTTGGCTCTCATGCTGCTGTGGATTCTCCAGTCTTTCATTCCCTTTCTTCTCTCTCTCCAGATATTTTATCCTTTTTCCCTTTCCAATATGCAGGGAGACACCAGGAAAGTTTTACTTGTTCTCTTTTTAAAATTCCCAGCAAGAAACAGGAAATGTGAACACACTATTTTTTGTTCTTTCTGCACAAAGAACGATCCTGATCTAAGCGTCTACAATATTTGTATGTGTCCAAATACAGGAGTCCAAATACAGGAGTTTGACTCGATCTTTATAATGGTTCCAAAAAGCTTATTAAAGCACGAGACAGGGCAGTGTAGTCTCTCCACCCCCCCGCTCCCCATGGGAACCTAGAGAAATAGTCTTTTAGATGGATCAGCTACCATGATGGGAAAGTTGGGTCAAAACTATTCTAACAAACTTAGGATGTATCAGCTGCTAGGCCATGTAATGCTGAAAAGCAGCCTGAGCTCCTGTCCTCCCTTATGGAATATGCACTCCAGCAACTCAGAGCAGCTGATGGCAAGTATGAGTGCTATGAATGCAGAGAGAAGGAAGGCCTATCAAAGGTCAGGCAGGTTTGTTGTTTGTCGCCTTGAACCTCTTGTAATCTTGCTGTGGATAATAGAGTTAAATTTAAATAGGGGTATTGAGAAGACTTCAGAGAGAGAAGTCTTGCAGCATAACTACTATTCATATTTTGATACATTTCTATTGGCATTCTTTCCGTTTAAGGTGTTGATACTCGCATATGTGATGTGCAGCCTGTGACATTGGTGGGCAGTTGCATTTACAACAGCAGTGGCCAGTGTGTTTTTTATTAGCAAAAGAAATTCCCAAGCTGCTTTTGGCTATGTGTTGTCCATCATATTCATACTTGCCTGGTAGAAACCTTGATTCTGGATTTTAAAGTGTTACCACAAGAAGCATCCTAAGAAAACCAGGCTGCTATTGTTGCAGGATGCTTCAGCCTGGTGGTCTCTCTGATGGGCGGTCTTGCCCCACCTCCTGACACTTTAGCAGGATCTGATGAAACTGAAGAAAAGGAGGATAGTGAGATTGAGATATGAATTGTATAGTAAAAGTGGAAAATATCAGGGTGAAAGCCTGCACCCAAGAGTACTGAGGATTTGCTTATGCCGAGACTGTATGTTTGGTCCCAGAGAATTAAACAGGAGCCGGAGAGGAGCAGGAGAAACCGAGACATGGACAAAGAGAAGAGGGCCGAGAGACTCAAGCTATAGCTAGCGCAACAGCTGAGAGAGGTGTTCACTTGGGATTGTGTGGCAGCACGCTTAGGCCACATTTATTTATTTAATTTATGTAAAAAAATTATCCCGCCCCTCCTGCCCACAGGGCAGCCCGGGGCAGCGAACAACAGTATAAACAATAAAACAATTTAAAACAGTTAAAAATTTACAAAATGCAGGGAAAGAGACCCTCCCTTCCCCCCCCTTCCTCCTCGCCAAAGGCCTGGAGGAATATGATGATGGTACCATCGGGAAACTGCTGTGAGCCAAAGACATGGCATGGGGAAGAAGGAAATACCGGAAGTACCACTGGTGTGAATGGGGTTCTGCGGTGATTTTACTCATGGATGACAGGGCTCAAAATCCACACAAGAATGAGTGCTCAAAAGAACACTCAGGACTCTAAAGAAGATTGGAGCAGTAATACACAGAGGAACAAGACCAGCCACAGCAAGGCAACGCTCAGGAAGACAGGAGCAACAATACACAGAGGGATAAGACAAGCCAAAGCAGAACGCTCAGGATTATGGGGAGGATTGGAGCAATGATACACAGAGGACCAAGATAAGCCTCGGCGAGACACACTGGGGACATAAGGAGCAGCAATACACAGAAAAACACAAGACGCCACAACAAGATAACACTCTGATTATAAGGAGGGTCGGCCAGACATGTCACAGCAGAGCTTCATTCGGAACTAGGAGGGGAAATGGGGCAGTAGTACACTGAAGGCCAACACATCACAGTGGGACAGCACTGAATACTCTAACGAGGATTGGGGCAACAATGCATAGAGGAAGTCGGACAATCCACAAGGTAAGATTCGAGCTAATGGGAGAAATAGGCAATACATAGAATGAGCAAGACAAGCACAATAGGACTATGGAGAGGTTTGGGAGCAGCGAGACACAAAGGAAGTCAATCTATAACAAGCCATACCATGACTAAAAGAGGAATTGGGGACAAGAGGATGGGCAAGACTAAACAAGAACACAGACACACAGCAATACAAGAAAGCAAGCAATACCGGAGGTTGGAAACTAGAGCAGAACCTGGAGCAAGAGACACAGGGAACGCTGGCAGGAACAGATACTCCACCAGCTTCCTGCTGCTCCCAGCATGCCTTCTATACATCTGGGAGCCAATCAGGAAGCTGGACAGGCCGGTCCACAAGTACGGGGAAGGGAGGGAAATGCAGGGAACTCTTTTGCCAGGATAAGTCAGGCAGGAGGCAAAAGCTTGCATCACCTAAACCCAAGGCTGGAGGCTTGAGGCCAGGCCCTGGCACTGTAGTAACAATGTGTGCAGTTGGCTTACTGTTGGGATGCCAACAAAATAATTTCTTTATTTAAGAGCAAGGGGAATGAGTACTGAAATACCTCACAAAGCCTGTACTTTGGTCACAGGTAAAACAATTTTACTTTGTGTTTAAGTAAAACACAAAGTCTAAATTTTCCATATTAATTTTACATTTCCTCTCTCTATCTCACATATTTTATTTTTTTAAGTACTGTGATACTAAAGAGAGGAGAACAAAGTGTAAGACCACAAACCTTGGGCTATGTTGGTTCAAAAGTCATGCAAAGCAATGTGGAAGGGAACCATGTAGTCTAGCATTATGTCTGAACAAACCACAAAATGAATGAAAAAGAATACTTTTTTGATAGCAACACACCATTGCTGCCATTGGCCTACAGAGTTACCGTAAAAATGCTTTTGAAGGAGCAGGGGTTCTTGGGACCACATAATCCCTTCTCCAGTGGGAGGCAGTAATATCTTCAGGAAGTTGCATAACTTGGGATTTGAGGTAGAAACCTCTTTATTGGTGGAGCAAGAAGACATGGCCTTTAAACTGCGTGGATGCCCAGAATTGGTTTGGACATTGTTCACAAAGTCTGTTCAAGAGTTTTTGGTCTTTTTAGAACTGTAGTGGTCAACACCAGTTACATCTACTAATGTGGACATTTCAGAAGTATTTTTTTTTCCAAGACACATGTTCGTTCCTGGTCATGTTAGATTTATTGTACAGTCCAGCAGAGCTAGTCAAGCTGAGCCTAGCGCAAACCATGACAGGAACATATGTTTGTGTCATGGAACAAAACCCCATTTGACCAGCAATTGCAAGAGGAGCTGTAGAAAAAAAATTGGATTGATTTCAGCTAAAGCTTTTCATAGAAGGGTCCAGAAGAAGGTGGGTGGCCTGCTTTCATTACTCAAGAGTTCTGTTGTTTGGACATACCTAATGTATAGTTGTGCATACTGGTCTCCTTCCTGCCCACATACACCATTTTTCATATTTCACAATCTGACTTTTTTGTTGAGTGTTTGGAATATGAGCATGGCTACGATAAAAATATTACTTCAAATAATATTGAGCCTTGGTTTTCACTTAAAATGTGAAATAGAAAATTATATTTCCTTCAAGAAAACTTTTCACGGTCAAGTTTTCCAAAGTGCCCAATACCTATCTTGCAAGTTCATGGTCTGGAAGTACCTAGCAACCTTGTCTATGGTATGTGGAATTTCCTTCTCTGTTTTTCTTTTCTTTTTAAATAATAGTTGCCCCACACAGTGGTTATGGTTCCCAGATAGAATTGAAATGTGATGAAATGCACGAAGAGGCTGCATTGACGTGTATGGCCTTCTCGGCAGCTGTTGTAATCTCTGAGCCTAGTGAATCTCTAATGACCTAATACGAAAACATAATTTTTGTGTTGGTGACTATGAGCAGTGTACCCTTTTCTTTTCCACATATGTCAGAGGTTATACAGCTGACTTGGATAGTATTAGTTGGCTGCAAAAAGACTCCCCTTCCTACAGAAACATCTGAATTCATTTATGCGATACATTAATAAATTATCTTTCCATCACTTCACAGTCTGACCTATTTGGTAGTTAATTCCTGACTTATTGTACTGTCATCTAATGCAAACTTGCTTCAATATGAACTCTTAAAGGAGAGCAAGTTTAAACCTTGTACCAATTGTAGGATAGTATCTACTGAAAGAGTGATGCTTTTTATTCATGCATGAAGGCATTAGGGCTCTAGTTAATAAAAGTAACTCACAGGTGGTCTAAATCTTTCTTTTGAAGATTTCCTTGCAGTACCAATGTATATATACACAGAATTTAGTTTTAAAAGGAAAAGTTTTTTTGGATTAGACTTTCTTGCAGTGGCATGTACAGAGGTAAAGGAAAAGGTCAATATTTTACCTTGAGATGAAAGAATGTTGCAAGTTAACACTGCTGTAGGTTTAGAACACCTTATTAATCTTCTCTGTAAAATTCTGCTCTTGTTCATATGGCAGCACAAGTGGAAGTGTCACTTTTTCGCAAATCTTTTTCATTGTTGAAGTACTGTAGAGAGGGTGATTTGTCCAATATAATCTGAAATGGAGATGTGCCCTGATGTTGGAACTGCTCTTGGTGAACTACAGACATATACTTAGATGCTAGTGTGGCATCAAGATTGACACTATGGATGGTGGTCATTTTTAATTAAATTTTTTTAAGAGAGACCAGTTATAACACACTATTTATTTATTTTTTATTTTGGAGACACTGGTAATCATAGAGTTGGAAGGGACCTCAGAGGTCATGTAGTCCGATCCCCTGCTCAGTGCAGGAAATTCTCCGCTATAGCATCCCCGTCCATCCTCTGTTTGAAAACTTCCAATGAAGGAAAGCCCATCACCTCCCTAGATACTTTGTTCCACTGTTGAACAGCTCTTAGTGTTAGGAAGTTCTTCCTGATGTTTAACCAAAATTGTCTTTCTTGTAATTTGAACCCGTTATTTCTAGTCTTGCCTTCAAGAGCAAGAGAGAACAAATCTTTGCCATCCTCTGTGACAGCCCTTCAGGTAGTGGAAGACTGCTGTCATGTCTCCCCTTAGTCTTCGCTTCTTAAGGCTAAACATACCCAGCTCCTTCAACCAGCCGCCCCGAGGTGCCTAAGGCACAAAGGGGGTGGGATATTAAATAAATAAACCTTCCCTCCTAGGACTTGGTTTCCAGACCCCTGACCATCTTTGTTGTCCTTCTCTGAACCTGTTCCAATTTTTGTTGATGTCCTTAAAGTGTGGTGCCTAGAACTGGACGCAGTACTCCTCATGAGGTCTGACTAGCGCAGAATAGAATGGAACTAACCTTCTCCAGTTTCCCTACTTTTAGTAATGAGGTAAAATAAGAGTGAAAGAGAAATGTATTTTTGAGGTGGATGGGAATACAGCAGACTACATACTTAGAAGTTAACTCAGGGGTGTTATATTTAGAGCCCATTCGGAGGCTGGTTGTGACCTTGGCGTAAGCAGCTGGCCATCACTTGGGTTTGTGCCTTGGTTTCCACTTGGGAAATAAGGTAGCTGACTTGCAAGTCTTTTACATTCCCTTTACCAGGGTGTTTTATTTTAAGTAAAGTAAAGTTTCAGTCCTTTCATGTTTCTAATTTTGGCAAATTAAGCACACAACTCTTCCCACTGAGCCTTCTGTTTCCTTGAACTTGCTGCATATTACTATTTTTGGTTCCTTTAGTCTGTGGGGTTTTTTTATAGCCCACTCATCAGCCTAGCTGTTCAAAGTTAGACTGGGGGTGTTGGGAGGTTCACTTGACTTCTGCAGGTAGGGCTGGATTTAGTGGGAGGCAAACCAGGTGACTGCCTGGGGTGCCGGGCTTGGGAGGGTGCTTGTCACGAACCATCTTCTCAACTATAAGGTATTCAAATGGTGTGTGTGTGTGTTGAAGATGCTCCTCGCCTGGCGTGCCATTTGGTCTAGGACCGACCCTGTCTGAAAGAATGATAACACTGGTACCTGGAAGTGGAAAAGTCCACTATTTAGTTTGATAAACTTTCTCTGGTTTGGTCTGTCTCTCAAACCTTTGTCGTCTGTTTCCCTTTTATATCCAAGGGTTTGAAGGTCTTTCATCCCGATGCTACAGTTTCCTTTTTTATTGGCTTCTTTAAAATTCTAAAGTTGTCAAGTTTTACAGTGAAGAAAAGTACCGTGACTTTGTCTAGGATTGTGGTTCTCAGACTTTTTGTGAATGAAACCCACCCCAAAAAATCCAGACCTAGGACTGACTGGGTGCGGGGGAGGTGGGGCAAGCTGTTCCTGTCAGTGGCGTCAGCACAAAGGGGCAGGCAAGAGGCAGATAGAAACAGCAGAACAAGGAAGCCACTTTCCTCCTTTTCCACTCTAGTCTTCTGTTGCGTAGGCAGCCAAACCCAATGGTGGGAGCGGACGTGGTAGATGGCACACTGCAATTGTACCAGGACTCATTGGCCCTGGCAACCCTTCTGGGACCCATTGGTTGAGAATCACTGGTCTGGGATACATGCGAGGAATGGTTGTAGTACCAAGAGCCCATGCTGAGATAAGTACATCGTAAGGCACAAAACGCTTGGCTTTTTAGACATCTTACAAAAGTCATGGCATCTCCAAAACTGCTAGTCTTACAAGCGACTGCTTGGGCGTTTAGGGGGTGGCAGCCCCCTTTGCATCCCCTTCTGGGGCCCAATAATCTCACCATAAGGTACATGGATGAAACAAGTAATATCTGTCCCTGAATAGCATACAAAATTCCAAACTGTCCAGTTGGACTACCCATGTTGGGGCTTAACCCCTATCTGACCCAACTGAACTGGGGTAATAGGGACCAATAATTACCGTAACGTGAACTGATAAGAATCACGGCTGAAACTGGTGCCAGTTGGTAGTGATCACCTTCCTGTATCATAACATGTGCAATCTGACTATCTTACATGGGTCAAACCCCAAATCAGACCATCTAATATGGTCTGTTCCATAACGATTTCCACTGTACAGAATGATGTAATGCATAGTTAGCATTCATATCACAGCTCCAGCAATTTCTTGGTAGTCTTGTTTGTTGGGCTTGCTGTGGAAAGGAGCCCAGAAAATCACCATCAGCCACTAGAGGGAGTGCCTGGGAGTCCCCTAGCAACCAGATTGCTGCGTGATGCCATTAACAGACACCAGCTGGAGATGGGTAAAAGGGCCCAGAAAGAGACTAGGAGGAGGAAGGAGTGAGTTAGTTGGAATGTGACACTCTAGCAAGGGTGTGAGGGCTGGACACGCCAAGCCTTCAGCCTGGGATCAAGAAAGTATTTCAGCGTTAGAGTAGTATGTGGCCCAGATCATGGTATGTGGTCTAGATCCAAGACGAGGACACACGGAAAGAAATGCTAGGAGGGTGTTGTCATTTTCCCTAGATGTTGTGTATGCTGTAACAAATGGGCATGTGAAGCCATCGAAACATCTCCAACTTGGTCTTGGTACTGCAATATTCTTAATTGTCTCGGGCACTGTGTCAGCTACAACTTCGTTGAGGAAGTAGAGACTGAACTAACACATGTATCCCTTGATGAGCAGTGGGCCACAAAAGAGGGAATGAAACTATCACCAGAGTTAGTAACAGGAGTTGCCTAGGATAATTATGATGCGTATGGTGAAACTATTGATGGGAAAGGGATTCTGCTTGACAGAGTTGGTATCTACTTTCAGAATATTGCACAGGAACTCTTGGAAGAGGAAATTGCTGAGATTTCACCAAATTCCTCAATAGGAAAAAGAGAAGAGTGCTCACAGCTACTGGTTTGGAACCGGAACCATACAGGAAGAGACCAAGACTGATAAGGAGTCCATTTACACCATTTGACGGCAGAAGGTCTGTTTTTCCAGATAACTATGAAGATTTCATTGTGCTTGACACTATGTGGATGATGTAATTGGCATTTAAGATAGAGGGAACTCTAATGTAGGCAGGTTGGAATTCCCAAGATTTGGTGGATCAGCTTCTCCAACAGAAAATAAGAGATCTCCTACAGATCAACCAGTCTCCAACAATGCTGCAGGTTGAGGCAGAAACTATTAAAAGATCCCTGAAAATAGCTCGAGAACCAGCAGAATCACATCATTTTGACATATAATTTAGCCATTGCAAAACTTGCACTTATAATATAAGCAGAAGAAAGTCTTAAGTTTGACATGTTGTTCATAATGCTTGATGGATTTGCATAATTTACATCATAAGGTACAAAAGGTTTGGCTATTTAGACATCTTACAAAATGTTGTGGCATCTCTAGAACTCACCAATGCTTAGTAGATTGCACCATTACTTCCTGTTTCTTGTATATAATGCATCTACTTATGCGGCCCCAAATGGTATTTGCTTTTTTGGCAGAAGTCACATTGACTTATTATTATTATTATCAAACATTTATATAGCGCCAGCAGTGTACCTGGCACTTTACAAAGTAATAAAATAGACACGGTCCCTGCCCCTAGGGCTTACAATCTGAGAGACAGGAGCTGGGGGAGAGACTTAGGAAGGGGAACAGAGGGAGAGACAA
>QEPC01001533.1:10030362-10061320 GCA_003113815.1 Sphenodon punctatus
AGCTGCAACCTCACCAGTTCTTGGCCCGCTGGTCGGTGGAGCTTGGGGTGGCAGGAAGGCCAAGCCCCAGGAGAGTCGTGGTGTCCTCAAGCGATGACAGCCGAGGATGCTGGGAGCGTATGCAGACGAGCTGCATACGACTTGTGTTCATTCTGTGATTCGCTATAACCCTAGCATCCTTTTCAGTGAAGCTGATGTCTAGTTTAATTATCACCCATTTTATACTTGTACATTTGGGTTTTGTTCCAATATGTAATACTTCACATTCATCTTTTATGGTGGTGATAATTTTTCTATAGTGCTCCCCTGCCTTTAAATGGCACTTGGAGTGCTTTACAATCATAAAAATATAAAATCAATTTTAAAACAATTTAAATGGGAAAGTAAAGTGGGAGGAAAGACTACCAAACCTGCAGTGGAACCTAGAGAATAAAGGCGTTTTCAGGTGCTTTTTAAAGGTAAGGAAGGAGGAACTGAGATGAACATCTAGAGTGAGTTTGTTCCACACTGAAGGACCTGCTGACTAAAGACGCAGTGGTGGGATTCTCAAACAGTGGGTGGTTTCTGAGTGCAGATACCCACTAGTGTGAAGTCAGTGCCTAAGCTGGGAATAAGAAGGCTTGGCAGGGTCGAAAGGAAAGGGCCTGGACAGGGTCCGGACCAGGAAGCAAGGAGCATTCTTGAGGCAAGCTGTTTGTTTCACAGATACTAACACCTTAAATGGGTTGGGTCTCCGTAGATTCGAGTTATTTATTAAACTTCTCCCCTCCTGCTTGTGTCCTTACAGGTATCTGGAAAGTGGTTATAGGTACTCTGTCACATGCTAGGAAGAACAGAGCCCTTCAGTCCCTACAGGGGTTGTTGTTTTTTGGGGTGGGGGGGTGTCTGGTAGTGGTCATAGGAAGGTAAGAAACCATACATGGACATAGCTAGGTGGGAATGGATCCTGGTGCAGAAGACAGAATCCCCCCCCCCCCCCCACTTTAGGTTAATCTACTCCAGTGCGTATGAGCACTTGACATGCATGTGGGCTCCCCCAGGTACGTGGGCCCTGGTACGGCTGCACCTGCCGCACCTATTATAGCTACATCCTGGCTATACAAATCTATGGATTGTACGCACAACTAATGGACAAGACTCCTCACCAGAAACTTTCCATTTGAATTTCTGATAAGTCAAACTTCTATAGATCCCTCAAAATGTAACTTAACGAGACTCCACTATACTAATGAGTTGCTTTATATTCTTCATCAAGATTGGTGTAGATCAGGGTGAGGGGACTTTTTCCCAGGGCAACTTTGAAAATGAGTACAAGCTCCAAAGGCCACATGTTGGGTGAATAAGGGGTGCACTCAGCAAGAGGAGAGTCCATATCATGCCTCTTTTCCCTAGCTGTGGGCCACATTTGGACCCCAGGTCTTAGGTTACCCCACCTGGTATAGAGCTGGTCATTTATATCCTTGAATGTGAAGGCATTTTATTTTATTTTTTTGGCCAGGCATTTGGCAGGCAGGAATAGGGTTTGGTGGGATTGGGTAGAGGGGTTTGAGGAGGAGGATTGATTGGTGATAGGTGGGGTAAAGGGTGGGATGATGGGGTTTTAAGGGATTTTAATGTATTCTTGTATTTTATATTTGGATTTGTAAAGTTTCAATGTGAGCTGCTCTGAGTCTTCAGAGAACGGCAGGGTAAAAATAAGTAAGTATTGTGCCGAAATCTCTATCTGTGGCTTTTTCAGGAAAACCCTTGGCTTTGGGACTATTCGTGAGCTAGTAGGTGTGGGAAGTGTGAACCTGATACTCCTATGTCTCCATCGCCAAAACCACCTTGGACGTTGTCTGAAGGCTATGAAAATGTGTCCAGGACTGAGAATGCTTTAGATCAATTACACTATACTCTCAGCAGGATACCACCTGGGCCTGGAACATGAGCAATAGCTCCCCACCACTTGGCTAACTTGCAGGAGCTTTTGCACACGCTCCAAGACTGGTGAGGAAACCCCTCTGTTTTCAGAGCATGTACAATGACTGTCTTCCAAACTGCTGAGTGGAGAGGAGTGCAGGACTCGGCTACAGACAGGCATCTCTCAATTTGGGGTGGAGGAGGAGAGTGCTTGGGTGCTTTCCTGTAGTGGGGGGAACACTTCAGCCCAGCCCCAACACTGCCTTGAGAGAAGGGTCAAGAGAATTCCAGGCTAGTTGTGTATCACCAGTTCACAAAACCTACTTGCCAGTGGTGAGCTGGCAAGTGAGTTTTTACAGCCCAGGTCATAAACCTTGATTGTAAAGAGGCACTACTACATGACAATAATAGTACAGCAAGTCCTTTCAACAGTTGGTTCCAAATGTCTTTTTCTAAATACACAAATTCATCTGTCTGCAGGCTTGCTGCAATGAACACATAAGAAAAAACTTGGATTACAAGCCCTCCCCTCCCACCTGTCCCCAAATCACTTTGACATCCAGACTGCTTGGAAGCATTTGAAGGCTAAATAAAATGTGAGTGGCAGTAAAAGAGAGTGGGGGTGTAGAGGATGAATGCGATATTGATTCCTACTCTCCTTCCCCCCCCCCCCCCCCCGTACAAAAGAAACAAATTACATGAATTGATGACTTTAAAAAAATAAAAACAAAAGGTAAAGCAGATATGCCTTACCTCCTCTTTTAAACTAATCTTGAGTTGTATGTGTATTTGCCTAAATTAACATAGTGGTTTGGAAAGTTTCCTCGACACTGGATATAGAAAAAATAGGGAGTGGGGAAAACCTTCTGTAAACTGACCAGAAATTAAAACACAATATATTTGTCATTACTTCCCCCCCACTCCTTGACTTTTGTCGGACTTTAGCGGAAATGTTGCAGTTGTCTTCCTAGCCTTTCAAATAATCACCGCCATGTTAACAAAAAAAAATGTGGAAAAATTATGGGTAAGAGTAAATTACCTACCTGGTAAAATAATTTCTTTAGCATAAGATCTCTTCCTGTTACTAGGAATGCAAGTAATCTTTCCATCCAAAACACAGGTTCTAGAGAGGGACTGGTGAATATTCATCTTTACAAGATAATATCAATGCTGTGTTCCGTGGTGCAGTGAGACTTCTCTTTCTTTAAACAAATCAAAGTAATTTTTTAAAAGATGCTTTTCCCACTTGCTGCTATGTGGAATGGAATACATTTTAGGTTAGAGATTTTCAATAAAATCAATATTGAAAAGTGATTTCCAATAAAGAAAAAATAAGAGTGATAGCTTTGCTGGGACTGTATCAGTTATACAGCTTTTTTCCTTTTTTTTTTTTTTTTTTTTTTTTGCACTAAAGTGTATTAATAGTCTTCTTACCTACTCTTGGGAGCTCTGTAGAGCAAGTGCAGCACTGGAAAGAATGAATGGAAATCCATCTTAGCTCAAGTATTATTAACAGAATTGATAACTAAGGCCCTGATTTTGCAACAACTTAGGATGTAAACAGATGAGACCACTGGAGTCTGTGTAGGCCTCCCCCGCCCCCCCCCCCCATGTATAGAGTGTACAGACTAATAAATGGGCAGCCCCCGCTCACAGGTTTATCGAAACAAGTCCTAATGCATGTGCAGGCATTCTTCCTCTCCTGACGGGATGCAGACACGTGGGGGCACGTTAACCTGCATTTGCAACCTAATCGACAGACCTCGCTGTGAGTGTGGACTGTGTCTGGTGGGTGGTGGCCAGTGGAGGCGCAAACCTAATAAATGAGTGGGTGGGCACTCACCTGGTGTGGGCTATTGTCTTGTTAACACCCTTAGTGTAGTCTTGTGGTGTTAGTGAACTTTGCTGGGAAGTGATTGATAAAACAGTTTAATTTGTAGTAATCTTCAATGGCGCACACATCTAGTGTGGTCACTTTAAATGGCAAAGCAAATTTTTTTCCTGACACTGCTAGAAGCTCCCTGAGCATAGGCGATGCAGGGCTCCATGATTTACAGAGAACCTGCGTCAGCTGAAGCAGGAAGGGAGATGGTTAGAGCGATGGTGGCACCGTACTTTTACTGAAGCCAACCGATTGCAGCATAGAGTTGCTTTAAAAGCCTATGGTGTGGCTATCTGGGCGGAGTTTCTTTGCTACCATCATATCGTCTGCAAATCGTCTCCAGCTGAGCTTTTCTGAGTGGTGAAGGAGCTGGTCAGTCGGGCCTCTCTCCACCTGGAACTGGAATCTTTCAGTGCTCATTGTGACGTGTTGATTGACTATTTTCTGGATACGATCGCTCGTATCCACCATGATTTCAATTCTGTATTTAATACAGTAGATACACCTGAAGCTATGAATGCTTTGTGTGGTCCACTTTTATGGGATCAGTTTCAGCAGATATCATCCACTGATGCGGTGGAGATGCTAGGAGCTTGAAGACCACAACTTGCGAACTTGATCCTTGCCTGTCCTGGCTGGTGAAAGCCAGCCGGGAAAAGTTGGGGCCGTTTCTAGCGGTTGTCAATGCCTCCCTTGTGGAGGGCAGGGTCGTGGGGTGCCTGAAAGGCTGTGGTGTGGTTACTCTAGAAACCATCTCTTGACACTGATGCCCTTGCCAGTAGGGGTGTGCACCAGCCCCCCATGTTGTTTTCTTTATTCAAAAATGTCATTTTCATTCTCGTTATTAGCGACTATGTCATTGTAGTTGTTGTTGTCAGTATCGGTACTGTTTCAAATGAAGATTTATTTTTGGTATTGGTTTTGTTATTGATTTCCGTGTGCAACTAATATCTATCTAAATCTAAGGGAGACGCGGGAAGGGAAAGGAAAATTATTATCTAATCAATTATTTATATAACTATTCTAATTAATCTATATATAATATATATCTACATCTAATCTATACTACTTATCTATCTATAATGTATAGCGGGGAGAAGGGCAGGGAAAGGGAGAAGGTAAAATGTAGGGTATGAGGAAGGAAAGATATTGGTAATACAATGAGGGCTAGGGAGGATTTTTTGTGCGCAAGCACCACAGTTCTGTAAATGCAACCTGACAAGCAGAGCTCTCAGAACGGAGAGAAAAAGCCTGGCCCTCCCATTATAAAGGGTTGCAGTGCGCTCCCCCAGAGCCCCCCGATTGGTTGTGGGATGCAGCAGGCATTGAGCAATCAGAGAGTGCCATGAGACTGTTGGGGCTTGCTTGTGCTGCTCATTGGCCAGCGATACATCCATCAGCTACTGCTCGGCCCTCCCAATGCAGGCACAGTTCAATAGTTCAACCCTTTTTAGGGCTCTGAGATGTCTGCTCCCTCTTCCCCTCTCCACATTTTTCCTCCAAAACCCAACTACCACAGCACTAATAGTGACAACGATAATGACATTGTCATTTTTGGTATCGGTATCGTTATCGGTATTGTTATTGGTATTGTTCTCAGTTGTCTTCATTATCGGTATCTTTATTCTCAGTTGTCGTTTTCATTATTGCAGTAACAAAACAGTTTTCATTATCGTTGTTGTAATAATGAAAACGACATGCGCACCCCTACTTGCCAGCCATCAGCCAGTCTCTAACCTTCCCTTTTTAGGGAAGGTTAGAGACTAACCTAACCTTTTTAGGGAAGGTTATTGAATGGGCAGTGGCCCAGCAGCTCCAGTGGCATCTGGACTGCATTGGATTCCTTGACCCCTCACAGTCCGGCTTTTGCCCCGGCTGTGGCTCTGAGACTACACTTGTGGCATTGGTCAATGATCTATGCTGGGAGCTGGACTGAGGGTGGCCCACCCTTTTGATTTTGTTAGACCTTTCAGTGGCTTTTGACACACTTGAACATACGATGTTGGTGACCCGCCTGCTGGACCGTGCTGGGGTGGACAGAACTGTTGTTGAATGGTTCCGCTCGTTCCTGGCTGGGAGAACTCAGCGTGTGGTACTGGGGGATTGTATATCGTCCCCCAGGACATTATGTGTGGAGTTCTGCAGGGATCTATCCTGTTCCTTCTCCTGCTCAATGTGTACATGCAGCCTTTGGGTGAGATTGTGAGAGAATTTTAAGTTTGGTGTCATTGGTATGCTGATGAGACCCAGCTGTACCTTTTTTAATTTTCATTTGACCCAGGCCTGGCAGTCTCGGTGTTTGCCCGGTGTCTGACTGCGGTGGGAGATTGGATGAAGACGAGTCGTCTGAAGCTGAATCCCAACAAGACTGAGGTGATGCTGGTGGGTGGAGTCTCCCATCACTGATGGGGTGTGTCCCCCCCCCCCCTTAGTTCCTCAAGTTTGGAGTCTCTGAGTCCTCCTCAATTAGCAGCTCCAACTGGATGCCTAGGTAGCGGCTGTGGCGAGGAGTGCATTTGGTAAATTAATCTTGTCTGACGACTTTGGCCATATATCTTGGGCTCTATTCTTGCCACCATCATCCATGCATTAAATCCTTCAAGATTGGACTACTGCAACACAGTATAAAGGGGGCTATCCTTGGTGATGACCTGGAGGCTGCAGCTGGTGCAGAATGTGGCGGCTTGTCTCCTTGTGGGGGCAAGCCGCAGGGAGCACATAACACCCGTGCTCCATTCTCTGCATTGGCTGCCTATACTCTTCCGGGCCTGATTCATGGTGTTGAAGCCCTATACGGTTTGGGCTCTGCTTACCTGTGGGACTGCCTCATCCCTCATGTCCAGCATTGGCCCCAGTGGTCAGCTGGGGGTGTCCTCTTGGAGGCCCCCCCGGGTTTCCCGGACAACGACTTTTGAGAGGGCGTTATCGGTGATCGCGCTGCAGTTATGGAACTTCCTCCTGGTGGAGACTTGCCTTTCTCTGGATCTCCCCTCCTTCCATAGACAATGTAAGACATGCTTGTTTCACCAGGCTTTTGGTGAGGGGGATGGATAGTGGCGGGTGGGAGGTTCTTTTCTTTTTTAGGGGAAGGGGTAAAATCTTTATTATCAGTCCTCTTGTGTTATGATTTTAATTGAGATTTTATAATATATTGTATTTTATTTTTAATATATTTTTGTATTTCACATTTTTGTATTCTGTGCAATGTTGTATAGTGCCCTGAGCTGCCATTGGGCAGGAGGGGGCAATGTAAAAATGGTGAAATAAATAAGTTAGAACCACAAACTGACCCTGGAATATAAATTTTAAGATATGGTCTTTCTTGTGGATACTGTGGCAGTATCATCACTAAAATACCTATTGCATATATTATTACTCAAAAGTGTATAGGTTGTGCTCAGAGCTTAATTTAGTTTACTGACCATGTTCATTGTCTTACCCCTCCTATGCATAAGGGTATTGTTTCCCAATAAAGTTGTCTTATTTTTTGTGTTCATTTGTATCTGAGTTTTAAATGATGATACATTGGGGCTAGAATTAATAATTGATTTGCATTCTGTCTTGTTTTCAGTTAGGAATTGTAACTAGAGAACAAGATTTGAGCTGAAACATAAAAACTGATAAACTTGTTTTGTCACTTAAGATGGATTAATCCAGTGCTCTTTTGTGCTTTCTGAGAACTCTGTAATTTTTGAGTTGCACTGAGCATTTCTCCTGGGTTTTAAGGATTCATTTCAAGTAAATTTTCATTTTTAAACAAATTATATAGATATGCTATTTTATACCACTCCTCAGACAGTCCCAGAATTAGGGCAAACATTGGTTTCCAACAGAAATCTTTATTGTATGCATGGCACAGGATCTCTTTATTTTTAAAAAATAAATAAAATATCCGATGCCGTGTACATAGTAAAGACTTCTGTTGGAAACCAATGTTTGCCCCGATTCTGGGATTGTCTGAGGAGTGGTATAAAATAGCAGCAGCCCAGTGTTCATATACTCCAAATATTTATTTATTTTATTTATTCAAATGTATGTGTCGCCCTTCCCACAGAGGCTCATGGTGGCATATAAATAATGATAGTACTGAGACTTACAGATATAGAGCTGTGACCTTTACTTTCTCGAGTCCATGATTAAATTTGGTAAGTAGCTTTCCTTTTTACCACGTTTGAAAGAAATGACTAATTGCTCTGCATGCCATAGTGTAGTTTGATCACCAACTATAATAGGAAATATGGAATAATTCTCTTTGTACTGAAATATTGTTTATTTACATAGCACAGTATAAACAAGATTGACTCCTCATAATAAGCTTTTAAAGGTCTCTACTTTAATAATGAATCAACAATAATGAATCTGAACCACAGAGGTTAAATGAATTGCTTAAGGTAGCTGAGTGAGCCAATGACCAACTTTGTCTGTTAGAACAGATTACAGTAGGATCATTATTATTACAGGGTTGGACACTTCATTGTTTTTTTTGTCTCAGCTTACAATTTATGAATAGTCAGAGTACAAGTAAAAATGAAAGGAAATTGATTTTTAAAGCAAGTATGGGAAGGAATTTTTGAACACTACTACTACTTATCTTTTCTAAAGTGCTACTAGTCGTATGCAGCATTGACAACTGTCGGGGACAGGATGCTGGCTTGATAGACCATTGATCTGACCCTGTATGGCACGTACGTTTTTATGACCATCCAAAAGCTCAGTTCAGCTTCCTTACCCAATCAGCACCTGCCAATTAAGTGCTCTTCTCCCTCCTGCTGCTGGTCACTCCCAACTGCTATGGAAACTTCAGGCTTCTTACCTATCCAAAGGTTAGGGTAGCCAGATCAGAATGTAAAATGTATATATACAGTGGAGTTATGGTGTTCTGAAAGGAGGGACGTTCTCTTAAATAAAGGGACATCTGGCAACCCTCCTTATGGTTGGCCTTGATCGCACTCCACTCCTTGTGCCGCGTGGGGCCATTCTCACATCAGATGCATGTGAATCAATGACCATACTTTTCACTGTGACTAATTTGCTTGCTATGGTTCTGTTTGTTTTATTGAGTTGGTGAGGTGGAAGGTCACACGTAGAAGGAGACCTCATGGGCATTTTCGTTTGGTATTTTCCCAGTTGCAACGATAGTAATAGTTTCCTGTCTGTTGATGCCTAGACCATTCCTTTATATTTTGGAATTGATTGGAGTTTTTCAGTTATCTCCTTGCAGATGGGTCGGAGGGGGTGCAATCCATGACCCACATGTGCCATGCGCGACCTGCGTACACCCATGTGCGCACAACTCATGCAAACGTGCATTGGAAGCATGGGTCCTGCGTGGATCATGCGCAGAGGGGGTTTGAGATTGTGGCCAATGATATTTTCTCGAGTTGAGTATATGGTCTCATTTTGCTCAGATGTCTTGTTGTTGCATCCAGCCAGTTACTCTTTAGTGGAATGTATTTTCCATCGACAGATTTATTTTTTACTGCTTACCAGTTTGAAAGGTACAGAATTATTTAGACTTATGTTTATCTTGACATGATCTAAAAGGTGTATGCTTTGGCTGCAGCAGAGACCAAAGATGAGAGATTTCTGGCATCTGGAAAATAACATTTAACAGGAAGTTTTGTATGCTGTAAAAATCTAGTGATTTGACACAATAGGAGAACTTGATTTGATTTATTGGTTAATAATAATAATACATTCATAACCAGGCGTGGCACAAAACCATAGCCTCTATCATCATCATAATAAAAAAAAAATTGGTGGAAAACAAAAATAAAATTTCGGACAAAAAAACTGGAACGTTACAGCCAATCAGTCCTTCGTACCTAAATCCCAAGTCTCAAACATAAGTTTACAACATGACAAAGACAATATCGATCTATAAAAACTAAGTAGTTCTAAAATTGAGAAAAGGCTCATGGATTTCAAAAGCTTTGTGCAGAAACTTGGCTACTGCCTGTGACATCTGAAAATATTGATCCACCAGAAGAATTTGGGAAAGCTTGGAATTAGATTTGCCAGGAAATCTTACCAATATAGAATCCAAAAATTGTTTCCTGGGCTTGTTGTAAAGATGACAGTCCAATAATATGTGATCCACTGTTTCGACTTGCAGCCAGTCGAATGGACAGAATTGCTCTTCAAAGGGTAATCCAGTAGCCTGACCTTCCATAATCCTGGAAGGAAGTGCATTTAAATGAGCTAGAAGCAATTTCCTTCCCAAAACAAAGGACATATCCTGCTGCCAATACTTGGCAAGTTTCCAGGGTTCAGGGATTAAATCCAAATATTGGCCTAGTGATGGAAAGGCCCTGATTCTTGCAATGTCCTCCTGACGGGAAACATCGTCAATCCTAGCATGAACTTCTATTTTTGCTGCCTCTATGCTCTTAGACCTGAGATATTCTAATGAAAATCCCAGCCGGGCAATGTTTGTCCTCATCTTGCTAAGCCAAATAGATTTAAAAGTGTCTTTTGCAAAGATGGGAAACAATCCAGACTGGGGAAAAACCTCCACCTGCAACCACAGAGACAGGGCATATTTTAAAACTCTTTTATCCCAATTAAGTTTCCCCGTCTCAATTCTGATAGCGGCCAAGGGTATTCCTGCCGGGAGATGGAAAAGCTTCCTCAAAAGAACAGACTGTACCCTATCAAGATTGGAAGGTCGGGCAATTGCCCATATTGCTGCTCCATAAAATAATTGAGAGGCAGCCTTTGCCTCCAGTACTTTAAGAGCCATAGCTTCCCTTCATTTGGACTGGGATGTGTGTCTTCCTAAAATACTGTGGGAAATTTTCCAGTCTCTTACAATTCTTACACAGGTGTTCTGTGGCTGTTGTAGAAGCTAAGCTCACGATTCAGGTTTCGACTACTCTGGCCAAGCCTTTACATGCCCCCACTCACAAATAATTATTCCCTCACCACTGACGTCGACATTCAGCAATGCCTGCATGAAAATTTGAATTTAGTCTTTCCATTTTAAATAAGGCAGTTTACCTCCTGGCATGTCCTGCGTAAACCTTATGCACCTTGAGTGTTAACAAATGTGATGGTGGCCAGCTTGGACCTGCTTTGCCATGTGGCCACTGTCACGTTTGTTAAGGGCCATCCAGATGTTTGACCCAAAGTATTCATGGGCTTATTGGCAGCTACCCTGGACTGTGACCCTAGAGACAGCCAGGGTCGTAGTCCAGGCTAGCTGCCAACACGCCCGGGAAACTGCTTTCCCAACCGAACTACAGCGTGCTATCCCGTCTGGTAGCCCACTGTTCCTGGTCTAGAGTGGCCCCCATGATGGGCTGCCATAGCTGCTGTGTGCGGGGCGGGCTAGCTCCCCACCTCACCCTGGGCTTGGCTGCGTGAACGTTTGTTCCACAGCTGGACCTGATCCTGACCAAGAAACGAGCAGCTTCCTAGTCTGGATCAGTTTGTGATAGTGGTGGTGCTCCACCATCATGTATGTTAATACCCTTTGTTTTATTCCCAGTTCCTTCATGAAAGTTCCCTGCAAAACCCTTATCTATCTTATCCCACCACATTCGTTAAAGGTTCCTGGAAGGCTCTTCTTTCACACATTTCCATGACTGGAGCAGTGGTGTGGAATTTCACACATGCCAGCATTTGTGGCAGCACCCACTCTTCTGCATGTAACAGCCTCAGGTACTTCACAGCTACGGTTGCTGTGAGCAGAGGATGTCTTCACTGGCGACAGCCCAGGGTGGGAAGAGACCAGGGGATGCTGGCAGAATGGAAAGGAACTGCTTTCCATGTAGATTCAGCAGCAAAATTAAAATCTGCACATTTTATTGGGTAAGTGGTAGTCAAAAATTTGGGGAAATTTCTTCTAATTTTGGAGCAATAATCCCATATTTAGATACATAACCATACTCATGTTTCTATGTTTGCAATGACAGCTATATGGCTGATATAAAGTGTGAACAAGCTCAATGTTTAGAGCCCTCATCTCAGGATTCCAGCTGTTCACGGTTCCAGCTTTATTCCTTATCACAACACGAACCTAGTATAATCTCTCTCCACTTCCAGAGGCAATGTAAGATATTTGGCAAGTGGAAATAGAGTTTGGAGAGTTTGGGGATAAGCAATTTTAGCTTGTTTTATTTTTGTCTATTTAGTATTTTGAGCATTGTAACCCACTCTGAGCCTGTAGGATGATAAAATCAAATACATTTTATTTATTTATTTAACTATTTTTCGACCCCACCCCCTCCTTCTCACAGAGCAGCTCAGGGCGGCTTACAAAATGCATAAATAAAAACATAACAATAAAAAACACACACAAAATATAATTTAAAAATATTAAAATGATAAAAAGAACTAAAAGAGCAGAACTCCGCCTCCCCACCCCACCCCACCCTACCTGTTTCCCTCTCCAAAGGCCCAGCAGAAAAACCAGGGCTTACGCTGTCTTCGGAAAGAGGCAAGGTCCGTGGCCAGGCAGGCCTCCATGGGGAGGGAGTTCCAAAGCCTAGGAGCGGCCACCGAGAATGCCCTCCCCACCATCACCACCCGGGTGACCCGGGGGACTTCGAGTCGGGCATCCCCAGCCGACTGCATGGGCCGCAATGCAATCTGCGGCCTGAGGCAGTCCCGCGGGTAAGCCTGGCCCAGGCCGTTCAGGGCTTCATAGGTCATTACCAGCACCTTGACTTGGGCCCGAAAGATAATAGGCAGCCAGTGCAGAGAACAGAGCACCGGCGTAATGTGCTCGTGGTGGCCCATCCTCGTTAAGAGACAGGCCGCCACATTCTGCACCAGCTGCAACCTCCAGACCATCCCCAAGGGCAACCCTACGTAGAGTGCATCACAATAGTCTAGAGGTAATAAAGGCATGGATGATGATGGCCAGATCAGAGTCCAAAACATATGGCCGCAGCTGTCGTACCAGATATATGTATTATGTGAAATTTATGCTTCAACCTTTGGCCCTGGTGAAGGCCCATGCCGCAGTAAACTTACTACTACTACTAGATGTAACTGGCGAAATGCTCCCCCTCGCCACAGCCTCCACCTGGAGATGGAGGCAAGGCTGTGAAGACTACAGACCTGTGTGGCCAAAGGGGGTAGACCCCATTGATGATAGGGGCCACCACCACCCGGCCCTACCCACCAACATCACCTCCATCTTGTCAGGATTCAACTTCAGACGGCTCACGCACATCCAGTCCCCCAGAGCTGCCAAGCACTGGGTATTATGGGTAAGCACTGAGACTGCTGGGTCTGGGTCTGCAGAAAAAGTGAGGTAGAGTTGTGTGTCATCGGCGTACTGATGACAGCACACGCTGAACCCTCTCACGACCTTGTGCAAAGGCTGCATATATACGTTGAACAGGAGAGGGGACAGAATAGAATCCTGCAGAACTCAACACATGAGGCCCTGGGGAGAGGAAGTACATTCCCTGAGAACCACAAGCTAAGTTCTCCTGGCCAGGAATGAGAGGAACCATTCAAGAACAATTCTGCCCACCCCGGCCCCGTCCCGCAGCTGAGCAACCAACATCTTGTGGTCAACGGTATCAGATGCAGCCGACAGATCTAATAGAATTAAAATAGATCTGCCCCGGTCTAATTTATGGCACAGGTCATCAACCAAAGCCACAAGTGCAGTCTCCGTGCCAAACCCAGGGCGAAAACCAGACTGCGAGGGATCAAGAAAACTGATCCAATCTAGATGCCCCTGAAGCTGCCAAGCCACCACCCATTCAGTAACCTTCCCTAAAAAGGGAAGGTTAGAGATTGGCCGAGAGCTGGCAGGGGAATCAATGTCAAGAGATGGTTTCTTGAGCAGGGGCCGCACCACCGCCTCTGTGAGGCAGCTCGGCACCCTGCCCTCCCTAAGGGAGGCATTGACAACCCCTGCCAGTAACTGCCCTAATGTCTCCCAGCAGGTCTTGATCATCCAGGACGGGCACGGATCTAGTTCACAATAGGTGACCCTTACAGCCCCAAGGACATCTGCCTCATCAGTGGGTGACACCCACTGAAATTGATCCCATGAAATCGGACAAGGCAGGTCCTCTACCTCCTCAGGTTCATCTACTGTTATAAGTGCAGCATCGAAGTTGCAGTGAATCTGAGTGATTTTATCCACAAAAATGTCAACAAACATGTCACAACAGGCACTGGAAGATTCCAGTATCAGGCGGAGGAGGCCGGACTGACTAGCCGCTGCATCACCCGGAAGATCTCTGCTGGATGTGACTTTGCAGATGCTGTGAAGGCAGCAAAAAACTTTCATTGCTGCCCGCACCGCCACAGCATAAGCTTTTAAACTAGCTTTATGTCGCAATTGGTCAGCTTCAGCACGACTCTGGTGCCACCGGCGCTCCAACCACCGTCATTCTTGCTTCATCTGGCACATGTTCTCTGTAAACCAAGGGGACCTGCATCATCGGCATTCCGGAAGTGGATGCCTGGGAGCCATTTGGTCGATGACCTCAGTCAACAAGTTGTTCCAGAAGACCATGAGGTCATCGAGCGAACGGTCATTGAGATCAGGAGGTAATTCCCCTAGGGCATTCCGGAGCCTCTCTGGTTCTATTAGTCTCCGGGGGGCGGACCAACTGAACTGGTTCTACATCTCTCCGGGGGCAGACATGCCAGGAGATCGGTCCAGAGGAGATAATGATCCGTCCATGACAAGGGTGTAGTTTAGTTGATACATTCCCCAACATCTCGCCACTGTCATCCATGCCTTCATCACCTCAAGTCTGGATAACTGCAACACACTTTATGTGGGGCTGCCCGAGAAGCTGGTCCAGAGGCTGCAGCTGGTGCAGAATGCCACGGCCCGTCTCCTTACAGGGGTGGGCCGCAGGGAGCACATGACACCTGTGCTCCAGGCTCTGCACTGACTGCCTATAAAGCACTGGCTAGGTTCAAGGTGCTGGTTTTGACCTTTAAAGCCCTTCGCGGCCTGGGCCCTGCTTATCTGCAGGACCGCCTCACTCCCCATGTGCCTGTGCGACCTCTGAGATCGTCTGTGGGAGCCTTTTTGGAGGTTCCCCAGGCGAGGCGGGTGGCCACCGATGTTAGATCTTTTTTGGTGGCTGCCCCTGTGCTGTGGAACTCGCTCCCGGAGGAGGCTCGGTTGGCCCCCACTCTCCTGTCATTTTGACGTTTGTGTAAGACTTGGCTGTTCCACCAGGCTTTTGGCAAGGGGTGGGTAGGGTGGGAGTTGTTTTTTCTCCTGCATATGGGATTTTAAACTTTTAAATTGCTTTTATTGTTTTGTTGTTTTAATTAGTTGTTTGCTGCCCCGAGTTGCCCTGCAGGCAGGAGGGGCAGGATAAACATCTTTTATAAATAAAAATAAATAAAATCCCCCACCTCAAGGCCAGTGCAGAATATTAGGTCAAGGGTATAATTTGAATTAATTTGAATAATTTAATAGAATAAAGGGGAATTCTACCATGTTGATCTTGTTAGATCTTTCAGTGGACTTTGATACAGTTGATCACAAGGTGGTGTTGACACGACTGAGGGACCTGGCGGAGGTGTGTGGGACTGCGCTTGAGTGGTTCCGCTCCTTCCTGTCGGGGAGGTCCCAGAGAGTGGTAATGGGTGATTGCTCTTTGTCATCTCGGGACCTCTCCTGTGGGGTCCCGCAGGATTCTGTTTCCCCTCTTGTTCAGCATGTATGCAAGGCTCCTGGGTGAGGTAATTTGGAGGGGTGGGGAGAGTTCCACCAGTATGCTGACGACACCTAGCTTTACCCAGGCCCTGCAGTTTCAGTGCTTACCTGATGCCTGACTGCTGTTGGGGACTGGATGAGGGTGGACCGATTTGAAGCTGAATCCAGACATTGAATTCTGGAAGCTGAATCCAGAATTCAGGCATCGGTATGTTTTTGCACATTCTTCTGCCACAGTGCAGGTTGGCATTCTGCTTTTGAAGAAAAACTTTTTTTGGTCACAATGGACCAAATCTTTTTTCCTTGACTATTAAAGCTTTTGCTAGTAAAGCAATTAGCAGTCAGAACTGTGCCCAAGCAAACTCCTTAGAAATTAAAGTAAAGACCAGAAGAAAATAGGACATCACAACCGTATGCTACCTGATTAGGTAGTAACCAGTAACCTCTAAGTGCCTGATATTTGTGGTTTTCCCTTTTGCGAAATGTGTGTAATATTACTTGTTATGCCTTGCAGGTCTGCTGTGAAGCTTAACTGTATCTTTGCAAAATATGCTGAGAAATTTGAAGATTTATTGTCATGGAATATTGCTGCAAACATTAGGGGCCTGAAAAAGAGAGTTTAAGAAGGGGAGTTACTGAACTCTGACAAGATTGCTTGGCAATAGCCACTGATAGGTGAGTGTCTGTCTTCTTGCAGGGGCACATACCAAAAGGTTGCTAGGTGTAATTCAAGAGCACAGGTGGTATTACGGTTGCTCTACACAAAACTAGGGCATTTCTTAACTAAAACTATTGACCAGTTTGAAACCGACCCTGAAGTGTTCAAAGGTGCTTCTGATGTTAATGGTGTTAATTGTTTCTTGAACAAAGATACTTTTTAAAGCATCTATTTTGAGTCTGTCTTGAAGTTTAGGAGGATATATGCTTAGATGCTGCTGTAAACGGTTGCTGGAGCATCATCATTGAGACTGGCCAGAAAGGCTCAGAGTTTGATGATGAAAAATAAGAGTAGTTTGTAAATTGTCACGTTCATTCACTTTGGAAATTGAAATGCTTTCTCCTTTTACCTGGGAAATCGGTGATAAGGTGGTGATCTTGGTGACCTCTGCAAAAAAAAGGTGTTGGAATGTCAGTGTGGCTTGCATAATTCTGTGGTCATGGAAAGAGCAAGAGAGAAGGTAAGCGGGAGGGAGCAGTTGGAGACATGGAGTGAAGCAAAGTGACAATCAGAGGGAAGACATTAATGGAGAGATCAGAAACTGAACGTTTTGGGGAAAAGATTAGATCAAGGGAGTGATTCCAGAGGTGTAGGGCTCTTTCCTATGTATGGTGCTAGTCAACCTCTTTATTAACGACTTGGATGAAAGAGAGGAGAGAATACAAATGACACAAAACTGGAGGTGTAGCTAACACCTTGGAAGATAGAATTAAAATTTTAAAAAGTCTTGATAAGTTAGAAATCTGGTCTGAAATTAACACATTGATGTTCAACTGAGATAAAAGTAAAGTTCTCCCTTAAGGGAAGAAAAACCAATTGTACAAATCTGACACTGTACTTGAGTATTGGTGGGTAGTGAACGTGACACCAATTTTTTTTAAAAAAGACTCGGGCATCCCTGTAAACTGCAGACAGTTAAGCCTAAAATCAGTGCCATGCAAACTGGTGGAGACAGTTACAAAGAACAGAAGTATCAGACATATTGATAAATCAAAATAATGGGGAAGAGCCAAACTGATCATAGCAAAGGGAAGTCATGCCTCATTAATCTGTTGGAATTTATTGGGTGTCAACAAGCATGAAAGGTGGTCCCGGTCAATGTCATGTATCTGAATTTTCAGAAAATGTTTGACAAGGTCTCTTATAATAAACTCATGAGTCATGGGATAGCAGGCAGTGTCCTGTTGTGGATCAATAACTGGTTAAACAGTTTAATTATTGAAATGTATTAATTTATGTTTGGGATAGTTTTATATTTTTATCTGTTCTTAATCTGTTGCGAGCAGCCCTGAGCTGCTGTAGCAGGAGGGGGCAGCCAAGAAATCGAGTGAAATAAATAAACAAACAAACAATAGGAACCAAATGGTAGAACTAAATGAAGTAGAATTAAAGGAGCATCTGGACCGCATCTACTTTCTGGATCCCTCGCAGTCCAGCTTTTGTCCGGGTTATGGCACTGAGACAGCGCTTCTGGCTTTGGTCGATGACCTCTGCTGTGAATTGGATCAGGGTCATTCGACCCTGCTGATTCTATTAGATCTGTAAGCTGCTTTTGATACTGTTGACCATGAGAGGTTGGTGACTCGTCTGCGGGACTGAGCTGGGAGGGTGGGATTGTTCTTGAGTGGTTCCGCTCTTTCCTGGCCGGAAGAACTCAGCGTATGGTGCTTGGGAATTGTTCTTCGTCGCCCCAAGATCTCACGTGTGGTGTCCTGCAAGGTTCCATCTTATCTCCTCTCCTGTTCAACGTGTATATGCAATCACTTGGGGAGGTCGTGAGATGGTATGGGGTGCGGTGTCATCAATATGCTGATGATGCCCAACTCTACCTTTCTTTTTCATCTGACCCAGACCCGGCACTCTGTGCTTACCCAGTGTCTGGTGGCTGTGGGGGACTGGATGAGGGCGAGCCGACTGAAGCTGAATCCCGACAAGACAGAGGTGATGTTGGTGGGTAAGGCGGCGGATGTGACGGCCCCCGTCATTGATGGGGTTCGCCCTACAGGTTCGCAGTCTGGGCGTGCTCCTCGACCCACAGCTCCGCATGAATCTCCAGGTAGGGTCGGTGGTGAGGAGTGCGTTTCGCCAGTTACATTTGGTGTGTCCGCTTCAGCCGTATGTTTCAGATAGCTACCTCGCCACCATTATCCATGCTTTCTTTACCTCGAGATTGGACTATTGTAACGCGCGCTACATGGCGCTACCCATGGTGATGCTCTGGAGACTGCAGCTAGTGCAAAATGTGGCGGCCCATCTCCTTACATGGTCGGGCCACCGTGAATACGTTATACAAGTGCTCCGGGCTCTGTACTGGCTGCTTATAGTCTTCCGGACCTGATTCAAGTTGTTAACCTAACTATAAAGCCCTATATCGCTTTGGCCCAACTTACCTGCATAATTGCCTCACTTTCTGTGTTCTGGAGTGACCCCTGTGGTTGGCCGGGAGCAGCCGCCTTGAGGTCCCCTGGGGAGCTGCTAAGGAGAGGGTGTTCTCGGTGGCTGCACCTCGCCTTTGGAAATCCCTCCTGGCAGAGGCCCAGATGCTCCAGATTATGTGTGCTTGTTGTTTTATTATGTGTGTGAGCTGCCGTGAGTTGCCTGGAGCAGGAGGGGCAGGGTAACAAAATTTGTTAAATAAAAAAATAAATTTTCCACCAGCTTCAGCTTCTATACAGTCATCAAGGGCACCCCCATGTAGAGCATTTTGCAGGAATCTAGCCTGGAGGTAATGAAGGCATGGATGATGGTGGCCAGATCTGAATCCAAAAGAAAAGGCTGCAGCCTTCTCATCAGATGGAGTTTGTGAAAAGTGCTTCTGGCCACCACCACAACCTGCCCAGGTGCAGTTAGGGGTTCAGAAGCTCTTGAAGGCTGCAGACCTCGGTTACCAGAGGGGACTGGACCCATTCAATGACAGGGGTCCCAATCCCCTCCAAGTCACAGGGTCGGCCACCCATCATCACTTCAGTCTTGTGTGCATTCAGCTTCAGTTGGCTCATCTTCATCCAGTTCCCAACAGCAGTCAGGCATTGGGTAAGCACTGAGACTGCAGGACCTCGGTTGGATAAAAAAAGAGTTTGAGCTGGGTGTCATCCACATACTGATGGCGCTTCACTCCAAACCTCCAAATGATCTCGCCCAGTGACCTCGGCTTTCTTCACTGCCATCACGGCCATGACATAGTCTTTAAAAAATGATATATTCCACAATCAGTTGGCCTCAGTGCGAGTCGAGTGCCACCTGCTTTTAACTGCCTACCCTCCTGCTTCAACCGCCACAGGTCCCCCCTATACTAAGGGAACCTATGCTGTTGCAGTAGTGGGAGCGGATGTCTGGGTGCAACCATATCAGTGGCCATGGTCAAGATGTCATTCCACAAGGTAACCAGGTCATCAACAGAGTAGCCGTTAAGGTTAGTAGGTAAATCCTCTAGAGAGTTCAGGAAACCAATTGTGTCCATTAGTTGCTGGTCCACCACCCCAACAGGGACATAGGAGGACAGGAACTTGGGCCTTGTCAGACTATGACAAGAGTGTTGTAACAATGCCCCTGATAATTGGAACCCCTGTTTTCAGGTCGGTGGAAAATATCAGATCCAGTGTGTGTCCCGCCTCGTGTTGGGCCAGATGTTATTTGGGACAGACCGATGGTTGTCATGGAGGACATGAAGCCCCACTCTAGCCCCAAAAGGTCAGTCTCAGTGTGCATGTTGAAGTCATCCAAGGCTATAAGTCTGGCAACCTCAAGTTAAATACAAAAAATAATTTTCCACCAGCTTCAGCTTCCATACAGTCATCAAGGACAGCCCCACATAGAGAAGTTTGCAGGAATCTAGCCTGGAGGTAATGAAGGCATGGATGATGGTGGCCACATCTGAATCAGAAAGAAAAGGCCGCAGCCTCCTCATCAAATGGAGTTTGTGAAAAGTGTTTCTGGCCACCACCACAACCTGATGTTCCATGTGCAGTTAGGGGTTCAGAAGCTCTTGAAGGCTGCAGACCTTGGTTACCAGAGGGGACTGACCACCTCTGAGACCAACTCAGCCAGGTCAGTCAGGGAGTTTGCTATGTAGCAGGGTGGTCAGTACACCAGCAGTCCCTGGCCTACAAGGTGGACACACTCTGTATTGGATGAATTAGGCACTGGACACCTTCATAAGAACAAGGTGTCTTTACAGATGACTACCACTTCACCCCCCACCCCCAACTACCCAATCCTAGGATGCTACTGCAGTACCCAGCTGGCACCATCTGGCCAGATGCTTCTTCCAGCGAGGTCTCTAATGCATATGAGGTCAGCAACCTCATCCTGAATAATATCAAAGATGGTTGATGATTTGCCACTGACCTAAATAAAAATAAATAAATACATTTAAATAAGCAGCATCCGCTTCAAATCAGGATCCCACTAGCTTCAACAATCAAATATCCTGAGACAGGAGGATAGTGGAACATGGAAACAGACACTAAGTGCCTCTCCCAATATCCCTGGTGGTACCCTTACCTCCTTCTGGCCCCTGTGTATGAATGGGGTTCAGGTGAATGTGATGGGCCAGATGAAGAACTTTTTGACCATGCTTTATCCATGAAAACTCTGGTATCAAGCGTAATTTGGAAACGTTTTTTCAGGTATGCCATTTGCATCAGCTACACCCTTATTTATCTCAACTGACCTTGCCACAGTGACCCATGCCCTGGTAACCATGAGGCTTGTTTACTGTGAATCCCTCTTCTGTGGACTATCAGTGGTGCTTGTCTGTTGTTTGCAATTTGTTCAGTGTGTGGCTGTTTCTTCGTTTGGGTAGCCATGATCATATGCCTGTCCTGCGTTCTTGGATGCCTATAGAGTGACAGATTGAATTTAAGACTGCACTTCTGGTTTTTAAGGCCCTGAACAGTGTAGGCCCTGGCTATATTCAATACCTGCTACTGGAACCTTGCACTGATAGCTATCTGCCCACTGTTTTGGTATCCTGCCATCTTGCTTTAGGTAAGCGGGCTTTTGCTGTGGTGAGCCCCTCAGTATTGAATTTGTTCCTTCCAGATGTCCATCCCATTCTTCCTTCCTTCCTTCCCTTTAAAAAAAACAAAAACCTAAAGACTTCCTTCATGTGCTTTTATGATACACGACCGGTTCCTCTTGTTATGTTTTCCCCCCTCCCACTTTAACTACCCTTAAAAAAATTGTTTTTATAAATGGATTTGTATTTTAAAAGAATTTTATATTTTTTTATTATGTTGTAAAGGGCTCCAAGCGTCATTTTGGCAGGTAGTCGCTATTTAAATAAGTCATCGTCCTCTTTGTATAGACCTCGCTTACAGCCCCTCTGTCTGGTGCAAATCTTATCAAAACTGACATTTCGTAAATATATAAGGAAAGTGTTTGACAGTGCTGGAAGGTTAATTGCTGTGACTAATTATCTGCCATGTGCAGAACATCTACTTCAGCTTTTATTTGTACAGTTACGTGAATAACGGAAAAGTTATTAGTGCAGATAAAATGCTGAAATTGACTTCAGTGCAGTACTGTGAGCAGTTTTTCAGGAAATGAAGAAGGCAGTCAGCTACTCAAACTGCCAAGATAAGTAGCTGACTGCCAGCTGTCCATGTGTTTTAAGATCAGTACATGGTTGATCTCTCTACTTTTATCTTAAAGATAAAGCCGGGCTACAATAGAAAGCTCCCAGGAGAGTATCTATTTTGCTCCATGTGCAGAGAGCTTGTACTTTTTTTCTTTTCTCCCCCATCACCATACCAGCAGAGGTTGCTATGGGGTCCGTGGTAATCGCAGCATCAAAAAGCACACATCGTTTACCTGAACGACAAGAAATAGAGCCACTAATTCCATGTTAGAGCCATGAGGAGAGCCTTATGCATGTTAGGAAGCTTATTCCCATTGTACAGCATGTGTAAAGCCATACCTGGAAATAAAGAGCCAAGCATTTATCTAAAAACATATTCACTCGGGTTGATATGTATTTGGACAGAATCTTGGTTTGTTATATCAAAGTTAGTTACTACCCCAACCTCCCACCCCCATTGAAGCATCATTTGGATTTATTTCTGACCATAGGCAGACAGTTGGAGTCTGCGTTGGCAGCTAATTTACCAGTATTTTATTATTATGCCATAGCAGTGCTGATAATATATCTGGGTTCTGGGTTAAATAGTGGGAAAGAATTCCACAAAAGTTTTTCTTTGGGGTTGTTATACCTGGAATAAGCTTCTGTTGTCCCCTGTCAGTAGTGGTGAGCTTGCTAACTATGTTTTGAGTTCTAAACAGATACTTTGGCTCAAATACACTGGAATAAACTTAAAAATAGCATATTTTTTGGTTCAGTAAAAGGCTTATTCTTTTGACTCTTCTACTTTTGTGTTCCATGTTGTACTTTGCTACATTGGTGTAAAACTACTTGGATAGTACTCCTAGGTTTAATTATACACTCTTATTTGTAGCATGTGTTGTTTTCCAGCCCTCTTTTCTTTAGTACAAACTAGACATATTGTTTCCAGCTGTAATTTTCATGTCCAGCTTTGGCTTTTTTCTTTTTTCCTTCAAAATAAATGTTCACACCAGTTTCCGGTTTTTAAAGTTTTATAGGAAACAAAGCAAGGTTAATCTACATGATTGAAATATTTAGACTGTAACTTAAGTCATATTTTTGACTTTAGTAATTCAATGCAAAAATTTAGATTGGCTTATAAATCAAATAAGTACTTGTTGCATTTACTCATTTTCATTTTGCTTAGAAGATGGTAAGTAAGTATACTTAGAGAACAGTTTGTATTACTGCTAGTTGATCATAGTGATTTTTACTAGTATGACAGTATCTCACAAGGTCAAATGAATTAGGAAGAGGTATTATAAGAAAAGAAAGAGGGTACGTGCAGGGCAACAGTGTATGTCCCCATCTTCTTGGAAGATTATCCAGTTGCTTGCCAAGAGGTCTTGCAGATATAGCAGATGGCAGGATATATGGTCAGGCAAAGGGAGTGTCTTAGAATGCTTTTAAAATACCGCACTATGTAAAATCTGTTCTAATGATTGCATTTAAAAGTAGCGTGTGTGTGTTTGAGGGTGGGCAGGGGTAATTCTAGACAATACTTTTTTTCTTTTTCTTTTTTTTGTTAAGAACCAGAACTTTAGAAATCGCAACATGTTCAGTTTTTAAAGTCCCATTTTACAGTGAACCAAAGAAGTCAACCAGCATCCTAGAATTTCTACAGTCTGTGAACTGATGCACCAATTTTGCATCTAGTGCAGTAACAGGAAGTCTGCAAATACATCCCTTTTGGTTTGGGAAATCTATATTTAACTGTTTTGGGAAGGGGGAGAAACAGAAACTCATGTGTTGCTTAATAAGGTAAAGGTAAAATGGAGCTCTGACTCGGGTGCTTTCCCGTGGGGCAATATGTGCAGCATTTACCTCCGGGGGAAACTCCGGAAGATAGAGACAGCTCAGAAGGATGAAAGGAGTTTGCAGCTTTTCCTCCAATTACGCAGAGCATGCAGAGCTTGATTTTCCAGTGCTGCAGTGCATCCTCTGCATGATCGGAGGCAAAGCTGCGCGGCTTTGTTTTCCCGCGAGACGCAAGCTGTAAAGCATTTGCCTCCCGGAGTCTTGCCCAGACGCAAATGGTGCGCATATTGCCCCATGGGAAAGCAGTCTCTGTTTTTGCTGGTCAGTATTATTTGTCTTAGAGGGTAGTAGCATGAATTTCACCTCAACATTAGTATGTTGAATACAGAGCTAATGGAGAAATCTACCTGCATGTGTGAAGAGTGCAAACATATGCATTAGACAGTGCTCAGCCTTTCACAGTCAGTGTGTGTCAACACAGCCATATTCCCTCGCCATCACACCCCAATCCATAATCAGTGGGAGGGGAGGCACCACCAGCTGTGTGCTGCAGTGTCATGTCTCCATGAAGCACACAAGTCCTGTGTGAACCTAGACGCTACTAGCAGTGCCCTGCAAAGGTTGCCTCAGAGTAGGGTGTGATATGGTGTCTCAACTGGCGCACCATTGCATTGCTAATGGTAAATACACCATTAGCAGTATTTACATAAAGTATTGCATACCTTATGTAAACAAGGTTCTTTGAGATGGTTCCGAACATTCTGACAACACCCACCTTTCCAGCCCCACATGGGATTTTTTTCTTATATGCCTACAAAGAGTTGGAAGGCACTGTCATTGTGAGGGAGAGAGTGCTTTTTATACTAGAGGAGCTCGAGACCATCATGTGGTCTATTATTTGAATAGGGTGAGCATGCAGAACCCATGTGAGAATGTTAGGTGCCATCTCAAAGAACCTTCTTTACAAGGTAGCAACCTTCTGATCAGCACATGGAGAGGAGGAGTTATCTCCCAGTCTGATAGGTGTCCCCTGCTGCTGGTGCTGCTGGAGCACTACTAGGAGGCAGAGGCAGGTGAGGGATGGGGACCGGAGGCAGAAGAACTTATTGGGGGAGAAGCTGGCCGCAGCCTGTTGCCTAGCCAGGCAAGTGCGGGGGCCCCAGCGCACTTGGAAGCACAGTTGCCTTCACATGCAGGAAATATTTTGCACCAGTTAATACCGAATATAATGTCGCTTTCACACTGCTGTACAGCGTGGATTTATTTCAATCGGACAGCATAAAGGTAGGTTTAACTAGCTATGAACTGTGGATTACTTAGGTGCGATATTGATGACAATATTTTGAATTAGGGACTTCAGACATGCAAGATACATTCAAATTTTGTAAAATTCGGACACAAACTGAATGTCTGAATGCCACCTAACCTCAAAATTATTATCCTCTTCTTTAGGATCTTCAGAACAAAGTTTCTGGTAATAACCAGACTTATTTCATTCTGAGAAGTGCAGAGAAGATGATTTTTGTTAATTAGCAATAGTTTTCAGATTTGAGATTAAGAATTTCACTGAATGTTACTGACATAAGTACTCTTGTAGGTTTTGTTTGTACTGTTTTTATTTCACAGGAAAGAAACCTGAGAGTTACTAGTTTCTTTTAGCTTTTAAAATAATCAAAAGGGCCCCAAGCCTTTTTCCTGGAAACTTGGGTGTGGTGGGGGGTGTCTTCGTTACCTGTGGGCAACCAGCCCTGTTAAAACAGAGCTACAGTAGCATAATATGAATTATAAATCAAGTGCAAAGCTGTTCTTCTTTCCTTGGAAGTTGTGTTTTTATGTGGAATCAACTTATGATTTTGGTCTAATGAAAACCTACTTTTAAAATTGTTCTTGGGAAGCAGTAAATAAATCAAAATAACAGGAATTATAGGAGCAGAGCCAACTTTCAAGATCAGTTGTGGGGTCTCAGAAAAACCTTTTCTGAATATCTCAACTTCACAGAGTGGTTTGTGAGAGTCTAGGTCTTGCAGGATTTTTGTGAAGTGCTACAGTATATAATTACCCTACACAGCCTATGGTGTAGTGCCTTGTTTTTCATTCACCACACTTTCTAGCCAACAGCATCATATTAATATCTTTTACTTTTAAGTTTTAATACTAATAAAATGGCAGCATATTTTAAAGTTTCTCTGACACTGAACTCTTCTACTTACATGCCAGAGAAGCAGTACATTTTTTTAAGGCTATACAGAGTGCTGCACAGGAACAAATTTAAAAAGTTTTATAAAGCTGAGCTTTTATAAACTATTTTAGTGAGTAGTGATATTAATATAAAAATAAAATAAAATGGGTACTATTTCAGTACAAACATGTAATGTGACATAGAGCTGAAATCCTGGTTTCACTGAAGTGACTGGTAGTTTTACTAATTACTTCAATGGAGACAGAATTTCATCCATAGTCCTTGCACCATGGCAATGTTAATCTGTTCCTGATCCACCAGACCGTTGTTGACAAATCCTGGTATTCAAGCCATTTTGATTAAGATAGCTTTTCTTTGGTCGTTCTTTCTGAGAAGCAATATTCTCTCACAGTTTGCCTATGCCATCAATGATACTATCATCAATCTGATTATTGTTCTAACCAATCCAAAGGCATTAATATTTCTACTACCTAGTAGATAACCTGTTGTGCAATATGATATTCTGACAAAACCTTTAAAGTGCTTGTGTCTTTCACCTTTAGCCATTGTCACATTGTCGGAAGAAGGTTCTTAAGAGTCCCTTCAAAAAGAGGTTCACTTGAAATCTTATTTGACATTCCTGATTCTATTCCAATTGCCCAAGGAAAGATGTAAAAAATTGTTTCATCAGGGAACTTCTCATATACATGCCTTCCAAAATCTCCAGTTACTGTGTATAATGGAAGGTCACTGCCATGGTAGTTGGACATCCCCTGATCCTAGAAGTTGTCATGATCATTTGTGAAATTTTCAGGATCTGAAATGAGGTTTTCATGTGCATTACCAAAGAAGTTGAAAAGCCCCATTCAGTTCAAGGTAACTGATTACTGTAGTCATTTTCTTTTTAACAACTTCTTGGAATGGCAAGTGGTAAGAATGTGGTCCTCTTTCTATTCTTGCAACTTCCTCTCAATTTGGGACCTGCACACCAAGTGTACAACAATAGAAACTCTGTGAAATATTTCCAGGGTGGAACAAGAAGTTAAAAGTATAAAATCTTTATTTAAGCAAAAAAGCATCACTCTTGTGCCTGAGGCAGGAAGGCTTTATGTTGATGTATTTTTATATTGTTTGTGCTCTTTTTTTCTGTGGGTCTCTGGGCTCTAATTCAGTCAGTCAGGTATATATTCATTTGCTGGGCAGAACAGTACAGGTTTTTTTCAGATAATTTTTTCATAAGGCTACCAGTTCTTCTGGGCATCCCTTCATCAGTCGCTAAGAAATAGGTATGCTCTGCTTATCGAGTGTGGTCATGGTCCATCTACATTTTAGTGTTTTCTCTTTTGCCTTCTTTAATTAAAGCTTTCAGATGGAGCGGGTGGGATAGGAGTGGAGGAGAAAGGAGAGAGGAGAAAAGATTCCCAAAAGGCAGAGTCAATTTCCCTCTATTTTGAATCAGATTTTTTTTATTTGTAGAGGTTAGTTGTATGGTATACTTCCGGTGGTAATGAATAGCTCATGGATCATCAAGTGCCCATGATAGAGAAAAGGAAAACTGTGCTTATTTGTCTGTCATTTCTCTTCCGTGCCCTGATCCAGGGCATGAGACTCTAGAGCATGTCATAGTCTTGTATAAAGCGCTTTAATTTGCTGATTGAACAGGAAATAGGATAAATCCTTTCTCAGTGATTCTGAAGCACTCCTAAAGAGAGATGGAGAATGCTGTGGAGCCTCCCTAATATGGATCATAATGTTTTATTTCAATGTTTATTTAATAAATAAGAACATAAATAATGCCATACTGAGTCAGACCAATGGTCCATCAAGCCCAGCATTCTGTCCTCCAACAGTGGCCGATCTCGATTGCATGGGAGAAGAACCAACAGTCACAATGAGCAATCCATTCCCCGTTGTTCATTCCCAGCTCCTGACAGTAAGAAATTCATCCCTTAAACTACTTGGTTAATAGCCATTAATGGACCTGCTCTCTAAGACCATATCCAGTCCTTTTTTAAACTCAGCTATACTACTCGCCTTGACAACGTCCTCTGGTAACAAATTCCATAAATTAATTATACGTTGAGTGAAAAAGTACTTCCTTTTATTTGTGTTAAATCTGCTGGCAGCTAGTTTCATGGAGCGTCCCATAGTTCTAGTACTATTTTAGGGGGTAAATAACAGTTTCCTGTCTACTTGTTCCACGCCGCTCAAGGTTTTATAAACCTCTGTCATGTCCAGGGGCAGCTGGTGGGTTTTGAGGTTGGAGGGGCAGTAAGGCTGGCGAGCCTAGGGGCGGAGCCAGGGCAGTGGTGGGCAGAGCCAGGGCAACGGTGGCCGGCATAACCCAACAGCAAGGAGTTCCCAGGGTTAACATTGGATGGATATTACATTACTTAATCCAGCAATTTCAGTTAGGCAGGTTATATTCACCTTCTCTGCCAGATTTAAAAAGCAGGCAGACAACCTTAAACCTCACTTACAAGCAGTTTTAGCAAAAATCCACAGGACAAAAAACTTTTCCCAGGGCCCTATCATCATGCACAGATATATAAAACCCAGAAAACCACACGTAAACCGAACCATTTCCACAAGCCCCCAAAGGCATCCCTAGCAGCCAGACGCCTGTGCAAGCACACAGGCCTTTCTTTTTTTAAAAAAATAAAAAAAATTGACCAGTTTCAGGGATGCATTGCCACCAAATCAGACACATCCAGACCAGCATCCCTAGCAGCTTCACCAAAAAACTGCCTGTTCAAGCACACAGACCCCTTTTTAAAAAACAATTTGGCCCCTTTCGCGCTGCCTTCCTAGCAAAGCAGGCTCCGAGTCCAGACCAGCATCCCGAGCAGCAACACCTTATCCCCGGCAGCCAAATGCCTGTCCACACAAACTACTTTCCAGCAGCAGGGAACAGCAGTGAAACATCGAAGGGACCATTTAAAAAAAGAGTAGCCATGACGACCAGTGGAACCACAAACTTACAAAATGGTCTCTACTCATGCTTGGGAGGGGAGAAGGAAAGCAGCAGCAATGCATGAGTAGAGAGGCCATTTTGTCATCATGCAAACACAGAGCAAGTATCCCTCCCCAGTCTGTCCCCCCCCCCATTTACTCACCAGTGCAGCGGGATCCCAGATGGCGCACTGGATTCTCAGAGGGAGGGAGGGGAAGAGCCTAAGAGCAGCCTGTGCGGCAGCGCCCAGGCCCCCCCGCACAGCCAAGTTGGCTGTGTGGGGGAGTGCCTGGGAGCTGCCGCGCAGGTGTAGTCTGGCCCGGTTGCCTGTGTGCAGCGCCCGGGTAAGACTTTTAGCCTTGGGCAATCCCTGCAATGAAATAGTGCCCCCCTGCGGCACTATTTCATTGCAAGGTTCCCTTTATGCGGGATGCACGGTGCTTCTAGCCACTAGTTCCGCATAAAGGGAGAACGTCTCCCTTAGGAAGCCTTCAGGAGGGGGTGGTGGTGAGTCACTGGTTGTCTGTGCGCACATGCACAGACAACCGGTGAGAGAGTCGGAGCCATCGAAGAACCTTGTTGGGAGGCATGGACCGTAAAGGTTGCTACCTCGCTAAGTAAGGTTCTTCGAGTTGGCTCCGCACATTCACCATGGTGCCATTTTTGTTTTTCGTTTTAAAAAAGTGTCACTGTCGGCCGGGGCTCGTGGGAGCAGCGAATCCGACTCCTGGGGGGCCACGGCTAGGAGGGGCATTGCCCCAAATTCCATAGGGGGTGCACTGCCGCTGGTCATGTCTCCTCTTAGTTTTCTATTCTCTAAGCTGAAGATACCCAGCTTGTCAAGCCTCTCTTTGTATGGAACGGCTTCCATACCCTTTATTATTCTTGTTGCCCTTCTCTGTAACTTTTCTAATTCTGCTATGTCTTTTTTGAGATGGGGCAACCAGAACGCACACAATATTCCAGGTGTGGTCACACCATTGATTCGTATAGAGGCATTATGACATCCTCAGTTTTTATTCTCTATCCCTTTGCAAATAACTCCTAACATTCTATTGGTTTTTTTGACTGCTGCTGTGCATTGGGCTGAGAATTTCAATGTATTGTCCACAATCACTCCCCGATCCTTTTCCTGAGTGGGAACTCCTAGCTTTGTACCCAGCAATCTGTACTCATAGTTTGGGTTATATTTCCCTATGTGCATCACTTTGCACTTGTCCACATTAAATCTCATCTGCCATTAGGTAAATATAAGCTATTCTTCTTGTAGATAACTTACGTTTACATCATGTTCACTTATCTGAACGTTTGACTTTCCATCTCAGCTATGATGGATTGAGAATTAGAACCTGGCAGTTCACTGAACAGCTCCCCTGGCTAGTACTACAGTTACTGGAGGGAATGTTGATTTATTATTTATTTATTTATTTATTTATTTGCCAGCAAATTTTCATGTACAGCTTTAATTTTCATAAGAAATTTAAGGTATATGTTGGCATTTCAAACAGTCTGAATAGAGAGATGGCATACTGATGTGATGAAAAGCAAGTTCTTTTTACAGTAGTGTTCTGAAAAGAAGTATTTCTTAGAATCCAAAAGCATTACAATTCATAATGATTTGATGTTTGCCTCTTCATTTTCTTGCATAAAATAAGTCTTTAAAACGAAGGAAATAACTAGTTTGCAATGTACAACAGTAAGCATATATTTGACAGCAAGAGAAATGTTCAACCTTAAAAATGTAATTTGGGGTTCTGCTCATAGAAATAGTACCTATTGTACTTTCTTTTTATATTAATCTTTTATATTGTAACAAAATAAAAACAAAGTATTACAAGACAGATAATTAAGCATACATATTATAAACTTAGTCGAGGCTGGGGAAAGAGGGGAGCTTGACATTATATATAACCAACTAACAAATATACATATACATTTAGAGGATACCAAAGTACAAACAATTCAAGTTATAAACTTAACAGAGGGTTCATGTTTCACCATATTTCATTAGATCGAGCCCAATTATGTCTATTTGTCCATGTAAGCTTTTTCATTAAAGCAACATGCGTAAGGTGTTGTTTTTTTAAACTCCATTCTGAGAATGAAAGTACATTGGGAATCTTCCATTTCTTAAAATTAACCGTTTAATAACCAAAAATATTTCAAATTTTATTTCAGGACGTAACCATTGGTCATTGTCCACATAAACAAACACATACAGCATACACAGACAATAGGCATAACAACATAAAACAGCCCTGATATAAAAGGGGAAAGCAAAATATGGGGGACCAGCCCACCACCAAAAAAA
>QEPC01001533.1:10064443-10103198 GCA_003113815.1 Sphenodon punctatus
CCACTACCAATTGGTCCTGTAAAGCTAGAAGCTTGCAGTAATGTGTTTGGCCATTGAATGTGTCTTTCAGTCTTTGGGGTTGCTCCACATCCTTCCTCCTACAGTCTCTTTCCCCCTACCATGCAGGGTGCCTGCCTCTGACTGGCACTGAATATGCTGATATTCATCTGAATAATGATCTTCATGGGGACAAAATCTATTGCTTATATAATTGGGCCCCTTTATCAAAATCTCCTGTGCATTTGCTGAAATGGCAGGAAAGGTATTTGATACATTCCTGTCAAATATCCTGTAAACAAAATGGAATATCAAAATGTAACAGCTGGAAATGTATTTTCAAGTTAATGTCTTATACCCTTGGGACCCTTTATCCACTCTTCCTAAAATTGGCAGAAATATTAAGCATATGGAGGGATGTAATATGCACAAGTTTCATGAACACTGGATGCAAGATAAAGAAGGTGTAGTCATGAATGTATATGGAGCTTTTCTTAAAAACACAACGTTCAATTGCTTCTGAAATCGGTTTCCTTTATCTAATCGTTCCGAATCTTGGTACACTTGGTGCCCTCCATTGGGGGTACAATCTCCCTAAATTTCATAAGAAACAAAACTGTTATAGCCAGAAATGTTTTTTAGTTTTTTCCTTTTATTTCAAAAACCAAATGTCATTTTCAGTTCCCGATTGCACCGAACTAAAGACCGAACCGATCCCGACCGAACCGAATACCGAATCCGAACTCAATGTTCGACCCGAACCATCGAATGGCCGAACATTCGAACTGACGAACCGAACCGAGCGCAACCGAACGGACGAACCCGAACCACGATCTGTTCGCCCATCCCTAGTAGATATAGTGTACCTGGATTTCTAGAAAACATTTGATAAGGTCTCTCATAAGAGAATCTTGAGAAAATTAAAAAGTCATGGGATAGGAGACAGTGTCTTACTGTGGATCAGAAACTGGTTAAAAGATAGAAAGCAAAGGGTAGGTCTAAATGGTCAGTTTTCACAATGGAGAGATGTAAGGAGAGGTGTGCCTCAGGGATCTGTATTGGGACCAGTGCTATTTCATGTATTTATAAATGATTTGGAAAAGGGTGTTAAGAGTGAGGTGATCGAATGACACAAAGTTATTCAAAGTAGTTAAAACATGATCAGACTGTGAGGAACCACAACAGGATCTACGACACTGGGTGCCTGGGCATCTGAACTATTATTATTATTATTGTTGTTTATTATTATCAAGCATTTATATAGCCCCAGCAATGTACCTGGCACTTTACAAAGTAATGGAATAGACACAGTTCCTGCCCTAAGGTGACGAAGGAAGGGGAACAGAGGGAGAGACAAGGAGTGTAACATTTACAAGGATGCGAGGTCCCAGGTGCACACGCGTGGCTTAGTTACATCGAGAATGATGGCTGGCTGGTCCGTGTGGTGAGAATATTGAGTACACAGACCTCAGGCAACAGATTGTACTGAATGGAAGGTATCCGCAGGAGTTAGGTGAGGGGAGCGAGGAAGGTAGAGCGGAAGGGGTTGGTCTTGAGGAGGGATTTGAAGGTACAAAGGGAGGGAGCGAAGTGGATGTGGGCAGGGAGGGAGTTCAGGCATGGGGGGGCAGCTAGGGGGAAGGGACGAAGGCGGTTACGGGAGCAGGGGAGACGTGGGAGGGCGAGGGAAGTGACAGAGGAGGAGCGGAGTTCGCGGACTGGAATATGGAGGGAAATTAGCACAGAGAGGTAGGGGAGAGCGAGGTTGTGAAGAGCTTTGTAGATGAAGACTAGGAGCTTGTGCAGGATTCGTTCAGGAAGAGGGAGCCAGTAAAGAGAAGAGAGGAGGGGATGCACTAGGGCTGAAGCGGCAGCAGCTGTTACCGCGCTGCCATTCCATTACGAGAACTCGGCACTCAATGTGTCTTGCCGCCGACTTCCCCTCGGTATTTCCGTGATTCCGCATTACCTGCTGCCAGCATCTGCAGATGCGGTATGTCTGCAGTTTGTGAAAACAAGTGGTTTTATGCTGCGTGAGTCCCTGATGCACCGTGATGCTGAATAATAGATCATTGAATGAATGAACTTAGGGTGACTTTGACTACCTGCTTCAGAGTCTGCTGCAGGGGCATAGTCACCGTGGTGTGGGGTGGGGGGGCGCATTTGCGTCCGTGCCCTGCCCTGCGAGGGGGCTGGCAGCGATCAGGCCCAGCCCCAGGCATCCGCGGGAGCCCTGCTCCCAAGTCCCGGAGGAGTCTCTCTCGCACCACTGGCACCACCTTTTAAGACAGCTCAGTTGTAGCCCTGCAGCGTTGCTACACGGGTGGGGGAAGAGTCCTCCCCCGTCCCCTCCTTCGCAGTGAATGTTGCTGACTTGTAAACCAAGTTCTTCTTCGAGGGGCTCCTTTCATTTTCACAAATGGGAGAGTGTACCAAGCCTAGAAAGAGGCGGTGGGGGAATTTTCTAACAAAATGACACTCCATGCAGATTGGATCTACAGCCTGGAAGGGGGTAGCAGGCAGGGGGCAGCCTGCTCTGGGGGGAGGAGGGGTCCATTCAGCTGGGAGAGGGTTGGTTGTTCAGTGCTGTCTCCGTTAGAAGGCTGAACAGGTCCTCCCTCTTCCCTTTGTGATCACCGCATGGAGAGAACTGGGGGTGCAGGGGGAAGGCTTTTCTGTAGGTTGGCACAGCTGCAGAAAAGATGCGTGTGCAGCTTTGGGGTGTGTGTGTGTGGCCAGCTTGGGCAATGGGTTCTAATGGAACCCATAGCCCAAGCTATTTCAATTGCCTAGAGGGGCAGATCAAAGCCGCCCCTCTAGACTCCACTGCGACTGTGCCAGGCCAGGCCAAAATTTAGGCCTCGCTCCCAGCGGCCGCCACACGTGTTCCTGCTGCAACGCGAGCAAGTAGGTTTAGTCTGGTCTGGTCTGGTCTGGGGGGATGGGGGAGACAGATGGAGAGAGATGGGGGCATGATGGGGGTGGGGAGACAGAGATGGGGAGACAGGTGGACATGATGGGGGTGGGGGTTATTTATTTATTTAATTTATTTAATATATTTATACCCCGCCCCTCCTGCAAACAGCTCGGGGTGGCTAACAAATCTCATATAAAACAATATTTAAAATATTTAAAACATCATAAAAATCTCAACAATTAAAACAGGGAAAGACAAGATTATAACAAAAAATAAGGAAGGGTAGGGGGANATCCCGACCGAACCGAATACCGAATCCGAACTCAATGTTCGACCCGAACCATCGAATGGCCGAACATTCGAACTGACGAACCGAACCGAGCGCAACCGAACGGACGAACCCGAACCACGATCTGTTCGCCCATCCCTAGTAGATATAGTGTACCTGGATTTCTAGAAAACATTTGATAAGGTCTCTCATAAGAGAATCTTGAGAAAATTAAAAAGTCATGGGATAGGAGACAGTGTCTTACTGTGGATCAGAAACTGGTTAAAAGATAGAAAGCAAAGGGTAGGTCTAAATGGTCAGTTTTCACAATGGAGAGATGTAAGGAGAGGTGTGCCTCAGGGATCTGTATTGGGACCAGTGCTATTTCATGTATTTATAAATGATTTGGAAAAGGGTGTTAAGAGTGAGGTGATCGAATGACACAAAGTTATTCAAAGTAGTTAAAACATGATCAGACTGTGAGGAACCACAACAGGATCTACGACACTGGGTGCCTGGGCATCTGAACTATTATTATTATTATTGTTGTTTATTATTATCAAGCATTTATATAGCCCCAGCAATGTACCTGGCACTTTACAAAGTAATGGAATAGACACAGTTCCTGCCCTAAGGTGACGAAGGAAGGGGAACAGAGGGAGAGACAAGGAGTGTAACATTTACAAGGATGCGAGGTCCCAGGTGCACACGCGTGGCTTAGTTACATCGAGAATGATGGCTGGCTGGTCCGTGTGGTGAGAATATTGAGTACACAGACCTCAGGCAACAGATTGTACTGAATGGAAGGTATCCGCAGGAGTTAGGTGAGGGGAGCGAGGAAGGTAGAGCGGAAGGGGTTGGTCTTGAGGAGGGATTTGAAGGTACAAAGGGAGGGAGCGAAGTGGATGTGGGCAGGGAGGGAGTTCAGGCATGGGGGGGCAGCTAGGGGGAAGGGACGAAGGCGGTTACGGGAGCAGGGGAGACGTGGGAGGGCGAGGGAAGTGACAGAGGAGGAGCGGAGTTCGCGGACTGGAATATGGAGGGAAATTAGCACAGAGAGGTAGGGGAGAGCGAGGTTGTGAAGAGCTTTGTAGATGAAGACTAGGAGCTTGTGCAGGATTCGTTCAGGAAGAGGGAGCCAGTAAAGAGAAGAGAGGAGGGGATGCACTAGGGCTGAAGCGGCAGCAGCTGTTACCGCGCTGCCATTCCATTACGAGAACTCGGCACTCAATGTGTCTTGCCGCCGACTTCCCCTCGGTATTTCCGTGATTCCGCATTACCTGCTGCCAGCATCTGCAGATGCGGTATGTCTGCAGTTTGTGAAAACAAGTGGTTTTATGCTGCGTGAGTCCCTGATGCACCGTGATGCTGAATAATAGATCATTGAATGAATGAACTTAGGGTGACTTTGACTACCTGCTTCAGAGTCTGCTGCAGGGGCATAGTCACCGTGGTGTGGGGTGGGGGGGCGCATTTGCGTCCGTGCCCTGCCCTGCGAGGGGGCTGGCAGCGATCAGGCCCAGCCCCAGGCATCCGCGGGAGCCCTGCTCCCAAGTCCCGGAGGAGTCTCTCTCGCACCACTGGCACCACCTTTTAAGACAGCTCAGTTGTAGCCCTGCAGCGTTGCTACACGGGTGGGGGAAGAGTCCTCCCCCGTCCCCTCCTTCGCAGTGAATGTTGCTGACTTGTAAACCAAGTTCTTCTTCGAGGGGCTCCTTTCATTTTCACAAATGGGAGAGTGTACCAAGCCTAGAAAGAGGCGGTGGGGGAATTTTCTAACAAAATGACACTCCATGCAGATTGGATCTACAGCCTGGAAGGGGGTAGCAGGCAGGGGGCAGCCTGCTCTGGGGGGAGGAGGGGTCCATTCAGCTGGGAGAGGGTTGGTTGTTCAGTGCTGTCTCCGTTAGAAGGCTGAACAGGTCCTCCCTCTTCCCTTTGTGATCACCGCATGGAGAGAACTGGGGGTGCAGGGGGAAGGCTTTTCTGTAGGTTGGCACAGCTGCAGAAAAGATGCGTGTGCAGCTTTGGGGTGTGTGTGTGTGGCCAGCTTGGGCAATGGGTTCTAATGGAACCCATAGCCCAAGCTATTTCAATTGCCTAGAGGGGCAGATCAAAGCCGCCCCTCTAGACTCCACTGCGACTGTGCCAGGCCAGGCCAAAATTTAGGCCTCGCTCCCAGCGGCCGCCACACGTGTTCCTGCTGCAACGCGAGCAAGTAGGTTTAGTCTGGTCTGGTCTGGTCTGGGGGGATGGGGGAGACAGATGGAGAGAGATGGGGGCATGATGGGGGTGGGGAGACAGAGATGGGGAGACAGGTGGACATGATGGGGGTGGGGGTTATTTATTTATTTAATTTATTTAATATATTTATACCCCGCCCCTCCTGCAAACAGCTCGGGGTGGCTAACAAATCTCATATAAAACAATATTTAAAATATTTAAAACATCATAAAAATCTCAACAATTAAAACAGGGAAAGACATGATTATAACAAAAAATAAGGAAGGGTAGGGGGATTAAAAACCCACTAACCCACCCTCCCCAAAGGCCTGGGCGAACAGCCAGGTTTTACAAACTCGCCAGAATGTTAAAAGGCTTGGGGCCAGGCGAGCTTCCTCCGGGAGGGAATTCCAAAGGCACGGCATGGCCACCGAGAATGCCCTCTCCATTGTGGCCCGCCGCTTAACACGGAGGACCTCCAAGAAGGCACCCCCGGCAGACTGAAGGAGCTGCTCTGGGGTGCGGAGGGTGAGGTGATCCCTGAGGTATGAGGGGCCGAGACCGTGAAGGGCCTTATAGGTTAATACTAATACCTTGAACCTGGCTCGGCACGCTATTGACAACCAGTGCAGAGCCCGGAGCACAGGTGTTATGTAGTCCCGGCGACCCATTCCTGAAGGGGGGCAGGCCGCCGCATTCTGCACTAGCTGCAGCCTCCGAACCAGAAACAAGGGCAGCCCTACGTAGAGCGCGTTGCAGTAGTCCAGCCTCGAGGTGACAAAGGCATGGACAAGGGAGGCCAGGTCTGGCCCAGAGACATAGGGATGCAACCTCCGCACCAGATACAACTGGTGGAAGGCAGCCTTTGCCACCTCCTCTACCTGCTGCTCCAGGTGGAGATCCGCGTCCAGCACCACCCCCAGACTCCGGACCTGTTGAGCTAGAGTATCATCAGCATATTGGTGACAACGCACCCCGAACCCTCTCACGATCGCCCCCAAGGGCTGCATATAGACATTAAATAATAACGGAGACAGAATAGAGCCCTGCGGAACGCCACAGGACAAAGCGCGGGGGCAAGATGTTTCAGCGCCCAGCACCACCCGCTGGCTTCTCCCCGAGAGGAATGAGCGGAACCATTCAAGAACGGTCCCGTCCAGCCCCACCCCCCAGGTCACGCAGCCGTCTCAACAACAGCCCATGGTCCATCGTTATTTGTTTTTAATGGTTTTATATCTGTTTTAAATGTTTTTAGCTGTTTTTTAGCTGTTTTAATGGTTTTATAGATGGTTTATATCTGGTTCTTAGCTGTTTTATATGGTTTTATAGGTGGTTTTTAGCTGTTTTATATGGTTTTATAGCTGGTTTATATCTGGTTTTTAGCTGTTTTAATGGTTTTATAGCTGGTTTATATCGGTCTTATAGCTGGTTTATATCTGGTTTTTAGCTGTTTTATAGCTGTTTTTTAGCTGTTTTAATGGTTTTATAGCTGGTTTTTAGCTGTGCATGTTTTTGGTAAGTGTTCTCACAAGTTATGTAAGAATTTATAAATGGGGTATTTATTTATAAATGGGGAGGGGACTGTATAAATAAAGTTGTTGTTCATTTCCACATATCTCTTATTCGATAGCACGCTGTGCATAGGGCCCTATTTGTTTGGGCACGCCTTGGCTCCGCCTACTGTTGCCCTTGCTCCATCCCTAGGGTAGGCTCTGCCCCTATTTTTGCTGGCCCGCTGCTGGCTTTACCACTGGCAGCCTGACCGGCCTTAGTGACCCACCAACCTCAAAACCCACCAGCCGCCACTTGGTTAAAGAGGACAAGAATGGAGTAGAAGCGATTAGATTTAGCCCCAAGAAGATTGTTGGTGATCTTAGTGAGAGCAGTGTCAGTAGAGTGAAGGGGGCGAAAGGCAGATTGGAGGGGGTCAAGGGAGAAGTTGGCGGAGAGGAAGTCAAGGCATCAGGAGTAGACAACATGTTGAAGAAGCTTGGAAGCAAAAGGAAGGAGTGAGACAGGAAGGTAGAGGGGTCGGCTAGGAGGGACAGTGGCATGCTTGAAGGCAGAGGGGAAGGCGCCAGTAGAGAGGGAAGAGGTTGATGATGTGCAGGAGGGAAGGGGCAACAGTGGAAGCAATGGAGGTCAGGAGGCGGGAGGGGATGGGGACAAGTGGAAGGGTTGGAGGAGGAGAGCAGGGAGGAGATTTCTTCAAGGGAGGGGGGAGGGGTAGGAGGGAGAGGGGAAGGAGTAGGAAGAGGAGAGAAGCAGGAAGCGATGTCGAGGCGGATCTTGTCTATCTTGGAGGTAAAGAAGGAAGCAAGATCCTGAGCAGAAAGAGAAGTGGGAGAAGGAGGACAGGGGGGCTTGAGGGAGTCAAAGGTGGAGAACAGGAGGCGAGGGTCCCAAGAATAGGACTCAATGCGGGATGCGTGGTAATGCTGTCTAGCGAGGGAGATAGCGGAAGTAAGGGAGGAGAAACAGAATTTGAAGTGAAGGAAGTCAGCATGAATGTGGGATTTGCGCCAGAGGCGTTCAGCAGCACGGGTCTAGGAGCGGAGGTGGTGGATACTAAGGGTGAGCCAAGGACGAGGGTTGTGGGAGGGGGTGGGGCGGGAGGAGAGGGGGGCAAGGGAGTCAAGGGTGGAGAAGAGAGAGGCATTGAAAGCAGAAATGGCAGAGTCCAGGGAGGAGGAGAAGACTTAGGGGAGATGGTGGGGGAGAGAGGAGGCAAAGTTCAAGGGGTTAATAGCTGCAGGTCATGGAAGGGGCGCTGAGATGGGGAAGAGGAGGAGGGACGGTGAGAGACAGAGGCAAGGAAGTGGTCCGAGATGGGATGAGGATTGAAGGAGAGATCAGACACAGAACAATTCCTAGAGCAGTTGCCTAAATGGCAAATGGAATTTAATGTGGACAACTGCAAAGTGATGCACATAGGGGAAAATGATCCAAACCGTGCGTACACAATGCTGGGTACTAAGCTAGGCGTTACCACTCAGGAAAAAGGATCTGGGGGTGGTTGTAGACAATAAAATGAAATCCACAGCACAGTGCGCAGCAGCAGTTAAAAAAGCAAACTATGTTAGGAATTATTCGGAAGGGGATAGAGAATAAAACTGAGGATGTCATAATGCCTCTATACAAATCAATGGTGCAACCGCACCTCAAATATTGTGTGCAGTTCTGGTCACCCCATCTCAAAAAAGACATAGCTGAACTAGAAAAGGTACAGAGAAAGGGCAACAAAAACAATCAAGGGCATGGAAAGGCTCCTGTAAGAGGAGAGGCTTGGTAGGTTGGGGCTATTCAGTTTGGAGAAGAGACGACTGCGAGGAGACATGATAGAGGTCTATAAAATCATGACTGTGTGGAACTAATAAACAAGGAGCAGTTTAGGGGTGGGACATCAGGCACAATACCGGCTACCGGTTTTACCAGTTGCCGGTATGCAAAATACCGGGTTACCGGATTAAAACCAGGTTACTGGTGCCGGATTTATTATTGATTGATTGATTGATTTGATTCTTTATTGTTCGACCTGTGGTCTTCAACAAAATAAAATTACATATAATAAGTACATACATTAACCACTTGCAGGTGTTAACATTATTCCAATTTATTACATTCATTACATTTGTATTACTTTCCATAACTAATCCAGACTTTTACAGCTCTACTAGAATAAACAAATTTCCAAGTGTTAGTTACTAGTTCAACTTTGACCTCAGGGAGAGTTTACCTCTTTCACAGGATATTTCTACTTTTTTTCCCTACAAATCCACTGTTGTACCTTACCAAAATATTTAGATGGAAAACCTTTTAGATTTTTCCTCCAAACATGTCCACGGATTGCTTTTCCCGAACAGCCAGAGCTCCCAGACAAAATTTTGCAACTTGTTTAGCGTCTGGACCAAACCACTTCCTCAAGACATCAGTCCATGAGGACATGGTTATTTCCTTTAATAGTGGTTCCAGGAAATTATTTAGCATAAGCTGGGCAATGAAACAGAACATGGAAAAGATTTTCAATTTCTCCTAGATCACATAAGGTACAGAATCTTAAAGCTTTATCAATACCCCTATATCTCCCGTGTCCAAGCTGAAGGAAATAAATTAAGACGATACAACGTATATACTTGCCTAAGCTGGAATTCATTCCATTCATAAAGGTAATTTCCCCTCCCATCCATCATTTGGATAATATGATATTCCGGGGTGATTTTTTGCAACCTTATCTTCGACTGCAACTCTTGCAGATCCTGATCCAATACACGCTTCCAATCATGGCTCGAGCCGTTAAATAATCGTACGAGTAGAAAAACTCCCTGGAAAAACCTAGCTTTTGGACTTCCCTCTCCATTTCCACTAGCCATTTCCTATTTTCTCCATGGGTATATCCTGTTAACCCATTGCCTATTCCATTCAAGACAGTTTTAAGCCAGAAAGTTAGCATTACTAATAGAGCTCTTGCTCTCACCGAGGGGACCCTGGCCTCTGCCCTTAACCAGGCTGCCGGTGTTCCACCCGGTAGCCCTAGGATTGTCCTGAGGAACTTGTTTTGGAATTTCTCCAAGCTATTCAAGTAAGCCGTTCCCCAAACTGGAATTGCATACAGGAGCTGGGCTATAGTTTTAGCTGTAAACAGTCTCAGGGCAGGGGGAATCAACTGGCCCCCTTACTTGTAAAAAAAGGAGACTATGGCCGCTATAGATTTGTTGGCCTGTTGTTCCACGTAGTTCATGTGAAAGGACCAGGAGCCAGCCACCGCTAAATAAATCCCCAGATATTTAAACTGGTTAACCTGCTCTATTGCTACGTCCCCCATTCTCCAGGAGTGGGTGATTCTTCCACTCCTCCTGCCTGTAACCAGCACTTTGGTTTTGTCATAGTTGACTGATAAATCCTGTTGTCTACAGTATACCTCAAACCTTAAGAGGGCTCTATTCAGACCTATTCGTGTCTGTGAGATTAGGACCGCGTCATCGACATATAGAAGAATTGAAATATGCCTATGCCCCAATTTTGGGGGGTGTAAAGAGTCATCCCTCGTATATTCAACGACGTCATTCACAAATAGATTAAATAAGGCAGGGGCCAACACACACCCCTGCCTAACCCCTTTACCCACTGGAATTCTTGACGTCAATGGCAAGGAGGATGCTACTCTCACCTGCAAGGAATTTTCGGAATGCAATTTGATGATCAAATATAGAAGGCGCAAATCCATTGTAGATCTTCTTAACTTATTCCACAGCCTCTCTCTACTTATTGATTCAAATGCTGCCCGTAAATCCACAAAACATAGGTAGAGCCTTGATCTTTTACTTTGCCCTATACATTTCCTGTCCGTGTACTTTGTTATTAAAGACATCAAAACATATATTTGGGTCACAGTGAACACATCCTTCCTGAATCCAGCCTGTTCTGGTTTCAGAAAAGAAACTCGGTCCATCCACTCCTGGAGGATCCCCAAAAGGTATTTAGCGTATAGTTTCCCAATCACGCTCAAAAGGCTAATAGGCCTGTAATTCCCAGGAGATTTGGGCTCCCCTTTCTTGTAAATTGGAATGACAATGCTGGTTAACCAGTTTTTTGGGATACTTCATTTGTTGTTTATAGCGGTGAAAACTTGTGCCAAAATCTCTGACCACCAATCAACCTGAGACTTGAGAAGTTCTATCGGAATAAAGTCTCCTCCCGGGGACTTGCCAGATTTTGTTGTCAAGGTCAACTTTCTCACCATCTCAGGAGGTACTGGGGGCCAACCAGGGATCAAATCGAGTGCCTTCATATTTGGAACTTGCATATTTGGAACTTGCATTGTTGGTATATACTGGAATACAGTTTCAAAGTGCTCAGTCCTTGTGTGGTATCATTGCGGCTTTCCCCCCAAGCATGTTCCCTCCTATATTACGTACCAAGAACCAAAAAAATTTCCCATCTCCATTTTTCACCGCCTCCTCCAAGGCTTTCCATTTGGATTTGCAATGGTCTGCCTTCTTGAGTTTCAACTCCGGATTTATTACATTGATTTCAATGGGGAACTGTCTCCATTGAAATAAATGGAATACCTCTGCCCGCCCCCTCCCAGGCTGTGTGGGTGGAAGGGGGGGCACCCCCCACCCACCCTGCTCAGCCTGGATTTTTTTTTAAAAAAATTTTTTTTACCCTAAGTCCCTAGTACGGGCTCCGGGTCGCCAGCAGGTAGGTACAGTCGGTACTAGGGTGATCCCTGGGGTGGGGGATGGTTTTGGTGCTCTGGGCGGCGGCGGTCTGGCGGCTTCAGCGCTGACTGGCTGCCGGCTTCAGCGCTTTCTAGGTCTTCCGGGGAACTTCCTGGTTTCCCCGGAAGGCCTAGAAACGCTGAAGCCAGCAGCCACAGCCAGCGCTGAAGCCGCCCAGAGCACCAAAGGTAGGCAATCCCTGGGTGGGAAGGCAGGGTGATCCCTGTGGTGGGGGTGTGTTAAACCACCCCCCACCCCAGGGATCACCCTAGTACCGACAGTACCTACCTGCTGGTGCGGGTTCTGGGTTGCCGGTGGCGGCCTGGAGCCCGCACTAGCAGGGACTTCGGGGAAATTAAAAAAAAAATAAAAATCTAGGCTGCGCAGGGTGGGTGGGGGGTGCCCCCCCCTTCCACCCACGCAGCCTGGACTGGGGAGGGAAAGTGTTTGGTTTTTTTCTTTTCTTTTTTTACTTTGCGGCCATTCATTTCAATGGCCGCAATGTAAAAGATCCGGTACCGATAATAACCCCCCAAATACTGGATTAATCCGATACTGCCGGTATACCCGGATACCGGAAGATCCAAACTTCCCACCCCTATTAATATTTACCCTCTCAGCTAGTACTAGAGCTAGGGGACACTCCATGAAACTCATGGGTGGCAAGTTTAAAACAAATAAAAGAAAATATTTTTTCACTCCGCATATAATTGGGTTGTGGAATCTACTGCCAGAGGCTGTGGTAGGGGCCAGTATTATAGCTGAGTTTTAAAAAGGTTTGGACAAATTTCTGGAAGGCAGGTCCATTAGCAGCTATTAGTCAGACAGGATCAAGGGCTGGGGGAAAACAACAGGGAATGGATCCCCCATTGTGACCTGTTGGGTGCTTCTCCCAAGTCACCGTGATTGGCCACTGTCGGAGACAGGATGCTGCGCTCGATGGACCATTGGTCTGACCCACTATGGCACTTCTTATGTTCTTATGTACAGGTTGGTGTAGAGATTCTTATTTTGTCCAATGAAATCTTGTTGCTGATTTTATTCATGCTGTCTTGCTGATTGTGTATGCTATCCAAAAGTCACGAAAGGTGTTAGTGACTTTTATACTGGCATTTATTGTGTCATTTAGGATTTCACATAATCCTGTTGGCTTTTGCAGCATTTTCTGACTGCATTTTAATTGTGATCTATACTGGGTATTTTAGATATTGTAATGTTGCTTTATCTATCTTATCGATGTTATCTATCTTATCTTTAAACATTTCATATCCTGCCCCTCCTGCCAAGGCAGGTTAGGGCCACTTACAATACACAGACATATATAAAATCCGTATAAAATAATGTAAAACCATAAACACAATATAAAAGGGGGAGAAGAGGAAACCAGGGGAGAAGCATCCCCCAAAGGAAGAGGGAAGTAGTGCATGCCAAAAACATTAACAAAATAAATAAATTAAAAATACATATTCTGCCCCTAAAAATAAAGGCACAACCTCTTCCATCTCCCTTGTCAAAGGCCCAGCGGAGCAGCCAGGTCTTGTAATGACACTGAAAAGAGGATAGGTCCGGGGCTACGCAAGCTTCCGCCGGGAGCAAATTCCACACCCTTGGCACAGCCACCAAGAACACCCTGTCCATAGTCACCCCCACAAGAGACCCGGGGGACTTAGAGAAGGGCACTCCCAGTCGACCTCAGGGCTGCTCCAGAGCACATGGAGTGAGGCGATCCCACAGATACGTGGGGCACAAGCCATGTAGGGCTTTATAGGTAAGAACCAGCACCTTTAATTGGGCTCGGAAGACTATAGGCAATGAGTGCAGAGAACGGAGCACTGTTGTAATGTGTTCCCGGCGACCCATCCCCATAAGGAGATGGGCCACCGCATTCTGCACCAGTTGCAGCCTCTGAACCGTCACCATGGGCGCAGCCCCATGTAGAGTGCGTTACGACAGTCCAGTCTTGAGGTGATGAAAGTATGGATGATAGTGGCCAGGTCAGAGTCAGAGATATATGGCCTAAGCATTCGTACCAGATATAGTTGGCAGAGAGCACTCCTCACCACAGCTCCAACCTGGGCATCTAGGCGGAGCTGCGCATCGAGGAGCACCCCCCAGACTCTGAACCTGGGGAACCAATGGAGGGTGAACCCCATCAATGACGGGTAACATCACACCCATCACCATCTCCACTAGCATCATCTCTGACTTGTCTGGATTCAGTTTGTTAGCTCACCCTCATCCAGTCCCCCACAGCCACCAGACATTGTGTAAGCAATGAGACTTCGGGGTTAGGGTCAGGTGAAGAAAAGGAGAGAGCTGGGTGTCATCAGCATACTGATACGAACTCCAGAGCTCCTTACACCTCGCCCAATGGCTGCATATACACGTTGAACAGGAGAGGGAACAGAATGGAATCCTGCGGGACTGCACATGAGAACTCCTGGGGAGATGAAAAATGATCCCTGAGCACCACTCGCTGAATTCTGCCGGCCAGGAATAAGCGGAATCATTCAAGAACAGTCCTACCCACCCCAGCTCGGTCCCACAGGCGAGTCACCAACCCCTCATGGTCTACGGTATCAAATGTCGCTGACCGATCTAATAGAATCGGCAGGGTTGAACAGCCCTGATCAAATTCACCGCAAAGGTCATCGACCAAGGCCACAAGCGCAATCTCAGTGTAATAGCCCGGATGAAAGCTGGACTGTGAAGGATCTAGAAAACTGAGTTGATCTAGATGCTGCTATACAGGTAGGTGCACAGTATACATGCAGCACTCCTCACTTCTCTCCTGCCAAATCAATCACAAGATGGAGACCCTTGATACCTGACAAAATCTGCACTGGACACCTCCTAACAGACCACGAATCCCTAAAAATGATGGCTATGCTGCCCCCCTGTCCCTCTGACCGTGACTGATGCTGCATGGAGTACCCAGCCGGAACGGTGTGTCCAGCCAGTTCTCCGTTATGTACACAAAGTCAGCTGCAGAATTCCATATCAATTCATGGATAGTTGTTGATTTATTAGCAACCGACCTTGTGTTCAGCAGCAGCTGTTGAATTGCACCCTAATTATTGGACATTTCTGTAATCTGGGCTAGCTGTTACGGTACTTCTGTTTTCTCTGCTATTGTACTCTTGCCATTGAACACGTTCTGCTTATTGAACTTGGGGTCTCTGCCCAGCGTGCTTGCAATTGAAGGAGGACATGCCCCGTTTGCCTCCATGCACACTGGACTCACCTGGCTCTGTTGTTGTTTGCTAAAACTGCTGTTCTTGTGTGCATGTTCTGTTCCTTGTGTGCTGTTCCATTGATCATGTATGTGTGCAATTTTAGGGTTAGCTCTGCCTACCATTGGCTTGGCCCCACCAAACTTTGGCTTTGCCTACTTCTGGGTTGGCCCCATCCACTGCCCAGCCAGCCTCAGAACCCACCAGCTGCCACTGGGTATTGAAAAGTTTTTACATACTGCGGTATAATTTTGTGAATGTGTACGCATGCAAAAATAGTCTCCCTTGTTTGTCAAAGAATTTAACAGCAAGGCATTGATGTTGAGTTTTAGTACTAAATTAATTTTTAAAAATTAGTTTTCGTACTAAATTAATTTTAAAAAATTGATCATGATCAATTTACTAAATTTAGTACTCAAACTTCAATACTTGTGAAGAACATATTATAGAACAGAACATTTGTTGATAATACTTTGATGTGCCATTGTAAATTAAATATAACTGGTCAAATAAATGACCATAGTGTCTTTGTAAAGCAATTGTGAAATTGGTTATTTTTAACAGGTACTAAAGAACAAGTTCCGTATTGTATTTTATCAGTTTGACTTTAATTTATTTGTTAATGTGGAATGTTGTAGCAGTAAGAAGCTCTAGAAGTAAGAAGCTGGTGGTGTTGCTAAGTGGTGATAGTCTGCATAGCATAGAATTGTTTATATATTTAATGAGGTTTCTTGTAAGAGGTATGGTGTGTGGCAGCTGGTGAGGTAGCATTTAAAGGCTTACTAAACTACCATGGCATGGTGATTACACACTGATGTGGTTCTGCAAGCTAAATAAAATACAGGAAAGAGACATAAAAAGAAATAAAGACTACGCCTAAGTAATTATTGCCAGCAATGAATGTTTGCATCCCAGGACTCGAAAGCATCCCTACATAAACAAACAGCTAACCCTCAGTCAGTCAAAGTGGCTAGTTCCTTTCTGATAGTGTGATGAAGCTGCATTTCTTACTGGTCTGCAGAAACATAAGGAGAACAGGTGCTTACAGAGCAGGTGGGGAACAAGAGAGTATGAACATCCAATACTCAATATCCTCAGTTCGTCATGTTATGCCTATGGCAAGCATGGTTATGATCCTCCACTCATTAAAACTCGAAACAGGACCTTATGCAGAATTCACTAGTTGCTGTAGACTTTTGATATTGTGTTTTATGGTACTTTCTTAATTTAACCCCCCTCAGAGACCAAAGCATATGGTGTATTTTAAGGCAGGGACATGCTTATAAGAGTTTAATGCTTCAGAGTTCAGTAAAAATTAAGCCCTTTAATAGTTTACAAAGCTTAAAGGTTATACTTTAAAATTAGAAGGCATATGAAGTACCTTAATGACTAAAGGCTAAATACGTGATTGCACTCTATGCTGAGATTCATTACTGTGGTTGCTGGAGTTAGGAATTTTTTCTTATCCAAAGCTACTGAGGAATTTCAAAGGGTGGTTTTACACAAGCGCTGCTGCAGGGTGTGTGTGGTGGTCCGTGGTCGGCACTTGGGGCAAGTGCATTGTGTGTTTGGGGGGGGGGGGAACTTCACACAAACGACCCCATGCATGGCTGCCACATCCATGCAATTCCCACCCTGTCCAGGGCACTCCAGATTTTCGCAGTGTCTTGTCCATGGGCGGTGCGTGGTTCATAGGAGCATGTATTCCTATGCACCAAATTTACATGAGCGCTCCCCTGCATGGACAGTGGGTGTGGGGCCATCTCGTGTAAAAGCACCCAAAACTGCCACTCTATTTTTAGGCTTGCAGTAGCCCCCATTTGTTCCGTGTTGAGAAATAGTGGATCCAATACTGATCTTCAAAGCACTGTGCTGGCATATGCTCCAGTCACTTCAGCACTTTGAGGATCAGAACCTTTGTCTATACTTGAGAGTACACTGAACCTACCTAAACCTCTGCAGAGTGAGGTCTGGGTCCTTCAGTCTTTTCTCTTTCTCCCTGTACTTCTTGTGGAGCAGAATTGTATCTTTCCACCCAAGTCATGGCCACGATTTTAAGATGGTTTCCAAAGGAATGGAGAAAATGTATGCTCCATCCATTATGTATTTGAATAAACTTAGTGTTGATTAAGAAGCTAATTCTAACTTTCTTTCGAATAACTCAGATGATACTCCTTTACCTTAGGAGGTAAATCTTCTACAGTGTATGCAACTGGAAATAAACTAGATGAGAATTGTGAGTGCTGTCAGAAGGGACTAGACTTGAAGAGCAATAATTCATTCTATATACTATGCTATAAATTGAATTGCTTTTTCACTAGGCATGCTTTCCAAGGCACAACTAATATGAATCTCGGTATGTGTACACCATCTGGCATAGATTGCAAGCTTGCATGCACCCCTAAGGCCAAACATAATGTGGTGTATTGCCAAGTAGAGTGGCTGGTAGGGTACCATAAATTCATACTTCTGTTGTTTACCAACTAGTTTTCATTTGACTGTTCTAGTTACTTATATGAAAACGTCAGAAATCCTATTAGGTCAGCAGTATGTAAATATAAAAACGAGCCATCAAAGTTTTTTCACAAGTTTAAAAAAATTAGGGATGGTCCGCCGGAGGCAATTGCGGTTCAGTTCTGTTTTACAGTATCGGTCCTTTCCGCAATTTCTGGATTTAAGTACAGATCCGTATTACAGATCCATAGAAAATGAAAGCATTAATCTATTTCTAAAATAATAGAAAATATTTTTTTTAAAAACCAAACAAAATTCCGCATGAGAGAAATGACTCTGCACGCACACCCTTTTCCAAAATGGCAGTGGTGCTACCATTTTGGAAAAGGGCAGCCAGTCTGCACGTGCACAAAATGGTCACTGCACATGTGCTCCTGCCATTTTTGAAAAGGGCATGCATGCGTAGAATGCCCTTTTGTGCATACACAGTTTTGGTTTTTTATTTAAACAGAACTGCAATGGGGATGTCGCCCACTGTTGCGGTTCAGTATGGCTCAATCCATATCTGCCTGTTATGAGCCGTTACAGTTTATATTCAAACCGGATTCCCACCCATAAAAAAAAATATGAAAAAATGAAATAGGCAGATCTTTGCTCTTTTTTATACTAAGGCACATTTTAAGCTGGGAACCTTATTTTGAATAAGGTTTATAACCTTATTATAAACCTTTAGCAATGTGGTGTGTGGTTTACAGATGTATAATACATATAACTAAGGAACAGGATCACAATCATGAAACCACTAACTAACTCTGGAGTAGTGCTTCAGTGGGGGGTTCTCTTGATTAAGGCATGAAACCTAAGGAACCCCTTTTAAAAGCGTTCAGATCACTATGTAACTCTTGAATTGCTTGCTACAAGTAAGCTTCCACCATTGATTGGATTTTGGCAGTAGAGACACTTCAGGGGAAGGTCATGGAAGAGGAGAGGAAAGTTGTTCACTTTTTTTTTTTCTTTTTACGTTCTGTGTGATTTGAACAAAGAGAAAAGTCAATGCTAGGACCAGTAACATACCTACTTAAACTTGGCATGCGCTTTCTAAACCAAAAATACCTATAAATGACAGAATACTCTTTTCCTTATTTAAATGTGTCAATTTATTCGAGAATAAAAGAATAATAGATTGAAACTCTCTGTGAGGTAATTTGGTAATTGTTGGCCAAATTATAGTAATGGAAACTACATGAAATCATAAACCCAGCTGAAGTTTTAATGTCTTTTTGTGCAAGAGAACAAAGCAAAAATAGTTAGGGGGATATCTTTGTATCAGACCAACTTCTGCTGATGGGTGTGCAAAATGTCAAGCTTTGCTATGGTCTTATACCTAGCTGAAGACCGCTGTGACTCTTGAAAGTTGTCACATGCCAGTAGTAGTTGGCACAGTACAAAGGTATCTTAACTACTTTGTCTCTTGCTTCATACATATTTGGGATCAGCATGGCAACCACATTCAAAAACCTGAAGCATTTCACTACCACTTTAGGAAAGGGAAATAAAATGTTTAGATTCCTTATTTAGCTGTGACAGGGCGAGCTGATAACTAGAATGTGAGGGGGTAAGTCTGGAATGGGAGTGGTAGGGTGAGTTTATGCTTCAGGTCTGTGGGACAGTGGTCAGGCCATATAAAAGAGGAGGTAAAAGCACAGTAAGAGGGCTACCAGAAAGGAGGGGAGTGTGCTGAAGAGAGATGGGAAGGGACTAGAACAAGGCATTGGAGGAGATTTTTATGAGCTATATATTCACACTTGTTGAGGAAAGATGCTGGAGCTGAGATAAACCCAGACAGAAGGTTTCTGGGAGCTGAACTGAAAAGGGCTGTTTTGCACGGTGTGATTTAATGTTGGGTTTAAGATTGAGTAGGTCAGCCCTATTGGGGGACCTAAAAGAAATTAAGCAAATCTCCCTGGTCTCGGTGTATGAGAAAAAACTGAACTGTGGATGCTGCAGGTCTGTCCTAGTGAGGGAGAAGCTGCTGCACTAAGTTAACTGCCATCTATTTAAAGGAAGGTGACAAAAATGCTGCATCTTTGGTCTAGTTCTGATACCTAATTAGGCTGAATGTGGTATGCATATTGTCTGAACATCTTGTCCTGTCCAGATGTAGACTTTGTCAGGAGAGCTCTGCAGCAACTAATATTATCAATAACTTTTTATTCCCATAGGGTTTTTATTATGACCCTATATTGCTAGTCCTTCATTCTCTGAGTTCATACTTGCTGCTTTTAAGATCTCACGCTGTATGGACATTTGGATATTCATATGTCTGGAGAAAGAAAAACTTGATGTTGCCTGGGAACTTATTTTTCTTGACTCTTGAAGCCCAGTACCCCGTTTTTACCTTAGAGCACTATTATGCCATGTGTGTGTCGGATCAGTTCATTAATCTTTTTTGTTGAATCACATAGTATGTTGTAGTTTGAAGGGAATACATTTTGTTATGTTTACTATGTTGACCGTTTTTGGAAGCTATCAACTCTGGGCAGAATTTCTGGGAGGATACCAAAATCACACACTAAATACATTTTTCAGTTTCTACCATCAAAGTCTCTCTTGAAGTTCTTGCTTTATAAATATCTTAGTAAGAATGTATTCTAGTTGGAAGTAATTGCTTACAAAGTATGTGACAGTGGTTCAAGTATATTTCTGAACTAAAGTATAATGCTCTCATTGGGTTGGTTGCTGTTCCCATGTAGGAAAAACAATGAATAACATGAAAATAGTTTCACTGTTATAAATCTATGGAACTGAAGGAGGAATTGTTTGAACTGAATAGTCAGACCCCAGATCAGAGCTTCCCAAAGTGGGATTGCACCATTTGGGGATGGGGTGGTTTGATATATTTTTTGTGTCTTAAAATTGCTTCATGCAGGCAAAATGTTTGGGATTGCTGTCCAAGTTGCATACAGAAAATAAAATTAGCCACCCTTTTGTAACAAAATCTAAAGTGTAGGATACAAACTAGAAATCACTTCAACTCACAAAAGGTGAGAAATACAAAAGGAAATAAGTTAAGGTTAGTGTGAAGACCTGAGTTAAAGAATAAATTACTGGGATTCAGAGCCTATATTTGATATAGGCTCTGCCCCAAAAGATCATGCTAGTGTACTCTCCTCCCCAATGCAAGTCCTGAGAGGGGGCTTGTGGAGTACTCCTGCCCTTAGGGGGGTGCAGTGCTCCACCACACCCCCAATTAACTGTTTAGTTAGGTGTAGAAGTGCTGCATCTTTGTGTGCATGTCAAGCCCAGAGCTGAGGTTTGCATGGGGGGGCGGGGGGGGAGTGTTTCTCCAAGGGATAGTGCATTGGTTCAGTCTTCTGGGGATGGCTCCAAGAGTCTCGGAGAAGCAATTCTCACAAACCCCTGAGTGCTACTTCCAGGAGGCTGCCCTCTGGGATAGTGTGTCCACTTGATCCAGTAGGTGGGCCGGTCCTGGGAATGCCCCTACTAGAAAATAAATCCTAGTTCAGGAATGTGTGGTGTAAATTGCGGGGGGGCGGGGAAGAGTAGGAAAGGAGATGTGGATATTACAAGCAATTAAAGAAAATGAAGGTTTCTTTGATACTGTCCTATATCTGAGGCCCCATTAAAACCCTCTATGATTTTGGAGTCTGGTACACAGGTGAAAGTAAGGGCTATGGATTGGATGCTACCCTTCATATCGAATGAGTGGAGAATGGCCTAAACCTGCACAACCTACCCTCCATATTCACCAACTAAGAAAGCTGGCTGTGCAGGAAATCTAGGTGATAGGAGACAGTATAGTACTGTAAGGGCTGCCGGGACATGTGTGGCTTGCAGGATAAGGGCTAGCAGATGAGATCATTTGCAGGGTCGAGGTATGTGGATGAGTCGTTGCAAGATCAGGACTGGTGGATGAGTCATTGCAGGATCACAGTCAAAGTAGGGATCAAACCGAGGAGTCTGTCAGAGGCACAGGTGGTGTTTCAGAGGGGGTGAGTCAGCCAGGGTCAGAGCCAAAGCAGAGGTCTAGCCAGGGAGTGAGTCAGAGGGTACCAAGGATGAGGAAACAGGGAAGGAGGTACAAGAGCCAGAAAGGAGTAGGTAGAGCCACTGTGGAGTGTTGAGCTGCTTTGAGGAGACTGAGTGTATTATAGAGAGATGAAGTATGGCGTCTTAGATTAACTTTGAAAAGATTTTATGTAATTAATTATTTTTATTTAGACACGAGCTTTCGTGGGTAACAACCCACTTCCTCAGATGCATTGATTATTGAAGGGGTCGTGGCCCATCAGCTTCAGGTGCATTTTGATCACACCAGGTTTGTTGATCCCACACAGTCTGGCTTTCGCCTGGGTTATGGCATGGAGATGGTGCTTGTGGCATTGGTTGACTACCTCCTGGTATAGCTGGATAGAGGTCATATGACCCTTCTGGTTCTACTAGATTTATCGGCGGCTTTTGATACCATGAACCACGAGCTGTTGGTGACTTGCCTGTGGGACTTGGTCGGGGTTGATGGAACAGTCTTGCGTTGGTTCTGTTCATACCTCACAAAGAGATCTCAGCAGGTGGTACTAGGGGACTACACATCGTCCCCTGGGGGCCTCCTGTGTGGAGTCCCGCAGGATCCATTCTGTCACCGCTCTTGTTCAATGTGTATATGCAGCCGCTAGGGGTTGTGTGCAGTTGGGGGGTGCATTGTCATCAATATGCTGAAGACACCCAGCTGTACTTGTCTTTTTCAACTGACCCAGGCCTCACTGTCTTGTTGCTATCTCCGTGCTTGGCTGCTGTGGGTGACTGGATGAGGTCGAGCCGACTGATGCGTGATCCTGACAAAACGGAGATGATGTTGGTGGATGGGGCTGGGAGAGGGGACTGCCCCCATTATTGGGGGTGTCCGCCCTCCTTTGGTTCCATCTGTGTGGAGCCTCGAGGTGCTCCTGGATTCAAAGGTGTACCTGGATTCCCAGGTGTCGGCTGTGGCCAGGAGCGCCTTTTGCCAATTGCATCTGGTGAGGAGGCTCCACCCATATGTCGCCACCATCATCCATACGCTCGTCACCTCGAGGCTTGACTACTACAGTGCTCTTTACATGGGACTGCCCATGGTGATAGTTTGGAAGTTGTAGCTGGTGCAAAATGCAGCAGCCTGCCTGCTCACCGGGCCAGGCCACAGGGAGCACATTCGACCAGTGTTCCAAGCATTGCGCTGACTGCCTATTGTTTTCCAGGCCCAATTCAAGGTGTTGGTTTTTAACCTTTAAAGTCCTACACGGTCTGGGCCCTGCTTTACTTGAGAGATTGTCTCACCCCCTGGGCAGCCCCTGGGGCTGTCTGGGAGTGCCCTTCTGGAGGTCCTGCGCTACAGACGGGTCCGAAAAGACAGGCAGGCAGGCGTTCTCAGTGGTTGGACCATCACTGTGGAATGCCCTTCCGGTGGAGATTCACCTCGGCCCGGATCTCCTTGCCTTCCGTCAAAGCTGTGAAACCTGGCTCTTCCGTCAGGCATTTGGGGGGTGGGAGGAGGGTGGGATGGGTGGGTGGGATTATTTTATACACAGACCGAGAAACTGTTGTTGGGGTGGGGTTCAATTTTATATTTTCATTTTAAATTTAATTTTATGCATATATTTATATGATATTTTTATTGTTTATTATTGTTGTTGCTTTTGTATTTTTAGAAGTTGTAATCTGCTTGAGTCTTTTCGGCAAGAGGAGTGGGATAAAAATACAAATAAATAAATAAATAACATAAATTGGTGGACCAAAAGAGTAACTTCAAAATCTAGGCTGTTGTGGAATGTTGGTTCCTAAACTTCTTTCACCAGCTTAGTTGCTGTGAGTATAACAATAACAACAATAATATTTGCTATACAATATCCTTTGAGGAGGCTGGGGTTGTAGGTAGCGTGGCCATACCGCCCCTTTAAAAGAGGGTGCTTACGAAAAATATATGCAGGGCTGCATTGATTCCAGTGCAGCCCTGCACCATGTATTTTTCATAAGTGTCCTCTTTTAAAGGGGCGGTATGGCCACCCTAGACTTTGTAGCTAGCTCTTAAGGGCACCTGGGATCCCTGTTCACCAGTGAGGAAGCCTTGCGGAAGACTCGGCTGGGTCACTCTTTCTTGGCAATACAGCACAGCTGCTGAGAAGAGAGAGACTGGGTAGTCAGGCTGAAGGAGATCCTGACAAGTACTTCTTAAAAAGGATGTTGTAAATTACTCTTCCCATTGGAGAGAAGAGGAGATTTGTGGTGGTTAGTTTCTTCCCTGGGCAGTACAGGTACATGCCATTCATTTATACAAGGATTGAGGCTTACAGCTAAACCTAATCTTCAGCGTACAAAAACCTACTTGAGGAAAATAGTTTGTTTGAACCCATTGAAGGCTGTGTCCGGTAGTTAAAAGCACAGCTTTTGGACAGTTTGTGCAATCTGTTTGTGTGGTTTTGCTACTGATTTCCTCTTAGCATCATCGGATGCCTCCTCTAAATTTGGATACATCAGTCTTATTTACAGAGCCAGATTTACAGAGGTGCTGAGTATGCAGGTTTCCAGCTGAAGTAGTTAGGACTCGGCACAAATACAGAAGTCCACAATAATGCATCTGCTTTGTAAGACTGGAGCCTAATTTGTTTTTACTAGGAGTGATTGTCAGAAGTAGGGAATTGGGAAATTAATCAGGGCCGGCCTTACTGCGGGGCGGCTAGGAGTGGCCGTCCATGGCCCCGCGCTTGGGGCCTCCCCGCAGGTTTGGGAGTTTAATAACTTTTTTTTAAAATAGGGTTGAGTTGGGCGGGGGGGCAGCAGGAGTGAGGGAGAGGCAGAGGCCCCGCCTCTCCCACACTCTGTGCTGCCTGGCACAGTCTCGGCCAGGGGAAATGAGGGAGACCGAGGCAGACGGGAAGATATGGGGCCCCGCATTTCTTCCCTGCCCTGGGCCCTGCTTAGGGTAAGGCCGGCCCTGAAATTAATCCAAGTCTGTTGCAAAACATTTGGCAAACTGAATGTTATGAAAAGCAACTTTTCCCTGTTTGAAGGGAAGCTTAATTAATCAGTGTACACTTTCCTATATAATATGCTGGGCCAAAACCTCCACAACCTGGAGTGAGGATCAAGAACAGATCAACACAGCATCAAAGCGTAGAAAATATACGCTGGTTGTGGCAAATGGGTAGTTCAGTGATTGAGCTGAAACTCCTCCAATACAACGGGAATGCATTTGTCTAATGCTTTGCATAGCACACGTGAGATACCAGTTGGGTGTTTATAAACAAGACAATAGCCCACTGGAGTCTGTGTTCGGTCCATGCAGCCCCCCCACTTACATTTTAGTGTGTAGAGCCAATAAATGGGCAGCTCCGTGCCTGCATTCCATGTGCTGGTGGTAGCCTCCACAGGTGGTGCTCTCCTCTTACAGCAGTGCTTGCAGCCACACAAGCACAACCCATGTACTTGTGTGGCTGCAAGAGGAGAAGGTCAACCCATGAAACATAAGTTATAAAGACAATAGAGCATATAATGAGTCTGTTTCAGAGTGGTTTGCTCTCTCCTGTTGCGGAGGTTCCAGTGTGTGGTGATGGTCCCCCCGCTTGTTCAATGTGTATCTGAGGCTGCTGGACAAGGTCATTTGGAGGTTGGGGGTGTGGTGTTATCAATATGCTGACGACACTCCGCTCTACTTCTCTTTTTCATCTGACCCAGGTCCCACAGTCTCAGTGCTTACCTGATGCCTGGCTGCTGTCAGGGACTGGATGAAGGCAAGCTGATTGAAGTTGAATACTGACAAGACTGAAGTGATGATGGTTGGCCAGTCTTGTGACTTGGAGGGAATTGAGACACCTCTTATTGATGGGGTCCTGCCCCCTCTGGTCACTCAGGCTCGCAGCCTCGGAGTGCTTTTGGATCCCTCACTGTGCCTGGACCTTCTGGTGGCAGCGGTGGCCAGGAGCGCCTTTCACCAACTCCATCTGGTGAGGAGGCTGTGGCCTTTTCTCTCCGATTCAGATCTGGCCACTGTCATCTATGCTTTCATCACCTCGAGGCTAGACTATAGCAACGCACTCTTAAGTGGAGCTGCCCTTTTTATTTATTTATTTATTTATTTACTTTAACAAAGCTCATATCCCGCTCTCCCCGCCTCAGCGGCTCAGAGCAGCAAACAACTTCATAAAAAGTATAAAACAATTTTAACTTTTTAAAATATCAATCCTAAAACAAAGACACAAGAATATACACCTTCCTATCCTCCCCCCACCCCTTCTCCACCTTACCCCTCTACCTCACCAAATGCCTGATGAAACAGCCAGGTTTTACAGTTCTTACGGAAGGCCGGGAGATCCGGGGCCAGACGCATCCCTACCGGGAGGGAGTTCCACAGTCGCAGCGACTGAGTAAGCCCTGCCCTGCGTGGCCCCCCGGGAAACCCGGGGGACCCCCAGCCGACTGTAGGGGCCGATCCAGGACCCGGTGAGTGAGGCAGTCTTGTAGATAAACAGGGCCTGGACTGTGTAGGGCTTTATAGGTTAAGACCAACACTTTGAATCGGACCTGGAAGACTATTGGCAGCCAGCGCAGAGACCTGAGCACTGGTGTAATGTCATCCCGGCGGCCCAACCCCAGCAGAAGCCAGACCGCTGCATTCTGCACTAGCTGCAGCTTCCGAGCCATCACCATAGGTAGCCCCACGTAGAGCGCGTTGCAGTAGTCTAATCGAGAGGTAATAAACGCATGGATGATCGTGGCCAGGTCCAGAACCAAAACCAGCAGTCGAAGCTGCCACACCAGATGTAACTGGCGGAAGGCACTCCTCGCCACAGCCTCCACCTGGAGATCCAGACGGAGCTGCGCATCGAGGAGCACTCCCAGGTTCTACACCTGGGACGTCAGTGGAGGGCAAACTCCATCAAGGAGCTGTCAACTCCACTGACCTACCCACAAGCATCACCTCTGTCTTGCCAGGATTCAGTCGCAGTCGGTTAGCCCTCATCCAGTCCCCCACAGCTGCCAGACACCGAGTAAGCACCGAGACAGCAGGGCCTGGGCCAGTTGAAAATGAGAGATACAGTTGGGTGTCGTCCGCATACTGATGACACCTCACCCCGAACTCTCTGATCACTTCGCCGAGCGGCTGCATGTACATGTTGAACAGAAGAGGGGACAAAACCGAACCCTGTGAGACTCCACACGGGAGGTCACGGTAAGATGAAAAAAAATCAGAGTACCACCCGCTGAGTTCTTCCGGTCAGGATTGAGCAGAACCATTCAAGAACAATTCCACCCACCCCTGCACTCTCCCGCAGGCGCATCACCAACATCCCGTGGTGAACGGTATCGAATACTGCTGAAAGATCTAAAAGGACCAATAGGGTCAATCAACCCCAGTTCTTTTCTTGGCAAAGATCATCTACCAGACCACAAGTGCTGTCTCAGTGCCATGCCCCGGACGAAAACCAGGCTGCGAAGGATCAAGATAACTGATGCAATCGAGATGCCCCTGGAGCTGCTGAGCCACTACCTATTCAATAGCCTTCCCCAAAAAGGGAAGCTGGCCGGGGAGTCAGCGTTAAGCGATAGTTTCTTAAGCAAAGGCCGCATCACCGCTTCCTTGAGACAGCTCAAGGATGATGTCCTTGATGACGGTTTGGAAGCTGTAGCTGGTGCAGAATGCAGCGGCTTGGCTCTTTTCAGGGCAAGTTGCTGGAAGCACATTACACTGGTGCTCCAAAGGCTGCACTGACTGCCTATAGCTTTCCAGGCACAATTTAAGGTACTGGTTTTGACCTTTAAAGCCCTTAATGGCATGGACCACACTTATCTGAAAGACCGCCTGTTCTACCATGCCCCACTGCGGCCCCTGTGGTCGACTGGGAACACCCTCCTGTGGGTTCCATCTGCCACCCTTGTCTGTATGACAGGGCCATGCAGGAGGGGAGGGCATTCTCGGTTGCTGCCCCCATGCTGTGCAGCCCCCCTCCCCTCGGAGGTTTGTTTGAGTCCGAGCCTGAGCAGCTTTTGGAGGTGGTGTAAGACCTTTCTTTTTGTTAATGCTTTTGGCGGGTAGGGATAAGGAGTCAGTGAGAGGCTGTTGGGTGGTTGGGTTGGGTATGTTTTTAATTGTATTTTATATGTATATGTGTATATGTATTATGCCAAAAAAAGTTTTCAGTCATCCGACTTTATCCTGATATTAAACCGTTCTTGCCCCACTACACACCTGAACCAGTCACCAGCCTCTGTTTTCTAGGCACCAATGGCTCCCAGGCGCCTGCAGATATTGTGCCCTGTGTATATATGTTTAAAGGTTTTAAATTGTATTTTGTGTATTGTGAGCTGCCCTGAGCCTTCATGGAAGGGCAGGATATACATGGAAATAAATAAATATCAAGCAGCTGTGAACCGGCTGCAAGAAGGGAGAGGAGAGAACAGGGGAGCAGTCTTGCCCCCGTTCACTCCTCTTGCAGCTGCTTCACACCTCATCGCTTTCTAGCAGCCATGCTTGGCGAAACTCTGTGATGGTGGTGGACTTGGATGCGGGTAAGACTGCCATCTATTAGGCAAACCTAGACGATGGGAGGCGGATGCATGTGCATGCGTTAGATCACACGGTGAACAATTGACTGGTGATTTTATAGAAATAGAAAATATTTTCATCAGCCCAGCTCCAAAGCAGATGCAGGGGAGGGTGTGGAGGGTGGAAACAAACAAAAGAGAATTAGGGGCATGGAAAAAAGGAACAAAAAAGTTTTGCAGTTATACAATCTGCATATGACCAGATAGAAAGGCAGAATGGGGCTGGGCTCCCGAGAACACAAGTAGAAAAATCATATATTGACCAAGGTTGATTCAAGCATAACAGTACTAATTTAGATGTAAACGAATCAACTAATGACATGGCAAGGCTGTGACCGGCCTGGCTCATGGCACAACTATGCCCCCTCCCCCAAGGGTAAGGGGTCTTCCTAAGCAGTAGCCTTCCCAGGGCTCCCAGCTAGCCCCAGCCTCCTCCAACAAAGGTTACGATGCTATCCTGGCTCCCAGTGAGGCCAACCAGAATAGCAGCAGCCCCACTGGAAGGACGTTTTAAGAGTTGGAGAGGACCCACACTCCACCCCTGCCCACTCTGAACGAGAGAATATCCTTCCTTGAAAGCTTCCTTCATGGCAAGGCTCTTTGCAAGTCACCTGAGTGCCACTAGCAAGTTTTCAGAGTGGGTGTCAGAGTACTAGCCCCACTCACTCTGAAAAATTCCAGCTGAGCCCGCTTGCTCCATGGCAGCTATTAAACAAAGAACAAAAATCTCATGAACCTCAACAAAAGGTGGAAAGCTTTGTGATTGGTAACAAACATGGGTAAACTATCATTAGATCAATTCGAAGTTTTAGTGATAGAATACTGAAATTACGTACAGTTCAACTGAAATGTATTTGCTCCCTATGTCCAATCACCTATTTCTCAAAGGTGGGTGTAACTACAAATCTTTCCATTTTTGTGACAGAAGTGAGAGTTTCTCCCCTAACATCAAATGGCTCTTTCCCAAGCTGCCTGATGGCAGGAGGGGCGGGGTATTAAATTGAAAAATAAATAAATATAAGAGTCTCACTAGCTTTTTTTAAAACAGTAAAACCATTTCTAAAATCAGTTTCAGCTAGTCAGTGTTTCAAACTGTTAAGCACTCTCCCTGCATTTCCTTCTGCCTGTGCCGATGCTCTTTCCTGCTCTTTTTCCAAGGCTTATTTACATTTAGTAGTACTTGATTGGCATGCAAAAGCTTTTAGCCCTTTGCTGGCTGAGTAGCTTGAAATTATATCTGTACAGAGCACAGATATAGGGCATCATTTTGTGGCAGACTTATAATTGCAGATAGGCAAACCAGCTTGGCTAAGCAGAGAACAAATCATCTAGCAATCCTACCCTCTGGGTAACCCTTCAGTTGCACTTTTTGTATATGTAGGGTGAAAACAGACATGACACTAACCACCCTTTAACCACCCTTGGTGGTCATTTATGCATGTTTCAGGACTGCATAGGGCACCAATACAGCCCTGCAACATGCATAAATAACCACCAAGGGTGGTTAAAGGGTGGCTAGCATTGTGTCTGTTTTCACCCATTCATTCCCAGCAAACCAGATTCCTACACTTTTTCTGACTTTTCTGTTGAACCCACCCCAATCTAGATTTAAGTATGTTTTAACTCACCGAGGTCCATATGATATTCTTTCTGGTATTAAATAATACATTTTATCTTTATTTTTATTAATTTTGTTTCCCAATCCTTTTTTAGCTTTAAATTATTGTGTTTTAAAAATGTTTTTATGGAATGTTTTTATGAAATTGTACGTCGCCCCGAGATGCCGTAGGCATGGGGGGCAACTCATAAATGCTTAAAATAAATAAATAAAATAAATAATTGATGTCCTGGGTGTAATTTTATTTGGCCCATACATAGACTATATGTTACATGTTTTTCTTCTTTTCCTTTTTTCTTATTGCTTTATTCTAATCAGATTCTCTTGAATTTGGCTGGTGATTTTTTTTAATAATGTAATCTGGATAGTGCAATAGCATGTCTTCATATTCCCCTGTCTTCACAGTACTTCATGCTACCACCTGTGTCCCACAGGATGGGGTTCTGGGGTCATGTCCCAGCCCCCGGGTTGGGTGGGAATTACTCGGGGGGGGGGGAGGGTTGTCGGTGCTGGTGGGGCACAGTGGGACAGGCCCCTGGGTATGGGCACTCCTACCCCCTCCCCCCCCCCCCAACCTTCTGCCTTCATTTGCCTGTGTACCTGGGACTGGAGTTGGGCCTTGTAAACCCCCAGTCAGCCACCCTGTGCTGCCTCCGCTCCTTCCAGCCGGATGGTCTGCTTCTGTTGGGGTTCCTCCAGTATGGCACACTACCTTTGTGGGACTTTGTGTAACTACTATCAATAAAACACTTGAAGTTACCTGCTGGTGTGAAGCCTAAATATAACAGAAAAACTTGGCGACGAAGATGGGATTTCTATTAAAAAAAATTATTTAAAAATGGCTGCCTATGGAAGTACTGAAGCTTTTCAGTTTAATGAGAAAGAGGAAGATTTTGAGTCTTATGTTCAAAGGTTAGAACAATATTTCCTTGCAAATGGTTTCCACAGGAGCCATGACAACTGGACTATGTAGATATGGTAAAATACGGAAGAGTCGTCATATACCTACTACTAATTTCTTAGTAGAGCGATATAAATTTCATTTAAGAGATCAGAGGGAAGGGGAAACTGTTTCAGAGTTTCTGGCTAGTTTAAAAAAACTGACAGCAACATGTCGTTTTGGAATTTATTTGAAAGAAGCTTTGAGAGCGATTTGTTTTTGGAATTAGAAATGTTGAACTGAGAGGGAGACTGCTGGATATGGTAGAAAAAAGAGAGCTGCTTTTAGAGGAAACAGTGGAGCTAGCCCTTATAATCGAAGCTACTAAAAAAAATTCTTTATAGTTTCAAGAGAAAGCTATGCCAGCGTACATGGTGAAAGAGGAGACTGCAAAGAAGATGACAATGCAGACAATGGCATCAAAAGAGTCTGGCTATAAACTGATGCCCACACATAACCATGTTTCCGTTGTTTGAGTTTCATAAATATACAGTGTTACAATTGTGGCAAGAGTGAAGAAATATACTTTATCGGGATGGCCACTTCGAGTGGCGGATGATGTGCATTTACAGTCTTAACTTGTCCGAAAAATGGAATTGACTGTAGAAAATGGGTGTCTGCTCTGGGGATTATGGGTAATAATTCCAAAAACCTTGCAAGAGAAACGGATAGCTAAATTACATGAGCAGCATCAAGGAATAGTGAGAATGAAAAATATGGCCAGAAGTTATTTTTGGTGGCCGGGTCTGGATCAAGATATTGAGAGGGAAAGTAGTGCTTGTGAAGAGTGCAGTAGTCACAGAAATATGCCAGAAAAGGCTCCTTCATCCATGGAAATGGGCTACGAGCCCCTGGCAAAGATTGCATGTGGATTTTGCTGAAAATAATAAGCAGTTGTATTTAGTAGTAATAGATGCTTATTCCAGGGGGGCCAGAGGTGATTCCTATGACAAATATCACCACAACTAAACTGGTTGAAGTGCTTCGTCAGTTGTTTGCTTCTTATGGGTTGCCTATGGAGTTAGTATCAGATAATGACCCCCAATTTATTTAAGAGGAATTTAAAAAAAAAATTGAAACAATGCTGTGAAACACATTTGATCGGCCACTTATCATCCAGCTTCTAATGGGCTGGCAGAGCATTTTGTACAGACTCTAAAAAGGATTCTGGATAAAAATCAGGATAGGTCCATTCAACACAGTATTGCAAGTTTTCTGTTTGTGTTATAGAGCAACCCCTCATGCCACCAAAAACTCCAGCTGAGCTGTTCTTGAAACCACAAGTGCGTACTTGTTTTGATTTGCTTAGACTGGATTTAGTGGACCACTTAACTGATCGTCAGCACACTAAGGTCGGCTCTCTAAAACGTAGGCTACGTTATTTCCAGGTGGAACAACCAGTTTTAGTATGAAGCTACAGGGGAGGAAAGAAGTGGGAAAGTAGGGGTGGTGAAGAAAGTACTGGGTCCAGTAACCTATGTAGTAGAAGTAATTGGGGAACAAATAAAAAGGCATGTGGAACAATTGTTGCAAACAAACATACAATGTAACGGGCAGGATAAAGAAAAACGCAAGTCTGAAGATGATAGGACCTGTTTTTCTATGTATTACTGGTCAGATTATGAGTTTGAGACAGCCAAAACAGCTCTTGAGTTGAACAAAGATACTGATAGTGTGGAACCTCAGGCTAAAGAGAGAGAGAAAATATTAAAAGAAAAAACAAGTACTCTGGAGATGCGTTCTCAGCCCAGGAGAAATCGTAAACCACCCGATAGGTTAAATTTATAAAAAAATACAGGAGAGGAGTGTGGTGTATGTAATGTGTTCTAAAAAGACTCGAGCACACGCACCTGAGACTTCGCATCCGCTTGAATGTTTGTTTGTCTTCTCCCCTGTCTCTCCCACTGTCCCCTCTCCCTGTTTCCCCCTCCTTCTCTTTTAGATTGTAAGTCACAGGCAGGAACTGCGTCTATTTCTATGTTCTGTAAAGCGCCAAGTACATGACAGACGCTATATAAATGTTTATTATAATAATAATACTGTCTCTTTAAAATTTGCTTGCTGTAAAGTTCAGTTGAAGTTGGAATCAGAAGCAGAAAGGCAGTTAGTAGAGATGTTTATCTATATATGGAGTTCTCTAAAACCTTTTGTGGGACTTTGTGTAACTTAATTACTATCAATAAAGCACTTGAAATTACCTGCTGGTGTGAAGCCTAAATAAACACCAGCCACCACTCGATTGCTTCCACCACCACAATCCCCGATTTCTCCCGGGTTTGGCTTTATGCCTCGAGCCAGTTGGGGGCAGGGTTGCTGGTGGGGCTATGCTTCAACGCTTCCCTCACCAGGCACGGCCCGATGATGTCACTCTGCTGCTGGTGCTCACGTTCCCGGCAACGTTCAGGCTGAGGATTGGGGAACCCGATGCTAGTGTGTTGCTGCCTGGTTGAAGATGTGGGCTGGTGTGTTGGGGGCACAGTCACTGCACCACTTAGAAGTTCATGCTGGCAGTGAGATAAGAAATCTCTTGTTCTTGCCATGAAAGTATTCCCTAAATGAGAATATCTGTTTGCTATTAGCCGTACGGGACCCATGAAACAAGGTTATGACTTTACCCAGTGAAGGGCAGAAGTAATATGCTCTCTGATTAGCTCATTACATTGGGTGTTTTTACACACACATTTCTCCTGCATGTTCGCTGTTACATCCTGAACTTTGTGTGTCTAAATCACTCACCCATATCTTAAACATCTGACTCTTTTAACTTCTGGATGTTCTCACAGATTTAAGAGGTCCTTGATCTCTGTGGTTTTACAAATCTGGATCCTGTAACATCCGGGTGTCTCCCAGAATTTGTGCGTGTAACCATGTCACATGAAAAACGTTCTCCTGGTACTTTGGTTACCATGTCAACCCTTCACATCTACAGCTGCGGCTACTTTAAGCTGCCTCAGGGCACTGTGTGTGTGTGTGAGAAGAATGCATCCTGGAACTTACTTGTGGACTTGTAAACCCAGAAGATTGAAAGACCAGCACTTTAAGGTGTGTGTAAAAATGCCCATTAACTAGAACAGCCAAGCCCTTTTAAAAATAAATGTGTTGAACTGCTGCTCTTGGATGATTGAAAATGTTTGGACAACTTCTCTTCTTTTTACTCTTGCATTTCTAGTTTTCATGAGACTTGAAGCACAAATGCTGAAATCTAGCAAAAAAAAGATTGTCCTTGATCCGAACCAAGAACTACAAGAAAAGTTGGATGGGAGCTTATCCATGTAATATTTTCAGCCTAGTTCTGCTGTGTTAAAATCCACCAAATGTTTTGAAGTTGATCTATTAGTAATCATGATGACACCATTCCATTTGAATTGCCTTTTTTATAATCAACTAAGGGTGTTTTCAAACAAGATGCTATTCAGCAGCTGCATGACTCTCTTCTTGCTTCCTCACAAGGCACAAGCACAATAGACCTTTATAATCAGCTCGTTGCAAATTGTGGCCAATTCTTGGAAGCTTTACACTCTAAACCCTCTGGTCAAGTTCGCCAACCCAATAGAACATATAACAAGGGTTGGCTTGATAACGAATGTAGGATAGCCAAGAGGAAACTGGGCACTATCTATGGGGAGTATAGGAGGTCGTCTGTGACTAAGCTCCCAGCTCTTTATTATGCCACCAAGTCAGAGTACAAGGAACTTACCAAAGAGGAAAAAAAGGGCATACGATTTGGATTGCTGGGGCAGACTTTTGGTCGCAGCTGAGCAGAAAAACAAAGCCTTCTGGAAACTGTTAAACGCTAGTATAACCCGTACACCGATAGTTGTACTGTCACCGATCTCACCAAATTCTTGGATTGAGCATTTTTAGGGTCTGTTCAATCCCCCTTTGGGTAATGATGCCAGCGAGGTGGCCCTAGTTGATGCTAATTTGGGACCCTATTGGCCACCAACCACTATTGATGAAGTCGAACTGTTGGTGGACTCATTTAAAAATGGGAAGGCTACAGGCTGTGACCTGATTCATGTTGAATTTTTGAAGCTCCATAGGGAATGGTGGTTCATGGTACTGGCTGCATTGTTTACAGCCATCAACAAGGTAGGGGCAATTCCACTGCACTGGGGAAGAGCCATTGTCATCCCTGTATTTAAAAAAGGTTGTAACAGTGACCCAGCCAACTATAGGCCCATCAGCCTTCTATGTATAATCGCAAAATTTATGCCAAGCTTTTGTCACTTAGACTTACAGAATGGTTGGTGAGGGATAACATCATTGCAATAGAGCAGGCTGGGTTCCAGCAGGGACGCTCAACTATTGAGTTGTGCTTGGTCCTCATGTAGTCTGCAAGTACAAGGCTGAGAACGAGTCTTTTTTTGCGGCCTTCTTGGATTTAAAGGCCGCATTTGATTCCATTGACAGGGCCCTGTTATGGGAGAAGTTGACAGGCTCTACAATAGATAGGCGTTTATTATATCTTATTCGCTCTTTACACAATCAATCTTCTTGCGCTGTTAAAATCAGTTGCCGACGCCACCCATAACTACCAGCAGAGGTGTCTGGCAGGGCTGTGTCTTAGCACCAGCCCTATTCAACTACTACATCAATGACGTGCCATCTCTAATGGCTGACCCCAGGTACTTCCCCCCCCCAAAATAGCGGACACAATGATAGGGTGCCTTCTTTTTGCAGATGACGTGGTTTTGTTGTCTCAAACGCAGTTAGGTTTAAAACGTCTGCTAGCAGCCTTTATGTCATTCTGCAAGGCCATGAGACTCACTATAAGTACCCAAAAATCTAGGGTAGTGGTTTTTACTGCCATGAAGTGTAAATACAACTGGGTTATCAAGGGGGAAGATTTCCATCATCTTCCCAGCTTCCGCTACTTGGGTCTTCTGTTCCACCAATCACTCAAATGGAAGTCCCATGTTCGCTGTGCCATTCTGTCATCCAAGGGCCCTTTAAGAGCATTGCTAGGTTTTTTTGCTTGGGCAGGTAGGTCGGCAGTCATGCCTGCTATCAAGACGTTTAATGCAAAAGTCCAGGCCCAGGTTCTGTATGGGGCGGAACTTTGGGCCCCCTCCATGGAACAAATCTTAATATGGCCCAGGCAGGATTTCTATGCTCTCTTGTCCACGCACCCAGAAGCACGCCGTATGCAGCAGTGAGAGCTGAATGCGGCCAGCTTAGCTGGCAGCAAATTGCAATGGAGTGTGCCTTTGGCTTGTGGAGTAGATTGCTGGACCCCCACTCCCCAGAGTTGCTGCGTGCCATAGGGAAGGATGGATATTACAACCCATGGCAGGCTAGTATCCAGAAAGCTCTGACTCATATGGGGCTCTCATTAGAGTATCTTGTTCACAAGCCCCAGCCTGATATTGCGAAGGAGATCATAACTAGGTCCCGGGATATTTATAGACAAACCGAAATGGGTAAAATTGCTAATTCTCCACATATGGTACTGTATTCTCTTTTCACTCCTGATTTGGGCCAGATGCCCAATTACTTGCAGGCACAGATTCCAGCTCGAGGGAGAAATTTAATTCTAGCTGCCCGCTGTAACGCATTACCCTCCCTGGTTATGGAGGGGCGTATAGCAGGTATTCCCTTAGCCGAAAGGCTTTGCCCCTTTGACAGGCAGGTAGTGGAGACAGTTGGTCATATGGTGCTCAATTGCCATCTTTACGACAATTTGAGACCCCAACATCTGAAGGAACATCTAGATAAACTTCCGGGTCGTTCTGAACCGCAGACCCTTTCATTTTTGCTGGATAGCCCAGATAAAAACATCATTAAAGCCATGGCTACTTTCCTGACTTGTATAATCCAAGCCAGGGAAAACTTCCTGGCTTTTAAAAATAGCCCAAGACAAGCCAGTCTCCCTTGCTGCCTACCGTAATAATTTGTTATGCAAGTTTTTTAATTTTCACCTTACGATGATTATTTGAGCCTTGGCTCCTTAGGAGCATGTAAAGTTTGTGCCCTGTAATTGCTGTATTTATTGTATGTATAATATTACATTTTATGTTCCTTTTATACATGCTATGGCTTCGGCTACGCGTAATAATAAACTAAACTAAACAAGATGCTACCCCGCATGGCCACCCAGCAGCCACAGAGCTGACCGCACATCTGAAGGTGGAATGGCTGATGCACTCTCCCGTAATAGAGCACCCACTCATTGCCACGCATGTAGCACTGCCGGAAATCCAGAGTGCTCTGTGCTGGACAAGCCAAATAGCTTCATTGGCAACGGGCAGCCACGGAGTCCCTAACCATATGAATGATGGCAGCCAGCCATGCCAACCAACAGTTGTTGGCTGTTGGCAGGTCCGCTGCTCGTAGACACTGTGGGCAGGGGAAGCAGCCATTGCAAGCCACAAGAACTGGCCGGGAGTGCTGGGAAGCCCGGGTTTCCCAGTGCTCATGCTGGGGATATGTCACTTGCAAAGACCAGTCTGACGCATTGCCTCCTCCCCTATAATCTGTGATGGGGAGTGTGGGGGGGCTGCCTCTGTGGTTTGGTAGCCACGGTGGGAGCTGCCTGTTTGAATCCCTCCCCATGCACTCCACCTGCATGGTGCCCCCTGGCAGAGCCCACGTTGTGGCTACAGACACCTCCCTCCCCCATCACTTTGCTTGTTTAAAAACACCCTGAGAACTTGTTAGCAGTGGGGATTTGTAAAGCTAGGCAATGTTATTGGCTTTGCTTTCATGCATAGTGGATTTTTTTTAAGTCTAAAATCTTTACATTGATTTGTGACATGGAGATTTGAGATTATATGAGCATTAAATCAAGGTGTTTTTAGGTCTTTTGGTGTTTTTAAAAATGAAAAGACTGTAGCTAACTAATGACCAGGTAGCTTGCCAAAATGTCACTGACGTTTCTATATGTTTGTTAGAGAGTTAATGTTTCATTCCTTATTTCTAATAGAATAACGTGATCAATAATAAGATCTGAACTATAATTTGATAAATTGGAAGTTTTCAGAAGTAATTTCCCAAGGATATCTTCAGTATCCTCTCTTTCTTTGCTTTTCATTTAACAATAATGTATGCACCATTGAAGACTCATCATACACAATGAATGATGTCCTCAAATAGATCTTTTTCAGACATGGAAGGAAAAATAGTAAAAGCATAATATATATTTTTTTTAAATTAAAAAGGAGAATAAAAGAATTAAATTCAATAAAAAGGCCATCCAAAAAAGCATAAGCAACATTTCGCTAGAGTTATGTTGTTATTATTTATGATTAACAAGCATTTATATAGCACCAGCAATGTACCTGGCACTTTACAAAGTAATTGAATAGATATGTTCCCTGCCCTAGGGCTTACAATCTGAGAGATGGGGGGGGAGAGACGAAGGAAGGGGAACAGAGGGAGAGACAAGGGGTGTAACATTCACGAGGATGCAAGGTCCCAGGTGCATGCGGTTGGCTTAGTTACATCAAGAATGATGACTGGTTGGCCCATGTGGTGAGGGTATAAGTACACAGACCTCAGGTAACATATTGTACTGGATGGAGGGTATCCGCAGGAGTTAGGTGAGGGGAACAAGAAGTTGGGAGGGCAGAGCAGAAGAGGTGGGTCTTGAGGGATTTGAAGGTACGAAGGGAGGGGGCGAGGTGGATGTGGGCAGGGAAGGAGTTCCAGACGTGGGGGGCACCTAGGGAGAAGGGACGAAGGCAGTTTGGGAGCAGGGGAGGCGTGGGAGGACGAGAGAGAGGGGACAGAGGAGGAGCGAAGTTCACGGACTGGAGTACGGAGGGAAATTAGCGCAGAGAGGTAGGGGGGAGCAAGGTTGTGAAGAGCTTTATAGGTGAAGAGTTACATGCCACTTTATAAGGTGTATGACAGTGCAGGCTTTTATTGAGCTTGGCAATAATGATTAGGGCTTTTTGCCAGGCGCGGCTCCTCCTGCATGGCGTTATGGGCGTTGCCCCCCAAAGCCCTGCAGGGGCACCGCTGCGGCTTTAACAGTTTAAAAAAAAACAAAAAAAACGCGCTGCCGTTTGACAGCTACAGCAGCCTCTGAGCTGCTGCCGAGACTGCTGTAGCTGTCACTGAACCTGTTCTCCCTTCGGGGACCCACCCACTCCACTGGGAGAGGGAGTGGGTCCCCGAAGGGACAAAAAGGTTCAGCAGCTCAGCCGCCCAAAGCGTTTTCCTATTGGAAAACGCGATTGGGGCGGCTGAGCTCCTCTGTCCACAGCACGTATGGGACGTGCTGTGGAGGGAGGGGCTGAGCCTTCCATTGCGCTCAATGGGCGCAATGGAAGATCTCGCCAGGG
>QEPC01001533.1:10104737-10141902 GCA_003113815.1 Sphenodon punctatus
TTGATGTGCATGTAGACTGTGTTTTCTTCCATCCAATGTTAACCCTGGGAGCTCCTGGGTTGTGCCAGGGTTTTGCCACTGTTTCCCTTTTAAGCTTGAAGTGCATTTTAGACTGGGTTTTCTTCCATCTGATGTTAACCCTGGGAACTCCTGGCTGCTGGGTTATGCCCTGGCTCCGCCTACCGTTGCCCTGGCTCCGCCCACCAGCTTGCCGCCGGCGGGCCAGACAGCCTTACTGCCCCTCCAAACTAAAAAGCCACCAGCCGCCCCTGCTTTTTGCTTGTGTTTGATACTAATAGTGGATTTGTGTAACTGTCACTGCAGCACAAGAGGTAGTTATGCAGGCCTTTTTCAGAAACTCTTCTCTCTTTTGTTAACATCGATACCGCTTCACTGGTGGCAGCAATGACAGGTTTCCCCTTGCAGATGAGGCTGCAGCTGGCTGCTCATTTTAAGTGTCATCTAAATCTCTTGAGAGCAGACCTGTGTGATACTTGGGTAAGAATGTTTGCAGTCACTAGCCTCTGATACTTCAGCTCATGATGCTGCACCAGTGTTAGAAATGCTAGGAACATTTTAGAACGGGGATAAGCAAGAAATATTTAAATACAATTAGAGGTAAGTATAGAGCCCCTTTCATTTGTTTGAGACTCTCTGACCTAGATAATGTTTGTTATACTGTGAAATCACTTAAATCTCTACCATAATCAGGTTATACCATGTTGGAATTTGAAAATTTTACACCTAAGTAAATGTCCACATAGTGGTAACCAAACTCCTCAGCTAAAATAACAATTTTATGGAAGAAAAGAAGACAATGAGCATAGGAAATACCTTTTCAAGGCAAATTAGATTATTCCAACAAAGGTTGGTCCAGTAAACAATATCTGAACTACCCTTGTCTCCAACTATTATTTTTGGGACGAGCATGGCAACTGCATCCTGTCTCTAGGAATACATACAGCAGAGCAAGACTTTAGTGGGCAGATCTTAAATGCATTTTTTAAAATACCAGACTTAATACTTTGAAAAAGACCCATTATATATCTTATACTACTTAATAGGCTGCTACTTTCATGGATTATCTATAATAAATGAAATGTGTGTGTTTATTTAAAAGTCTCTAATAAAGGTCTCTTGATTTAACACCAAGCAGGAAACAATACTTTTCTTAAAACTAAGAGGTATCTATAAAAGCAATTGTCGTATCAACAGCAGCATTCTGTTGGTAGCATTAATTAGAGGCAGTTGCTGGATATATTTAGCTACCTCATACAAACTTCTCATTGTTAATGAAAAGTGGTGTGTTCTGACAGCTGCAAGATAGTGAAATGTAGTCTGTGGGTAATACTAGAAAGAGTAGCATTAGCATCATTTTTAGCTATGTCCTACTAGGAGTGTCAGGTCAGCTTGTTATAAAAATGCCTATACCTTTTCATCAATTGTTTTATCCAGAAACCTTAGATATAGTAGAATGATCAAGCATGCAAAAAGCCACTATTAGAAGGATGGTAACCGATTATTCTCTGTGGTCCTTGAGGGCAGGATGCAAGGAAATGGACGGATTCTGGAATCTCCTTTCTTGGAAGTTTTCAAAAACAATCTGGTTAGCAACTATTGCTGTAGGCTGAGGATATTCTGCCTTGGAGCAGGAGCTTGGAGTATATGATCTTCTAAGCCTATGATTCTCTGACTGAAGTTCAAAGAGAAGATTTAGATTAAATTTATTAATTTATATCCTGCACTTTTTTGAGGGCTCAAAGCAGGTTACAACAAATAACCATGTATAAAATATACAGACATAAAACAAATTAAAACTTCCCTACCCCAGGCTTCCCACCCGTATCCCTGCCTGCCAAACACTTGGCAGAATTAAAAGCTCTTAGTTTGCCTCTGAAAAATGCTCAGACTCTGGCTTTGGCAAACCTCTAGGGGAAGGGAGTTCCACAACACTGGACCAGCCACAGAGAAAGTCCCACTGCATGACCTTGATGGATGGATTTAATGTGCCAGTGGTACATGTAAGAGGGTGCTCCTGGCTGACATCAGGGACCATGATGAGACATAGAGGGGGAGGTGGCCTTTCAGATATGTGGGGTGACGCAGCTTGGGGATTTATAGGTCAAAAACAGAACCCTGAATTGTGTCTGGAAAGCTATTGGTATATCAGGAAGAATTGTCTAATAAACATGGCAATGAAACAAAAATTACCAAGGGATGTTGAGTTGTCCAGCAATTGGAAGTATTTAAAAATAGTTGGCACAAATAGCTTGTAAGCATGTCTGAGTTACCATTAGCTTTGTTTAAGAAAAAAAGGATGGACTAGATAGCTAGTTTTCGCCTTTTTGGGGGGGACCCAGGACTAGTTTGTAAGCCTTCATGGTCAACCATTGCAACTCGGCAAACATGCGTTGTAGCATTAGTAGTGTTCTAGGTGAAAACAAATGAAAGACAGAGTGATACCTGAAAGGGGGGAGGGGGGAAGCTGTCAGGTCTGTCCCAGGTACCTGAGCCCAGGTGGATTTGTTCTGAAAGTGCTGTTGATGTAGAGCAGCAGGGGTCAGAAGACTGAGGCCCCAGCCCCATGACTGAGGCCGTCACTTCCCCTCCCCAGTGTTTAGGGTTACCTTTGACTGGGTCCCTGGGTTGGGGTCCTCGCAGTCAATGTCCAAGGGGTCTGGTGTTCTCTCTCTATCCAGAGGGGCAGATCCTTGTTGAGGCGGGTTCCTACTTCCAGGAACTGCCTTGTAAGCTGCAGGGCCGACTGCTAGCAGTAACGAGGCAATCAATAGGCAGCAGTTTGGGGCTCCCAGCTCCTGTCTCTTCCACCCCACTTGTGGGGCTGCTGGGTTTTTTGTGCTGGGTGGCAGTGCTTAGTTCCGCCCCCTGCTTGTTGGGGTTTTCCCTCAGTGCTGCGTGGCCATCAGGCTACGCCCACAGGATCTTTTCGTTGCGGCTCTGCTGTGGCTGGAACTGACAGCTGCGACTTCTGGAGGTGCTGCGGGGGGCTTTGGGAGTGTGGGAGACCCAGCCCTGGGTGAGTTGCCACACACAGGAAAACAAGATTCCCCTGCTCAACCAGTGTAGGGCCACCACAATTGCCACACTTTGGGCCAGTGGGGAGGACAGTTAGAAAAAACAGCCCCCCTTGGTATCGAACTGATTCCGTTTCCAAATATAATAATTCTGGAAAGAGTCCAAAACTTCTTTCTAAGGAAATTGCTCAAAGTGGGCCCAAGTGTCCCCGGGGCAATCTTGAGGGCAGAGACGGGGATTCCATCAATTCTGTTGCTTGCTAAGAAGGCCTACATATGATATTGGCTGAAACTGCTTGGTCACGATGAGACATCAGTAACGCTCCAATGTCTAAGAGAGGAGCTGCTGCACAATGGGACTCGAACTTATGCTTGGTTACTATACTTAGCCCGCTTGATTAGAGAAATGGGATTCTCCTTCGAGTATTTTCACAGTAAAACCCTCTTGGGGATTAGGGTAGAGATTTTCCAGAGACTCCAAGATATAGTCGACCAGGATGAGATGTCTATAGTTCGAGCATGGAAAGTAGCCCCTCTCTTGGGTACTTTCAAGCTATCTATTAATCAAGAACCATATCTAGACATATTGTCAAATCCCAAACTTCATAGGGCTGCACCTTGTCTCCGTCTGCACCTTGTCGAGACGGCTGTGGTGGAGGGAAGGTGCAAGGGGATTCCATTTAGTCAAAGATTATGTAGTTGCTCCAAAAGTGTAGTAGAAACGGCTCAACATCTGCTTTTGGTCAGTATGGCTAGCCCCGTACTTACCTCAGGATAAAACCTTTGACTTAGAGGACTGCTATGCTGATCTTCTTATGTTAACACAGAAAGAAGCCATAATAGCTCTGGCAATTTTTATTTTGTTGGCCTCTAAAGAGAGGGTTTGCATTAGAGGCCAACTGTTACAAAGAGCGAGAATGGTTTACTAGTTGTTTGACTTTTGATAGTTTATCAGATATGAGGGTATTGGCATGTAAATGACGATTTGGCCAACCATACTCATGCTTTAGATGGACAATGGGGCCAATAATACTCTGTCATGTTGTATGTGATATGTAAATGTTTTATTTATTATTACTATTTATTATTTTATTTATTATTTGTTTGTATATAATTTTTATATGTTTGCATATGGCGAAAGCTATGCTAAATAAACAACTGTTTACCGTTAAAGCAGCCCCCTGGGGAATCCAGGTGGGGGGGATGTCAACACAAGTTCTTCTATGTCACAGATCAGCCAAAAAGCCATCTACTTGCGACAGGATTGAGACACTGAGAGGAGCTGCCACCAAACAGCTGCTGGGGGATAGAGGAGAGTGCTCAATCTGGCTGCCAAAAAGCTGGTCAAGGGGGCCCAGAGGAGCATGGTCACTCAGCTGCCAAACAGCTGATCAGTGAGGGTATCAGCTGTTTGAGGACTGGGGCAACATGCATGCTTCACCAACGTGCCTCCCCCCCCTCCCCGATCAGCTGTTTGGCTGCCAGGGTGAGGGTGCTCCTTTGGGCCCAGTCCTCGGACCTCACCTCATGGCAGGGCTGCATGGGCCAACCCGATGGGAGGTGACCCTGTGACCCCATATTAACCCAGGTGGGGCAACAGTAGCCCCCACTGTGTGTCACCGGACCTCTCTGGCTGATGCATTCCCTGAGGTGGAAGTGGACAAACATCTTGTGGCCACCTAAGTGATGAGGCAGGTGAATTGCGCGTGGGCTGTTGTGGGCTTCTGTGTCATTTGTTTTCACATTCTGTTTGTGACGCTTTGACACATTCTGGACCCCATTTATGATCATGAACCATGGGTTGAGAAGTGCTGTTTGAGAATTGCTGTACCAGATGACCTTTTAAGATATTTTCAGGCTCTAAAATTCTATGGTTTTATACAAGACCTCCTTTATCTGTGAATAAAATTACATTCTAGGCAATAAGAACCTTGTGAGTTGGGTGAAATATGGGATGGGGCTTTCCCCCCTATAAAAATTGAAAATAGCAAACTAATCAAATTATGTCTAATTCTAAAAGAATTACACAAACAACGTAATTAAGGAGATATCTTTTGTTGAACCAACTTCTTTTGGTGAATGTATATAGGACTTTGAATTGCATAACAGGAGATCTGCAGGATGAAGATGATGTGGAGGGGATGTAGTGGTAATTTTTCCACTCTTCCTAAAATTGGGAATAGAGTTCTTAGACAATTTATCCAAGACAACCTTTCTAATGGGAATTGCATCACTGTTACACGTGCATGCTGCACTCTGAAGGCCAAATTCTGGGCCCGTAAAGATTGTAAGCCCTAGGGCAGAGACTGTGGGTATTTTCAGACTATACTGCGGCCGTTGGCCCCGTACCGGCTCCAACGGCTTCGTTCCCCGCCGGGGCCACCCCGTAACGGCACAACAGACGTGCCGGGGGGTCCCGGCGGGGAAAGTGGGCGGGGCCGCGCGGCGCAACGTGCGGCCGCGCGGCCCCGCCCCCTCCACGCACCCCGCCGCCCGCCCTCCGAGGAGACGGGCGGGCGGCGGGGCCAATGCGGCCGCCGCGGCCGGCCAATCGTGCCACGGCCCGGGATCCCGCCGGGGATCCCGGGCCGTGGCACGCGGCCAGACGTTACTTTTCCTTGGCCACGGCCCGGGGTCCGTTTGACCACGCTTCCCGGGACCTTCCCCCGGCTAGCCCGGGAAGCGTGGTTCAAACGAACCCCATGTGGGTATTGACCGTGGCCAACATCTGGCGCGCCGCGACCAGACGTACGGGACACGGTGACCACAGGTGGGTATTCACCGTGGTTCACCGTGTTAACGTAACGTCTGAAATCACCCTGTGTCTATTCAATTAATTTGTAAAGCACCAGGTACATTGCTTGCGCTATATAAATCTTGATGATGATAAAGTCAGAGCTTCAGAGCTAAATGCAAAAAGGCTGTATTTGATTAGTATATGAGAATATGTAGCCACAAAGCTGACATTGGGCACTTGGTACATTGAATGAGGTACACCACATTCTGGGAACAGCATGTGTCAGTTCCACATATATGTATTCTTTGTTGTAGGGGGATGTTGTTGATAACCATCGTAGTTGCCATAGTTGAGGTATGTGTACAGGCTTTACATCTACTGTTCTTGCAAGGTTCTTCTGTTCAAGGTTCTGTTCCTCCTTGAGTGTGTGTGGCCTGGTCCTAATGATCAGTTTTGACGAGTTGGGGGGGGGGGGAGGAGGCAAGTATTGTTTGCATACCACAAAAGGGGGATTTAGAAAATGTTTCTTTTGAGGCATGGTCCCCAGTAATTATGGGATGTAGTTGTCTGCTGATGTTCCAAGTAGGGACATGTGAATGGAAGGTGTAGTCATCTTCCTGTTACTGGAAAGGGTTATTTCATGTTATGTGGGTCTATTGGAACAGTAGGACAATAGTTCTTGGTCCCTTGGATTAATAATTGCCAGGGTGTATAAATGAGAGAAACATGGATTGAAAAGAATATTTTCAACCTTGGGGACAAATTCAGTTTCAGTAAACTAGAAATTACTGGAATATCCAAGACTGGATGTGAAATTATAATCGTATATGGATTTGGAATGGGCTTTACAATCCCAGATAGTTGATTTGTAAGCATAAAAATGGATATTTAAGCATTATGTGCAGTGTTACCAATCTGTAGTATTCAGAAACCTAGGACCACAAAAAATCATGTTTGGTTTACATATTATGAGGCTTCTAAAAAGTAATAAATTTATCTGCCTTCTGTTTAGTTTTTTTGTTTGTATTTTCCCCCCATTTAGGACACAGTTGGCCAATGTTTTTAGCTCTTTGAACTCATCTGTTGGGAATCATTAAGAGCAGTAATCTTCAAAAATATGCTCTTGCATATGTAACTAAATGTACCTGCCATAATAAATTAAGCAAGTGTGCCACCCTTGTTTCATTTTTAAATACCTAAACCAATTGAGTTTGCACTCAACTCCCAACTTACATGTTTGGCTATTGCAAATAGAAATGAACAAAATCAGAGTAATTTAAAAAAAATCAGCAAGTAGGCATCTCTCCTTGGATTCATCTGAAAAAAATGAATCCACCTATGGTAGACAAACCCAGTTCTTTTAACATAACATTAAATTGTGAGTTTCTGTGTTTCTGTGAGTTTGAAATTACGTTGTATCATTCTTGTGTTTTGTTTTGTTTTTCTCTTCCAGGAAATTCCACTTATTTGGATGACCATGGCCCCCCCCCTCGCAAGGTGAGTTGCTTTCATCTTGCTGTTGTCAGTTATTTCTCGGTTTTATATTTAGCCAAATTCTGTTATGGTACACAAGGTATAAGCACAGGGGAAATCCGCTGAGGTTTACATTAGTGTAGATGATAGTAAAATTTGACCACTTGTCAAAAGAAGCCGCCTCCCTGCACCCAAAGACTTTATAGCTATGTCTGTATCTGCCACAGTGGCTTATCAGATGGTCAGCAGTTCCCTGTCATGGAAAGAATATTATCACTTCCTTTAGAAAGTAACAGAACTTATTTCAGATATTACTTTTGTGGTTAAATACTGAATTTATAAAGGCACCAATCTACCATGCTGAACTCCTGTATATATTCAGACCTCATACTAAAACTTTCACCTTGGTTACTCTCTTAACAGCAAGTGTTCAGCTGGTATACGTATTTCACAAAATAAACAAAATTTGACACACAAGCTCAGAACACCTTATCTTGCTTTGTGTATGTCCACTTGCAGTTGCTTATTTTTTAAATTGCTTCAGTAGTAATTTCTTGGCAAAACAAATACTGTCAATAAGGAATGCACATGCCAGTACCATTCCGTCTGTGTGTAGCTTGACAGTATTATCACCTGATTTCTAATAATTTTGTTTGCAATGGTCACTCACTCCTCAGACTAACTAGGGGTGATTTCAGACGTTACGAGATCACGCTGAACCACACTGAACCACGCTCAACCCCCCCGCGGGGCCAAAGGGCCCTGAACGTCTGAACGGCGCGTGCCAGATGTTCATCACGCTCAATACCCACATGGGGTCAGGTTGAACCACGCTTCCCGGGCTAGCCGGGGGAAGGTCCCGGGAAGCGTGGTCAAACGAACCCCCACAGGGAACCAAGCAAAAGTAACGTCTGGACGCCAATCCCCCAGCGGAACCAAAAAAAAAGAGCCCCGGCCGGGGACGAGGCACGCAGCGTCGCTGCCAGGCAACCAGCACCAACACAAACACCGGAGGGAGATTTAAAGCGAGAGCAGCAGCAAGCAAGCGTGGCGGGATGGAGCGAGGAGGGAAGCGGAAGAGAGCGGAGGCACGAACAGCGACAGCGGCGGGACAGGAGGCGGAGGACGTGCAGCCAGGCCCAGCGATGCAGGCGGAGGGGGCACAGGTGCAGGAAGGGGGCACACGGGAGCACCCGACCAGGGAGGCGCCCCGGGAACACCAACCACAGCTGCAGCCGGGTCGCGCCGCCCCGGGGACAGCGGCCGGAACAGGCCCACAGGAGGCACCCAGGAAACGGGTAAGGGCACCCACTGGGAGGGGAACAGGGGGCACAGGGGAACCCCCTGTGGAGGGGGCCGGGGGGACCCCGGGCGGAAGGCAGGGGGGCAGGGGGACCCCGGGCGGAGGGCAGGGGGGCAGGGGGCCCCCGAGAGGGCCCACACCCTCACCCAGCAACCAACCACCCCCCTTCCCCCCCCCAGACACGAAAGTCGGCCCGGGCGGACGAGCCCCAGGAGGAGCCCGGCCCCCGGCCCCCGGAGGCGCACCCCCAGGAGGAGGTGGAGGAGGAGCAGAGGCAGGTGCAGCATGAGCTGCACCGGGAGGAGGAACAGCAGGGGCCCAGCCGGAGGAAGGCCTATCACAGAGGGGGACAGTGGGGCCTCCAGGAGACCCGGGACTTCATACGGATCTGGGGGACCCTCGAGTACCAGGTGGAGCTCGCAATAAACCAGCGCAACGAGCATGTCTACCGGGACATCGTGCGCGACATGGAGGCGGCGGGGCACGAGCGCACTGTCAACCAGTGTCGCTCGAAGGCCAAGGAGCTCAAGAGGGGGTACAAGGCCCTCAAGGACAATAACAGCCGCTCCGGCCACGGGGCCCGCACCGCCCCCTACTACGATGCCCTGGACCGCATCCTTCACATGAAGGGCTCCATCGTTGCCCCACGCCTGGTGGGCAGCGCTGTGGTCCAGGGCAGGGAGCGGGCCGAGGTACCCCCTCCCCTCGCCGCCCGCCCGGTAGACACGAGCTCAGGGGACCCCCACCCCCAGGAGGACCACCCGGGACCCGCAGAAGCCCCAAGGCCCCCCCCCAGCAGCAGCCCGGAGACATCCCAACGCCGGGCCGGCCAGGCGGAGTCGGAGGTCGGCACCTTCACCACCCTCAGCCAGTGGTCCCAGGGGGAGCACTCCCAGGGTGAGGCGCCGGGCTCCGAAGGCTCGGAGACGGACATAGAGGGTAAGCGGGCCCCCAGGGCAGGGGGGGGCACGACCAGGGGGCCGGTGGCAGGGGCGGGGGTGGGGGCCCTGCTGCAGGGGCCACAACCAGCCCCCTTCACCCGCTCCCCCCTCTCCCGCCCGCAGGACATGGGGAGCCCCAGGACCGGGCCAGCGAGACGGTGCAGGCCCCCGCGGAGGGCACAGGAGAGCAGGTGCCGGACCCAGGTAAGGCGGGAGGGCTGGGATGGCGGGAGGGCCCCCCGGGCGCCAGCCCAGGGGGGCCTCCGGCCTCAGTGGGGGAGGGGGGGCAGGGGGCCCCGGGACCCGACCCCGCTAGGGGACAGGGCCCTGCACTGACCCACCCGCCCATTTCCACAGGGCAGCCCCCGCGCGCGGCGCCTCCGCCGGCCGCAGCCCCAGCCCAGCGGATGCGGGAGTACCGGGCGCGGGTCCGCAGGCGCAGGGAGGAGCAAGCGGAGGACATCGTCCGCAGGGCGGAGGAACAGGGGGAGCGCATGATCGCCTCCGTGGACCGCATGGAGGCGGCCATAGAGCGGTCCATGGAGAAGGCCCTGGAGACAGACCGCCGGCTGGAGGCGGAGGTGCGCCTGGAGCGGAGGCGGGAGCGCCGGGAGCACCAGCGGCAGCAGGGGCTGCTCAGGGGCCTCCGGCAGGACATACAGGGCATGGTGCGGGAGCACAGTGCAAAGATGGACAGGTCCCACGACATTGGGACCTCCCTGCTCCTGCATGCGGGCACCATGTGTGCCTACGTGATGGCCGGCGCACCTCCGGGCGCCCTGCCCGCCCAGGTCCCCATGCCGGGCCCCTCGGCGCCCCCGGGCCCAGCCCTGCCGCCCCTGGCGCCCCCCCGGCCCCAGGGCCCTCGCATGCGCCTCCCAGTGCCCCCGGGCCTCCGGAGGGTCCAGCCCCCCCGGGGCGCGACCGGGGCACCGGGCACAGCTGCCCATCCGCCGCCCGGCCCCCTGCCGGGGCCGGGACCGGCCCAGGACACGGCAGGGGACACGGACAGTGGGGGGGAGGGGAGCTCCCAGAGCTCGGTGGGCCCAAGCGGCCGCACGAGGGGTCGGCCCAGGAAACGCGGGGGGATGGTGGGAAGGGGGGGGAGGGGGAGGGCCACATGAGGGCGGGTGGTGGACGGGGTCACGGGCACGGGGGTGGGGAGGGGGCACAGGGTGATTGTGTGAACTGTGTGGGCAATAAAGTGTTGTAAAGAGACAGTTGTCCCCGGCCCGTTTGTGGGGGGGACAGGGCTGTGGGACCGCGTGTACAGGGGCATGGGCACGGAACGGGGGGTGGGGCCCCCAGGGGCGGGAAGGCCCTCACAGCGGGCCCCCCCGGGCGATGTGGGTTGCAAGGGCGTTCCGGATCCTTTTGGCATACCGGTACTCCCGGGGGTTCCCTGCGTTCACGTACAGGGGAACAGGACCGGGGGGCCGGTGGGGCTCGGGGTACTCCAGGGCCGCCCCCTCGGTCTCGCACACATTGTGCAGAACGCAGCAGGCACCGATCACCAGGGCGGAGGTGGGGACGGTGAAGTCCAGGCGGCCAGCTATACTCCTCCAGCGCTGCTTCAGGGCCCCGAAGGCACGCTCCACCACGGTCCGGCTCGCACACAGGCGGGTATTGTATACCTGCTCCGCAGGGGTGCTCGGGACAGGGTAGACCTTCATCAGCCAGCGGGTCAGGGGGTAGGCGGGGTCCCCCAGGATGCAGGGGGGCATGGGAACCCCCTCGATCCACCTCATGCCCATGTCCGCGAAGTCCCCCCGGTACATGCGGGCATAGAAGGGGGAGATGGTCATGATCCTGGCGTCGTGACTCCGGCCGGAGTTGCCCGTGTAGATGTCTATGAAGCGGGCCCGGTGGTCCACCACCCCCTGCAGGTGCAGGGAGTAGTATCCGTGCCGGTTCACATACTCCAGGGCCTCCCCCGCGGCCGGGCGCAGGATCTCGATGTGTGTGCCGTCCACGGCTCCGATGCAGTTCGGGAAGCCCCCGGCCGCGAAGCCAGCCATCACAGCGCCCTGGTCCAGGAGCTGGATGGTCCTGTCGAGGAGCACGCCCTCCACAGCCTCGCACACATCCCGCACGATGCAGGCGACCGTGCTGAGCCCCACCCCGAAGTGCTGGGACACGGAGCGGCAGGAGTCGGGCGTTGCGAGGGCCCAGACCCCTATGGCCACCCGCTGGACCATGGGGATGGGCTCCCGCATGGAGGTGTGCTGCCGCTCCAGCCAGGGCGTGAGGAGCTCCGCTAGGCGCAGCAGGGTGGCCTTGCCCATCCGGAAGTGGGACCCCCACTCGGCCTCCCCCCAGTGGGCCTGGGCCCGCTCCCACCAGGCCTGGGGCCGCTCCGTGACCCATAGGCTCCGCGCTATGGGCATAGCCAGCAGCGCTGCCCGGCGGAGGGTCTGCGTTGCCCAGCGGAACCGCCTCGCGGCCCCTCGGAGCGCAGCGGGCCGGGTGAGGCTCCGGCAGGCGGCCAGCCACGCCCCCCAGGCCCGGCGCCGAGCCCTGAGCCGGGCACGGACTCTCCTGCGGGCCTGCTGGCCCCGGAGGCGCACGCCAGCCCGCAGGGCCAGGACATAGCGCAGGCGGACGGCCAGGTGCACCCTCTCGGTCAGGAGGCACAGCTGCTCAGTGTGGTCACGGTGCCACTCAGCCGCGAGCGCGAGGAACATCCAGTTCCCACCTGCCCTATCGCGCTCCATGGTGCTGGGGCCCCGGTGGGGGCTGGGAGCGCTTATGGCGGCCCGGTGCTGGTGGCTCCGCCCGGGGGTCGGCCTCGCGGGCCTGCGCGCGCCCTGTGCCGGTGCGTTCCGGCTGCTCCCGCCCCCAGCACCCCGGGCCCCCTCCCCTCGCTGTTTGTAGCGGGATGGCCTTGAAGGTGCGATTAGGCAGACAGAGAGCTCGCTGTTGTTCTCTGCAGCTGTGCCGGGCCCGCACCCTACGCCTCGCTCTGTTGTGCTACAATGTTGCGGTGCGGGCCCGTGTTCCCTGTCCCGGGGGCCGGGCCGAGCCTCTCCCGGCCCTGGGCAGTCTGTGTGCCCTCCGGGCTCCGTGTCCCATTCCCTGTTGTGCTGGACCATGGCTGGCTGCCCATCCATGGGGCTCCCGCTGTCCGGCCCCCAAGGGGCCCCCCATATCTGGGCCTTCCGCGAGACCATGTCTCTGTGCGACCTGTGGCACACCCCTGCCGTGCAGCTGCTCCTGGCCGGCCCGGGGAGCCGTGCAGGTGCCTACGAGAGCCTGAGCTCCGGGCTCCGTTACTTTGGCCATGTGGTGAGCGCCCGTGATTGCCGGCTGCATGCGGAGGCCCTGGGGCTGGCTCGTTTCCCCGAGGGGCGCATCCCGGAGGTGCTGTGCGCCCATGTGCCCTGGAGCGCCTCGGAGACCGTGTCAGCGCTGGTGGTGTGTGGTCTGGGCGCCTACTCGGAGTGCCTGGCCGAGGGTGGCCCTGCCTTGGCCGTGAGCTACTTCTCCTGTGTTCACGGGGCCCGTGGGTACCAGCGCACCCGTGGGGCGGCGTTCCAGCGGCTTCTGGAGCTGGGGCATCTTCCGTGGCCCCCTTCTGCTGCCTGCTGTGTGCCGGAGCCCTCCGCGGTGGAGATGTCATCCCTGTTGGCGGTGTGGGCGCGTGTGGATGTGCAGCTGGCCCTCACCATGCCCGATCCCTTCGAGGCCTACTACCTGATCGCCCACTACATGTCCTTGCAGGGGTACCGCCGGGGCATGCTGCACTGGCCCCACCTGGTCCACCGGGCGGGCCACCCGGGCCCTCGGGCCAGCGGGGCCCCCGGCAGCGGCCCGTGAGCCCCGCGTCGCTGGCCTGCCCCCCCCGGCGTGGTGCCCCCGTGTGGGCTCCCGCCCCGGCCCGGGGGGGGGCCCTGGTCCCCGCTGGCCGCTCCCGACCTGCGGACCCCACCTCGGTGAGCTCCCGCCCGCCTCGCTGCTTGCTGCTGCCCCTGGCCGTGGTCCTGGGCCCCCTCCATCCCCGTGACTCCGTGGGTGCTGCCTGAGCGTCGCTGGTGCTGCGGAGGAGCACCGCTGGACCCGGCTGCCCTGCCTGTGCCAGCCTTTGACTGTGGGGCCCCCTTCCTCCTCCTCCTGGCGCCCCTCCGCCGGCCTCGCTGTGCTTTGGGGGCCCCCAACGTGCCTTGCTCCGGGGGTCCGCCCCCCCCCCCCGAGACTGCCTCTGTTCCTGTGGGGGCACCTCCTTGGACTGGACTGGACTGGGGTGGTGTGGGGGTGGGGGTTGCTGCTGTCCGTGCCTTGCCCCGTGGTGGTGCCCCCCCCCCCCCTGCCGGTGTTCCGGGTGGGGCGTTCCGGGCGCCCCTTCCCCCCTTCCCGGCCTTTCCCTGGTGTGAGTGTGTGTGCCCGGGCGTGTGGCCGTGCATTGTGCCCTGCTGCGGGACCGCTGTGTGAGCCGGCTGTCAGCCTGTTCTCGCTCTTCCCCCCTCCCTTCCCGTTTCCCTTGTGTGGGCGTTCCCTTGAGTGCCTTGTGGCTTCGTTTGCCCTCAGTCGGCCATGTCTGTGTCCCGCCCCTGCCCGGTGCCTTGTGGGGGTTTAGCGCCCGCCGGGGGTTCGGCTGCACGTCTGTTGTGCTGCCACGGGCCGCGATGGTGCGGCCCGGTTCCGGCCCGTGGTCCCGTTCCCGGCACGTCTGTTTGGGTCGTTTTCCAACCCCCGGGCGTGGTTGCGCTGTTCGCCCCCCCTGGTGGTTCGCTGTGGTGAACCAGCCGCCTGTAACGTCTGAAAGTACCCTAGGTTTAGGAGTGTTGTAGTGGCTCTGTAGCAGCTACACAGAGGAGGGACAACTATGTTGACTTTCAGTTTTCATCTAAATAGTATAGCATCATTAGCTTGCTCTTAAGAATGCTTTCCTAGCGATGCAGGCAAAGTAGTTCAGGTGTCATCTGAATTATTCCCCCACCCCCGGTCTGTTACATTTGAGACCAACATGGTAGCTAGCTACGCTCTCTCTTCCTAGGCACAGAATTGTAGGAAGCCGTACCCAGATTTCTCTGCTTCAGAGCTGTGCAGATATTCACATTTTTAAATTTTATTTATTTATTTAAAATTTGTACTTCACCCTTTCCCCCTAAAAGACTTGGAGTGGCTTGCAGAGAAATATAGAAACCCAAACCTCAAAAAATACTCTCATGTAAAATTCCAATTTTGAAATCCCAATTAAACCATAGTCTTTTGTCCCCCTCTCTATGACTACACCCCCTGTCTTGCAGATAATATACTACCCTCCTCCTTTATTTTCATACCCCTCCATCCCTCAAATACTCCACCCTCCGAAAATTCTTCCCATCCCTTAAAAAACAAGCAGTAAAACAGGTCTCCATTATAGTTCCAGGCAAACACAAAATGTCTGGACCAAAGCCTTGATCGCTGCTGAAAACTATGGTAGTGTGCACCCTTGCTGATTTCCTGTATGAGGAGCGTAAAGTAGCGGTTATGCTAATTAAATAAGCCTAGTAAGCGTTTACTTTTTCTTAACTTTTAGGGTTAACTTTTAGCTTACTTTCAGGAGACTGTAGCTGCTTTTTTGTATATTTTCTCCATCATTTGAGCACTCAGAATGTTGTGGCATCTTTGGGGTATTGCATATGTCTGGCCTCCATTCACAGCATGAAAGGATAAAGCAATACTTATTCCAGAATCATGTTTTTTATGATTACTGTAGCACTCAGAAATGTCTACTGTGCCAACAGGGAAAAGATTGTAATATAAATTAAACAAAGTTTGCACCTTAAATGTTTTATTTGGAGGGGTGGGTGTGTGCTAAATTTAGATTTTTGTTCCTCTTGTTTTGATTCTGCGGGTAAAGGGTTGATGATGGGATGCATACCAGTAGCAAACATTAAGTATTCAATTTTAGCCACTTAACGTACAGAGCACTGTTGAAAAGTTTGCCTTTATTTTCTTTTAAGGACTTGTCCATTTATCCATCCTTTCAGATTTCTTCCCCCTACCATCTTTTCCATTTTTCAATGACTTAACATCTTTAGCATTATCAATTAGAGGAGTGGGCATCTATCCACTTACGTTGCTACTTTTTGTGGAGGGGGTGTGGTGGTAATTTTTCTACTCTTCCTAAAATCAGGGATAGAGTTCTTTGACAATTTATCCAAGACAACCTTTCTATTGTGAATTATATCACTGCTACAGTTACATGCTGCACTCTGAAGGCTGAATCCTGGTCCAATTTATGTCAACATGTTACACTTAGAGCTACCCAATGTGATCTAAATGTTTTCAGATGCCCAAGCAGACTCTCATTGAATTGACTTGTACAATTATAGTGTGTTCTGGTCTTTCCCTCCAGCCACCCTTGACTGTTAAGTGCTTGCTAAACAAAGCAGGAGGTTAATAGGGTATGAAGGTATTTGAGTACATACTACATTTTGAATCACTTGTTTAATTCCTCGCCTAGATGATGATAGGAGTGGGGGATGGAAACTAAAATGACCATCCCATGGTTGGTGCATGTACTTAAATGCCACCATTATTAATTAGGTAACAGAATCACATTCTGTGCTCAAATGTTCCAACGTAAGTCTCGCTAACTTTTTAGTTGTACTTTTAAATGGGTAGGTGCATTCCAGAGAATGAAGTGCTGTCTCTGTCTTCAGACAATAACATGTTGCTATCACAAATCTTTTACTTAGATACATGGTTTCAATGGAAATCCCTGTCAGGACCCATGAGAGTTCAGAGTCTAGCTAGATCCAGCAGATGCGTTAACCATATGGTCATAAATGAAGTCCAGCTGTGCAGCAGGAGTGCCAGACCTGAAACTGCACTGGAGTGGTACTGCTTCACCCATGGGGCACTGGCCAGGACTTACCCATGTTCTGATTGACCAGAACCCCTCTATCATGTCCTGGGCAGCATCAGAGCTTTTTGTTTGAGCTTCCAGACAGTGATCTAGCCTGTGATTACTTCAGGCTCTCACAGCGCTTGTCTCGTGTTCCTTGCCACTTTGGTTTCTTTTATACTTGGTTCCCAGTTCCTACATGCTAGTGCTCTCTGGCCTGCTGTCCCCATTCTTTTCCTGCCTCAGGACTGATCACCTAGCTTGACCAGGAACTTCATTTGCTGCTTGGCATGAACATCCCCTCACCTCTGAGTCTTCTGGTGTGGCTCTGAGTTTTAGATTAAGCCGATTCTAATTTTATGTTTGTCTAAGGAGCCTTTCAAAAAGGAGAGATACCGGTAGAGTGAACAACAACGAACAGTTGCTTAGCATTAAAATGAACTATATCGAACAACCATAGTATTAAGAAGTACCATTTACTAGATCAGACCAATGGCCCATCCAGCCCAACATTCTGTCTCTCACAGTGGCCAACTTTGGTTGTCTCAGGGGATAGTAGATTACAATGGACTAATACATTTACTGCCATCCTCCCCCAACTTCCAACAGTCAAGGATCTTATACCGTTGCCCAACCCAACTAGTAACCCTTAATGGACCTGGCTTCCAAAAATTCATCCAGTCCCTTTTTGAATCCTCTTACTCTGCTGACCTGGGCAACATCCTCCAGCAGTGAACTCCACAACTTTATTGTACATTAGGTCAAAAAGTACTTTTACTCGTTTTAAATCTATTCCGTTAACTTCATGCAGTGCCTCCTGATTCTATTGTTCTTAGAAAGGGTAAATAGCAGCTCCCTATTTACCTGTTCCACACCTTTCATGATCTTGTAAATGTCTGCCTTGTCCCCTCTGTCATCTCTTCTCCAGTTATTTAATTAACAAAATAATTATTTATAAATAATATTAACAAAATATTTATTTTGTACTACACCCATGGAAATATCATGTTGCTTTGTTGGTTTCCATTCTCCATTTGGAGCCTTTTTGGCTTTGCTTTGGTTTTCCTACTTTCCAGTGCAATGAAAAGACGAAGCACAGAGGGTTGGGGCCGTTCTTCATTCTGGCAGTGATTCTACTGAAGCTGATTAATGTGTTTTCGTGAATAAGGATTGTAATTGATCACAAGCTGAACATAAGTCAACAATGTGATGCGACTGCAAAAAGGACTAATGCAATTTTAGACTGCATTAATGGAAATGTTGCCAAGACAGCGGATGTAATAAATCCACTCTATTTGGCACTGTTCAGACCTCACTAGGAGTCTTGTATCCAGTTCTGGGCACCTCATTTTAAAAAGGAAAGTGACAATTTGGAGCAGATTCAGATGAGTGCCACAAAGGTGATAAGAGTCTGGAAAGCATGAGGAAAGGTTGAAGGAACTGGATATGTTAAGGGGAGACATGAGAGCAGTATTTGAATATCTAAAGTCTGCCACTAAGAAGATGGTAAGGAACTGTTCTTCATTGCTACAGAGGACAGGACTAGAAATATTGGGCTCAGGACAGTGGATTTCAGTTGGATATCAGGTAAAACCTCCTAAAGGGCTTTGCGGAAGTGGAACAAGTTACTTAGAGAGGTTGTGGATTCTCCATCGCTGGAGGTTTTCAAAAAGAGGCTGGACAGCCATCTGTCGGAAATGTTGTAACTCTAGTCATCCTGTATCCAACCAAGGGGTTTGACTAGATGATCCTATTGAGGACCCATCCAATTCTGACTCTAAGGACTATAAGATATGGTTTCTGAAGTTGATATAAGCATACATGAAATATCAGTGCAGTGGGCACTTGAAGACAGGGATATAGCCCCTTGAAGTAGGGCATTCTCCCTTGTTGACAAATTTCCCATGGGATCTCCATCATGGATCTAATGCTTTTGACAGCTGTTCTGGTAGCAGTGCAGCCCCATGCTTAACACTTGTGTGACAGTACTTCAAAGCATACAGTAAATACAAAAATGAATGTGGGTCAGGACAGGGTCAAGAGGGGAATAAACAAAGCACATACCAATACAGAAGCTGTGTCTGCACTGAATTTGATTAGTAACTGAGTTGAGGCCATTTTAAGGAGAGTGGTGATGTGCTTTTGTGTCATGATCCTAAATCTCACCCATTTTTATTATCCCAGTAATCTTATGATGATATATGCAGGGTTTATTTTCACTGCTCTTCCTCACATGCAGACAGGGCTACACAGTTAAGTCTTAAATTTAAACAGACATCGTACCGTATCTTCATATTATTTTCTCCAGTTCTCAAGTGGGTTTGTCTGCGATGACGTTGTTAAACCTGACTTCCATTTAATTTGATACATTTTATATATAACAAGGTTGTTCCTTTATCTCCCCTTCACCCTATTTCCTCCTCCTATTTCTCCCCCAAACGTTTGTGTGCTAAATTGTCTGGTTAGATTGGGTTCGACTACTTTCCATTTTATTCTAGTATCTTAGTGTTCAAGCTGTTGCTGTTTCAAATTTCACTCAGCTCAGATCTTTGAACAGACTGTTATTTTTGCCAAAATAGTGGAGTGTGAATTTTTCCCCACACCCTTGTAATCATTTTTGGGACCCTAATTTAGGAGGTAGTGTTCCATATAGGTTTTTTTGTTTTGTTTGGGGGGGGGGGGGCATTGTTGTTTTAATGGACAGTATTTTCATTGGGAGACTGGTTTTTCATTTTCTGTCAAAGTATTTTTTGTCACTTTAATAGTCTGCAGTCCGAATGATTTGTTTTATTACAGGTGAATTGTCTGCTAAAATCTCTTCCAATTCTTTGAAAGTAGCAATAGTAGCAGAAGTGTATTTGATGGAACAGCTAAACAGAGTATTCTAATTCCCAATCAAGTGAGGCGTATTATACAAAAACTGATCTACTGCACATTGCCGTCTGTGTTAAACATGAAAAAGCAGCCAACAGAAAAGAGAAGGAAAAAATCGTGGTGGTGGTTTGGTTTTCCTTCAGTGCTAGATTGTGCTGCTACTATATTTTATTTATTTTATTTTATTTTTATTTATATAAAATTTTTATCTCTCCCCTCCTGCCAGGGCAGCAGACAACAATATAAAACAATAAAATAATTTAAAACAATTAAAAATTCACAAATATGCAGTGGTTAGTGTGTTCCAGAAGGCTACAAGATCATTGACAGAGCGGGTGTCAAGGTCCAGGGAAAACTCCCCCAGAGTATTTCAGAATGGATCCGGGTCCATAAGTCTCCGGACGCGGACCGATTTAATAGGTCCACATCCTGTTGGGGGCTGACATGAGCCAGGATGCATGCCTTAAGGAGGTAATGGTCAGACGATGACAAAGGCTCCACCCCCCCTGACTCCTACTAACTGACCCCCCCACCTCAAGGCTGGTGCAGAAAACCAAATCCAGTGTATGTCCCTCCTTATGTGTGCGGCCAGAGATGTAGAAAGGCTGGGAGAGGCTTATGGGATCAGCCATTATGGAAGTTTCTGAGTAGTGGAGATAGTCACAGTACAGAAATATTATATAAACTGTGTAAGTGTTCTGTAGTTTGTTACCTAAATCAGCTGCTGGTGAGATAAAAAGGGAATAAATCTACCATATCAGACCAGAGGAACTAGGCATAGACCAAGCATACAGACACAAAATACGAATACTATTACTTGATCTCTAATGGAACTGAACAGTTAACACTCTATGCTTTAGTACAGCTTTCATACGTTCACATCACCTTTTCCTCTCAAGAGATTACATGCTCTGGCTCTTATTCGAATGCGTCATATGTTGACGACTAACTTTGGCATCCAAATTTTGTAAGCAGATGATATAAGTCTTGTTTATCTGTGTTCTTGCATGGGGCCTCATACCATAGTTTTAGTGCCTTGCAAACATTTAATAACTATTCTTTCAGTGCCATGTAAGGTAGGCAGGTATTGTCCTGATCATATAGATGAGGAGCTGAGGCTTTCTCAAGGTAACAGGAAGTTAGTAGCAGAGTGGAGAATTAACCTGAGAGAATGATTAAAAAAAATATATATGATGCCATAAATTATTCTCACACAGGTACAGATAATTGTGTTGTAAGCACAGTGAATTGTTTATACAGTGAAACCCCAGTTGGGGAGAAGAACATTAATCACCACAAATTGAAGAATTTATCTTTGGTTATAACTTGGAGTGTTTGCACTTCAAAGGATTTGTTCTGTTTGTTTGGCAAGAGCGATACTAGGTGTTAAGATGCTTTTTGCTTAATTTGTGAAAATAGACTTCAATGTGGCCCAAATCCAGCATCCATCTCAACTATCCTGGCCAGATGCTGAGCAGATGAATGGCATAGCACATCATGTCTTTCTGCAGGCCACAGAGCAGATGTGGATTTGCTTAGACCCTGGCCCCTGCACACTGCTATGCAGGGAACTTTAAATCCAAGTGTCATGTTGCACGAGGGATGTAGAGTGCATCAGAAGCAGCCAGGCAAAACTTGTGTAATATAATTGCACCATTTTGTCTGCAAAAGAGCCCTCTGTGCTGTCAAGGAGTATTGGATTTGCCCCTGCATGAGCATGTTAATTTTCGTTCTTGCAGTGAAAACAGATGGGAAGTTAGCTGGCTGGAGTCCATGTGCTCTGTGCAGCCACCACTCACCCCCCACTCACAGTTTAGCATGTCAAACCTAATAAACGGGCAGCCCCCGTGCATATTTCATGTACTTGTGCGGCCTTTACTCAGTGGCGACAGCTGAGAGAAGGGAAAGAATCGGTTGCTCCTTGAACACTCTAGACTCCCAGGGGCAGCTGGTGGGAAGGGGCATGAGGGGCAGTGCCCCGTTTCCTGCAGTCCCTGCCTCACTCTCTCCAGTCTGCTTGTCAGCAGGCTGGACATGCTAGCACTCTCCCTGGCCCACCTGTCAGCTGGATGGGCACACTAGGTACAACGTTATGGTGTTGGCAAACTTGGATGCAAGTGAGGTTGTGAGCGAACCTAATTGATGAGACGTGGACACATGGGCGTACATTAACCCAACTTTGCCGACACAGTAGGTCTATGATCTCCTGGGAGAGGCCGTGAGTGGTGGGTGGGCGATGGTCATGTGGCAGGTGCAGGCTAACATCTTGGCAGCCACCTAAAAAACAAGAGGGTAGACACACGCCTGGCGTGGGCTAACGTCTTATTTGTGTTCACCCTTTTAGGCGTTCTTTACCTATAGGTAAAGGGAACACCTTATGGGGAGGTTGTGTCTGTCTGTCTGGCTCTGTGGCCCATATGTCACGTGTGACATTATACCCATTGTGACATGACTGGGCAGGGACTAAGCACTAAAGCCCCTGGTCAGTCACTGGGCAACGGTGGCAGGCACCAGTAATGGCTTCGTCCGTACAGCAGGTAGGAAGGGGACCAAAGGAGACAGGGTGACTGGTAAGGAGGGGAAGGGCCAGGGCCAGGGAAGGAGTGGCTGTAAAGAATGCTATGCTTTGCACGTATGGACGCCCTGGGCATGCATCTTTCCTCACTTGTTTACCCTTAGCATAATGAAGTTGGTGTGCATTATCAACATGCACCACACAGGTTGGGCAGTGAATGGAATGAAAATTGTCAAACCCAGAATATTAGTCACTTGAGTCTTTAAACAAAAAATTGCATTATGATCCTGTAATATACTAATATCACACTTTAGCTTCCTGTCGCAGGTTCTGTTGGCATTGTTGAATACACAAAATGTGTTTGACATTAACCAGGCAAGCATAACTGACAGTTGTTTTGGAAAGGCTTTGCTGCAGCTTATACTCCCAGACATTTCATCCATCACCTGGGGAGTACTGTGGCTGTAAATAAGGGGATTCTCTGCTCAGACAAAGTAATATTTCTGTATGAAATGTTGACAATGAACATACATTTATAGGTTTTAAGCTCCAATGGAAAAACTTGCATTGTGCAACTGGCAAGTCCTTGATGGACAAACAGACCTATGATGTCTATGGTGCTTTTAATCTTTACCACGTGATCACCAAGTTCTCACCCCCTGATGACTTGACATTTGGTTAAGATTTTACAGACAGCCTGCAAAAAGAAATCTATGGAATTATGCTAAGTTTACTTCCAAGCATGTGAAGGTAATTTTGGGTGTTGAGTCAGAATTTCAAGGCTGTACTTGAAATTTCTGTAAAAATTGCTTGAAAAATGCTGTACGCAACAGTCTTGAGAGTGAATTTGTGATAGTGTCAATTTAGCATTTGGGGTTTTCTTTGCACTTTTAATCTAATTAGAAAATAGTTCAGAAATACAGGAAGAATTTCTATTTGACTATAATCTGGAAAGTTGGTTGCAGTTGGAATAATACTTGTGTTTGTCTGACAGGAGATCTACTAGATGCTTGGATGCTCTAGTGATAAGTGTCATTGGAATGCCTAAAAATGAATATGGCAGCCAGATTCTTGCTTTCCCTACTTCCTATTTCTGGTTGCTTGGTTTTGTTTTGGGGTTTTTTGGGCATTTCCTACCTAGATAAACATACTATTTTATATCATGGGCAAAACTAGTCCCATGGTTGGGAAAGTAGAACAGACGTTTTCAGGCACCATTTCCCCAGGCCCTGGTCTAGTGCCATTCATTGCTTATAGCTATTCCTTCTCTTCATGTTCTGCCCTCCCATCCACAACAGTTAGGAGATAATAAAGGCAAAAAATAGAGTACCATTAAAGCAAATTGTTGTGCATTTGCCACTTCTGGCAACTATGCTTGATTTTTCATACAGTGATTGCTCATCAAACAGCACTTCCCCACCCAGCTGCTTTTATTTTTGCATACAGCAGCCTTCCAAGTGGGTAAGCACAAGCAGGGTGTATGCTCTCTCAAAAGCGTAAATGTTCAGAAGGGTGCCTATGTGTTAATGTTGATCTTTCAGTACTCACATAGGGTAATTTCAGACATTACGAGATCACAGTCAACCACACCGAATCACACACAAACCTCAAGTGTGGCCAATGAGCCCTGAACATCTGTTCAGCAGCATCCAGATGTTCACCCCAGTCAATCACTGGTAGGGGCCAAAGCCAACCATGGTTCTGGAGAGCGGGATGGGACCACCTCCAGAACTGTGGTCAATGCAATCCCCACCAGGAATCGGCCAAAACCAATGTCTGAACGGCAACCGTCAGGCGTGATCACACACAACAATTCCCAGCTGTGGCAAATGCACACAGCGTCGCTGCCAGGCAACGACCAACAAACAGAAGAAGGAGGGATATTTAAAGGGCACACAACACCAGGGGAATGCGGACGCCAAACAACGAACAGGAAGGGAGAGGAGAGGAGAGACACCTCAATGGAACAGCAGCACCTGCAGGATCCACAACAAGCCACCCCACAGGGGAACACCGAACAGGGGACAGAGACCCCCCGCAAATGGGTAAGGAGACCACAACAGGTGGAGGGACAGACGTGGGGGTGCAGGGGACACAGACAGGCATGGAGGGCAGGAAGTGGGGGCCGAAACAGAGCACAGCATTTAACCCCCCATGTCCAACCAATAGATCAGGAAAAGAGCGCAAGCTCCGGAACCCCCACAGGACACCAGCAGAGAAGAGGAAGAGGCGGCAGTCAACAAGAGGAACAAGCACGTCTTCGATCAGATTGTCAGAGAAATGGAACAGGCAGGATACCAAAGATCGGCAACACAATGCAGGTTCAAGGTGAAGGAATTAAAGAGGGGTTACAAGAACATAAAGGACAACAATGAGAGGTCCGGTCATCCCGCATGGACAGTGCCCTATTATGATGCCTCGGACCGCATCTTACACATGAAGGGCTCCATCATGGCCCCCCAGGCTGGTAGGAAGTGCCGTGGCACAGGGCTGGACAAGGGAGGACGTACCACCACCCATGGCAGCACCAAGTGCAGCCACAGACACCGGTGACCCTCCCACCCCAAGAAGAACAGCCCAGGACCTCAGGGAGCAGCAGGTCGCCATCATGAACAGGCATGGGGAGCCCAAGAGCGATGTCCGAGTCAGGGGCGTCCGATGATGACACCCTGGTGACTCTGTGTAAGTGGACACGAGGGGAGCACTCTCAGCTGAGCACCATGGAGCAGCTGGGCATGGCGGACTCCAAGACAGACCTAGAAGATAGGCACAGGGAGTGGAAAACACAGGGGCCAGCACAGACACAGCAATGGGAGAAGGGGGGGGGGGACAAACAGACAGGGAACGGAACTAACCAACCCCCCCCCCCCATTACCGCAGGCGAGATGGAGGTTGAAGAGGTGGTAACAGGGGGGACGTGCACCGGGAGCGGTGGAACACATGCAAGAATGTAAGCAGAAGGAACAAGGCCCACAGGAGGTTGGGAAAGAGAGGGTGGGTGGGAGGGACAAGGGGAAACGGACACAAGCACCCCAGTGACACACCACCACGTCTGTTTCCACGCAGGTCCACAACCCCATCAGCAGGAGGAACAGGCAGGCGAGGTGGTGGAGGGGGAGCAACATCAGCAGGAGCGGCAAGGTGAGCAGATGGGGGAGGCCGGCCCCACAGGTGAACAAAGGGGTCCGACTCAAGAGGGAGTGGATGGGAAGGCACACGTAGATCCCAGAGCCCGCAGGAGAATGGGAAGCACAGCTGCAGGAAGGAAGGGAAGCTGAGGATAAACACGAGGAAACAAGGGAGGGGTCGCAGGACACAGCTACATGGAGGGAGGGGAGGGGACCGGACCGGACCACCCAAGGGAACAGAGGACAGTAGGGATGGAATCCCAGTGCCCCCCACCCCCAGCACCGCCCCGGGGAGGTACAGGTGCAGCTAACGGGAGTCCCACCTAACATATCCAACCTATATCCCACAGAGCCACAGCCCATGCAGGCAGCCCAGCCATGACCGGAACCTGTTCCACCGGCCCAGAGGATGCGCGAGCACAGGACACGCATACACTGCCGCTGGGAGGACCTTGCTGAGGAGATCCTGAGAACGAGCACACAGCAGGGGGAGACCATGATCACATCCATTGACAGGATGGAGGCTGCCACCAACAGAGCCATACAGCAAGTGGAGGGATGGGACAGGCACCTTCTAGCGGAGATGCGGAAGGAGAGGAAACAGGAGTGAATGGACTACATGAGGCAAATGGAGGCATTGGAGCGAATGACCCAAACTATAGACATGGCTAAAACTGAACTCCTTATCTTCCCCCCTCATCCTTCCTCTCCTTCCTCACTGTCAGTAACTATTGATGGAGTCACCATCCTGCCTGTCCCCCAAGCCCGTAGCCTAGGCTTCATCTTTGACTCAGCCCTTTCTTTTAAACCCTACATTGACTCTGTTGCTAAATCCTGTCGCTTCTCCCTCCATAACATTGCTAAGATTCGCCCTTTTCTCTCTGTCTCGTCTGCCAAAACTCTTGTTCATGCTCTGGTCATCTCTCGCCTCGATTACTGTAACCTCCTTCTCACTGGCCTTCCCCGGTCTCACCTTTCTCCCCTCATCTCTGTCCAAAACTCTGCTGCCAGGGTCATCTACCTCGCCAGTCGCTTCGACCATGTGCAGCCCCTCCTCTCTTCGCTTCACTGGCTTCCCCTTCCTGAACGAATCCTGCACAAGCTCCTAGTCTTCACCTATAAAGCTCTTCACAACCTTGCTCCCCCCTACCTCTCTGCACTTATCGCCCTCCATACTCCAGCCCGTGCACTTCGCTCCTCCTCTGTCCCTTCTCTCACCCTTCCACGCCTTCCCTGCTCCCCTAAGCGCCTTCGTCCCTTCTCACTTGCTGCCCCCCATGCCTGGAACTCCCTCCCTGTCCACATCCGCCTTGCCCCCTCCCTTCATACCTTCAAATCTCTCCTTAAAACTCACCTCTTTCGCTCTGCTCTGTCTGACTCTTTATCCTGCTGAGCCACTATTCCTATACCTACGATCGGTTTACCCTTATCCTTGCAACATGGACCTGCCTGCTGTCATTCTCATCGTAACCAAGCCAAGTACGTGCACTTGAGACCTCGCATCTTCATGAATGTTAGACCCCTTGTCTCTCCCTCTGTTCCCCTCCTAAGTCTCTTCCCCCAGCTCCTGTCTCTCAGATTGTAAGCCCTAGGGGCAGGGACCCTGTCTATTTTATTACTTTGTAAAGTTCCAGGTACACTGCTGGCGCTATATAAATGTTTGTTAATAATAATAATAATAGACCGCCTGGGAGCGGACCACTCCAGAAAGTTGGACAGGTCGCTTGAAATTGGCACCTCGCTGCTGCTATATGCGGGCACCATGAGCGTATACATCATGGCAGCCGCAACCCCGGGCACCATACCGGCAGCAGCCCCACACCCACCACCCATCCCACCTCCATTGCCCATTCCACAGCAGTTGCAGCAGCCAAGACCACAGAGACTGAGCCATTCGCTTACCCGTCCCACAGGGGCTGAGAAGGCAGCAGCCGGCCAGGCAGGTGCAGCTCCCAACCCCTACCACACAAGACAGCCAGGAGCCATGCCAGAGCCAGGAAATGCTGGAGGGGGATGACAGCATGGCCGAGGGAGGCTCACAGACCACCGAGCTGCCTGTCAGGCGTGGGAGAGGTCGGCCCAGAAAGCAATATCGGTCGGGGGTAAGGGGAGGGGGAAGTAGGGCACTGAGAGCACTGTAAATAAAATAAAAGCACCATTACACACTGTAACCATCATGTCTGTTGTTCTTAGCTATTCAGGTCGGGGACCGTGCTTGAAGCAGGTCAGGATATGGCCCTGTTGGGCACAGCTATGCCACAGGTTCCACACCGCGGCCCCGGGGGCCCCGGGGCATGTGTCTAGTAGGACCCGGAGGGGAGGGAGCATTCATGGGAAATTAAATGGGGATGCAGCTAACAGTCACTGGGGAATATTGGGGATCCACAGCCTACTATCCTTGGTGGCATCCCAGCTGAGTCAGGGCTGGGGCACCCTGGATATGTGCCTCATCACAGCTGCGCATATCTTCTTGGCATAACGGTACTCCCTGGGGTTCGCCGCGTTAACATATAGCAGAACTGGGTCAGCTGGCCGATGTGGCAGGGAATACGCCAGGGCAGCTCCATCGGTCTCGCAGCAGGCACCGATGACGAGGGCGGAGGTCTCCATAGCAAAGTCCAGATGCCCTGCAAGGCACCTCCATCTCTGTTTGAGGGCACCGAAGACCCTCTCGATAACGGTCCTCGAGGTGCACAGCCAGGTGTTGTACAGGGACTCCATATGATTCCTGGCCACTGGATAGGCCTTCATGAGCCATCTGAGGAGTGGATAGGCTGGGTCTCCAATTATGCAGGGGGGCATCAACACCCCCTCGATCTGGGACATCCGCATGTTGGCATAGTCCCCCTTGTACATCTGTGCGAAGAGGGGGGAGATGGCGAGGATCCGGGCATCATGGCTGCAGCCGGAGTGGCCGGTGAAGATATCTGTGAACCGGCCCAGTGGATGGTGATGGGTGACTGCTTGTTGTCCCCTTGTGACCTCCCCTGTGGGGGTCCTTCAGGGTTCTATTTGGTCTCCCCTTTGTTAATCATTCAGAGGTTTGGGGAGACATGTCATCAGTATGCTGACACCCAGCTCTACCTCTCCTTTTCATCCGGCCTAGGTCTTCAAGTCTCAGTACTTACCTGATGCCTGATTGTGGTCAGGGATCAGACGAGGGTGAGCTGATTGAAGCCGAAGCCTGACAAGACTGAAGTGTTGATGGGTGGCCATTGTTGTGACTTGGAGGGAATTGGAACACCTGTTGTTGATGGAGTCTGGTCCCCTCTGGTCAGTCAGGTTCGCAGCCTTGGAGTGCTTCTGAATCCTTTGCTTGCACCTGGAACATCTGGTTGAGGTGGAGGCTAGGTGCCCTTTTCACCAACTCCATCTAGTGAGAAGTCTGTTGTCTTTTATTTCTGACTCTGATCTGGCTACTGTCGTCCATGCTTTCATCACCTCAAGGCTAGATTACTGTAACGTGCTCTGTGTGGGGCTGCCCTTGATGAGTGTTTGGAAGCTGCAGTTGCTGCAGAATGCGGTGGCTTGGCTCCTTTCAGGGCTGAATTGCAGGGAGCACATTAAACCAGAGCTCTGAAGTTGGCACTGGCTGCCTGTCATCTTCTGGGCACAATTCAAGGTGCTGGTGTTAACCTTGAATGCTGTAAATGGTCTGGGCCCCACATATCTCAGATCTGTCCTACCATGTTGCGTTGTGACCCCTGCGGCTGACTGGGAGTGCCCGATTGCAGGTTCCATCTGATACTCTTGTCTGTAGGATGGGGATGCGCAGGAGGGTGTTCTCGGTTGCTGCCCCAGTTGTGTGGAACTCCCTTCCCCCTGGAGCTTCATTTAAACCAGGGCCTAAGTGTCTTCTGGAGGCAGTGCAAAACCTTTTTTTGTTTAAAAAGGCATTTGGTGAGGGGAGAGAGGGGGGGCTGGGTTGGAGGTTTTTGGTGGGATTGAGGATTGGGAGAAGGTTTTGGAGGTGGAGGGGGGAGAGGGGTGGGGTTGGAACGGAGTGAGGGGGAAAGGTCGTTTTTTGTGGGTTTTTTGCTGTTTTAAATATTTGTAAGCCACCCTGAGTCATTTGGGAAGGGTGGGGTAAAAATTGAGAAAATAAATAAATAAAAAATAAATTATTTCTATAACAAGGTTACCAAATGACTGTTATAGCCTGATTACATATCAGTTACTGGATCATACCAAGGTAGTTTCTATGATGGCTTTTTCTGAAAGGGTACATGCAAGCCATCCTTGGGTCTACCAGTATTACAGCTAGGCCATTTTATAGCAGTGCATAGCATATCGCTCTTGTTTTACACATTATGGATACAACTTACTTGCAGTTTGAACACTAGAACTGAATCAGATCCCTGGTAGCTGCTGTCTCTTCAAGCACTCTCAAGTAGACTTGACAACAAGACCAGATTCTTCAGCAGTGTAACACCAATGGAAACTTGGAGTCTGTTTATGCTTTCCCTGTGTATGCTATCTTTTCAACTTTTTTGAAAAAAATATGAGCTGTTAACAGCATAGATAGAAATGTATGTGGTGATAAGGCCAAAACACTCAGTCCTCAGTAAATAAATTATGATGGTGTTTCATCAGTTCTGCAAGGACATATTTCTTATAGTATGTGTCGGGCTGTGAGGAAGATAAGTGCACACCACAGGAATAATGTTATTTCTCACCAATTTGCTCTGACAGTTGACTTGTTCAAGAGAAATACCAGAATAGGCAACAGTGGGACATCTGTTATAGCTGATACGTTAAAAAAAACAAAAACATGTTACACTGTTGTCTGAGGAGCCAAGAATTCTAGGTTTCAGACTGGGGTGCAGTGCGATTGAAAAAGTAGTGCCTGAGGTCCCCAAGGACAGAGATACAGTAGAGATAGTAAAAGTAACCGTGTTTTCTGAATTTTGTCTTCACTGCCGTTAACAAATTGTCATGGAATTGATTAGTATGATTGGAAGCTGGAAGAATTTTTAAAGAGAATAAGCAAAACTTATGTTAAGAAGAAGCAATGAACCTCTTCTCAGTATGGTGTGGAAACCAAACTTGCTGAATGGATGCAATACCAGTTTTGCCAAATCATTCTTGTACTGAAGACTTTATGTATTGTCACTATGCAGCGTGCGTACATATGCGTGTTTGTTCAAGGGGTAAGTGAGGACAGTGGGAATAAAGTACTGCTGTTTTATTTGGCTTACAGTACAGGATAATTGAATCCAAACAAATGATTGAGAGTAATGGTATTTGAATTAAAAAGACACTGTAAATTATAGCTGGATATAGAATACTTACAGGATTTACAATCCAGAACTAGCTTGAGGCCAATGTTTTTCTACTTCATTTTGTCATTGACAAAAGCAAAAGCCCCTGAAATTGGTGAGCCAGATGATATCTAGTATGTTTTCTTTCCTTTAATGAGCAGCTGCAGTAGTGTCTTATGAACTTGGTCAGAAAGTTCTGCATATAATAACTGATTTTGTTCAAGGATCTCACTGCTAGTAGCTGGGATTACTGAATTGCTTTCTTCCCTCTAACACTTCAAAACCAGTATCTGGGATGAAATCTGCTCCACCCACATGCATCACGAATGTTCATGCTGTTCTGGTGACGGGTATAGAATAGAGTGGTTAATTTAAGGTGCTATCAAATAAACTGTTTTATAGGAAGCAACAGTGCAAGCTTCCTTCATGTTTTAGTGTCAAATACAGTATATCAACCCTGAGCTAAAGGAGCTGCTTCTGGTGATTGACCATTCCGTTTTTTCCTGTCTGGACTGTCAGCAAGGGTGGTTTTATTTATTTTATTTCTTGGTGGAAGTGGGGTGGGTTGTGAGGAAGGTTGCTTTAAAAGCATTAACTTCTTAATAGAAGTCATCAAGCGGCAGCCAGAGGCTTCTGAGTCGAACCTGGTGTGTTGCTGCAAATGAAACTGGAAGCTAGTTGGAAGAACTCTTCCATACCCTGTCGTCATCTCCTGGCTTGCCTACCCTGGCATTAATGCTATAAAGAATCTATGCTATGTGTACATAACTCCTTGAGTGAAAATGACACACTTGACCTAGATGTGTACACATACGGTATGCTGGAATTATTACCTCATGGATAGAAGCAAGTTTATTTTGTGTGCTTGAACATTTTAAAAATGGAAGGGCCTAAATGCTCACAATGTCTTTGTCTTTTTATTCGTTATCTAGGTACTTCCTTTCCCTAGCCAAGTGGTGTACAACAGGGTTGGAAAATGTGGGAGTCGGACTGTGGTCTTGCTTTTAAGAATTCTGTCGGAGAAACATGGGTTCAACCTAGTTACATCAGACATTCATAACAAAACCAGACTGACCAAGAACGAACAGGTAAGTTGCTTGTGCTCATTTAGATTGTCTGTTTTTATTCTATTTTAAAGTAGTTGTGAAACAGCAGGATATATTTTCAGCATGACTTACCTTGACCTTTTTAGTTAGGTACTGTGGCTAAAAGCCACTTGGCATTTAGAAATATCTTTTGTGGTAGACTCTTTGTCACTAGAATTAATGATATATCTAATAATACTCTACGTTTCCTTAACAATACTCTAATTTAGTCAGCTGTTATATTTATTTGTCAAGAGGATCCTCTTTAAATTTTGCAATAGTTGCATGTATCATTACTAAAATTAGCACCGTGTAAGCCACAAAAGGATATGGTGCTTAGTTTGCAAATTACATTGGCGCCTGTTGATGGTACTGTGGTTAAGGGTTATTTAATGGTAGCCTGTTAGAAACCATTAAAACTAAAGCTTCTAAACTAAACGACATAGCTGTTTTAGAATTAATTATGGAATGTGTGGCTTTAGTTCGGTGAGCTATGTTTAGAATCTAACAGTTAATAATTTACTTAACTAAAGCTGCTTATTCCTAAATTAATTTTAAATTGGCAGTACAAAATTTTCCACTATTAGATCAGTTAATCAAGTATTAAGGTCAAGGTATTTAATTATTTTATTTGTTAAAATGTATAACTTGCTTCTCCCAGAAGGCTCAGGGCAGTTTACAAAAGCAAAAATACAAAATAGTAAAAATATAAAATAAAAAAACTTTAAAATCCCTACCCTTGCCCCCCAAAAAACACCCACCCAAACTCTATCCCCACCTGCCAAAAGCTCTGCCAAACAAAAAAAGTTTTACACTGCCCTTGGAATATACGCAGGCTGGGGCTCTGGTGGGCCTCCAGGGGAAGGGAGTGTCACCGTACAGAGGCGGCAATCAAGAACACCTCTCTGTGGGCCCTTGTTGTGCAAACAAAATTGGCTGGTGATACCTGTGACGGGCATAAGAGGGCATGGGTCCAGTCCTTCAAAAGTGAATGGTCCAACCATGACAATGGTGTTATAACACCCCAATAATCAGAACGCCTGTCTCCAGGCCGGTGCAGAACATCAAATCCAACATGTGTCTCGCCTCATGCGTCAGCCCAGATGTGATCTGGGATAGGCCCATGGTTGTCATGAAGGCCTCCTCTGGCCCTGAAAAGTTGGTCCCATTGTGTATGTTGAAGTCACCCAAGACTATAAGTCTGGGTGACCTCAAGACTACCTCCGAGACACAGCTTGGTCAGGGAGTCAGTTGGTACACCAGCAAAATTGCCAATCTGTCCCCCAATCTAAGAAAATACGAGATGTTAGTAGATTTAGTAAAGGGCAATTAAGAAAAATGAAAAACTCTTTGATCCAATTTATTATGTAAGCGTGTATTAATATTTTTAAAATGTGTTCGAAACAAGTTGTTAGATGCTGCAATATGAGAGCCTGTGTGCTCTGACACGTGTTCCCTATTTCCAAAGTAGATTAGTGATTTCTCCTGCCATCACCATCCATCCTCTTAGATCTCTGCAGTATGGGTGACGCTCTGCCTGTAGACCTCCTTCCATTTGTGCTAAAGGGAATGGGAGTTAGCCATGTGTGCAGCACTGCACATGTTTATACAATGTCCTTGAGTCACTGAGGTGCAGCAGTGCCAGTTGAAGTCCTTACTTATCGATTAGGCCTCTCTTTGTATGTGACACAAAGTTGTTTCCTCAGACTTTGGAGAATGGACTTTGACTCTAACAATAAAGGTATATTTTCAGAGCCTCTTAGGATCCTTTGTATAAACAGTATTCAACAGCTCAATTCACAGTTGCTTATCTCCAAATCAACAGTATTGTGTCCAGTTTTGGGCACCATATTTTAAGAAAGACATTGACAGACTGGAAGGGGTTCAGAGGAGAGTGACAAAGGTAGTCAGGGGTCTGGAAACCAAGTCTTATGAGGAAAGGTTGAAGGAACTGGGTATGTTTAGCCTGGAGAAGAGAAGACTAAGGGGAGACATGATGGCTGTCTTCAAGTGTCTGAAGGGCTGTCACACAGAAGATGAAGCAGACTTGTCCTCTGTTGCTCCTGAGGGCAGGACTAGAACCAATGGAATCAAATTTCAAGAAAGCAGATTTCGGCTAAACACTAGGAAGAACTTCTTAACGGTAAGAGCTGTTCGACAGTGGAACAGATTTCCTGGGGCGGTGGTGGGCTCTCCTTTGCTGGATGTTTTCAAGCAGAGGCTGGACGGCCATCTGTCAGGGATGCTGTAGCTGTGGATTCCCTGCATTGAGCTGGGGGTTGGACTAGATGACCTCTGAGGTCACTTTCAACTCTAAGACTCTGTGTATAAATACAGGCTTCATGTGGAAATGACAGCAGGGGTAAAGGCTTTATAGATCAGTAAGAAAAATTTCCCCTTATGCTTAGTTCCTTAAATTAAAAAATTTAATGGCAGATGCTTACAATGTTCACTTGGAAAGTTTTGCTTTATTGTGTAATGTTTTATAAGCACACAGTAAGTTCTCTCGTGATCTCACACTTACGGTTGTTTTTTTAAGTCTTTAACCACTATGTCACTTTTTATCACAATAAGTAATTCATGTTCACAGAATCTAGATTTTCTTTTATTTTTATTATTTTTATTTTTATTTTTTTAAGGTTTTTACAAATGCTTTATTAATTCTTTCACCATATCTATGTATACACAATTTCTTCCATCATTCTAATAACTCTTATAACATTTCTTTCTAACCCCCTTCCCTCCCACCCACCCGTATCGCGTTTGTTTCTCTATAGTCCATACTTCAGCCATCTTGTCTGTGCTTTCTGGGGCTCCCTCATTCTTCGTCTGAAGCAGGGGAGATCCGTGTTTCTACAGTTCCAGTTGTTGAGTTCCCTTCCTTCTGGTGTGCTCCTCACAGAGTACATCATATATTACTGTCCATTTATCTACAAATTCTTGTATATTACCATTTGCCTCTGCTAAGGTCTTTTCCATAATTACATTATTCCACATTCTAGCTTCCCAATCTTGTTTTAGTGACTTAATCTCTCCTTTCCAGTTTTTTGCAATTGCATACAATCCTGTCACCAAACACTCCCGTACTGCCTTTCCCTGATTTTCATCCGCTAACTTGTTCAATGAATGTCCCAGTATAACCACTTCTGGGATGAAGGGCAGATTTACCCCTATTACCTCCTGTATAAATTTCCATACCCCTCTCCAAAATTTTAAGATGTAAGGGCAGCTCCAACAGTGATGAACCAATGTTCCCTGGTTCCCACATCCTCTCCAGCATGCCCCTGTGCTTTTTTTGTTCCAGTGTTTTTCTTTATTTGGTGTTATATAATATCTATAAAACACCTTCAAGATAGTGTCCTGAGTGTCCAAAGATTTAAATTTGTCAAATATATAATGTATGGCCTGTTCCTTGTCTGTCTTGTCTAGTTTAATCTGTAAATCCCTCTCCCATTTATTCCATATTCCCGGTACCTCCTTGTACTCCACCTCCTGCAATACTCCATAAACTTTGCTAAGGGCTCCCCTCTTGATTTCATGATCGAGCAGTGTTTTTTCTAATCCCATTGGTTTCCTTTGGAAATCAAGAACATCAAACCTCTGTGTGAAGTAACTTTTTAGTTGAGCATGTTGGAAGAAGTCTACCTTTTCTTTTAACATTGTCTCTAGGTATTCTATATTCCTGAATCCCACTGGTGAAAACAGCTGTTCTGCTCTAGTAATCCCATGGGCCCTGAGCTGTCTTCTTAATGAGACTGCTATATGTTTTTCCTTAAGTTTTACCCTGTCAATTGATGCATATGGTGAGGCTGTTATTTTTATTTTCATTTTTTTGTGAATCTGCTTCCAAGCCTGTAGAGCTCCCTTTGCAAATGGGTGTTTATTCCATTTTTTCCCATTAATTATACCTTCATCCACTATGAAATCCAAAAAGGAATTGATTCCTAAATTTTCCTTCTCTATTTCTACCCAGTTATTTTGATTTGGGGTAAAATACCACTTATTTATGGGGGCTAGTTGTGCCGCTCTATGATATAACCTAATATTGGGAACTCCTAATCCTCCCTTCCTTCTTGAGCGGTATAATGTATGTTTTGCAATCCTTGGTCTTTGATCCTTCCAGATTAATTTTTGCAGTGTTTTTTCTGCTTGCTTGAAAAAACTCTCTGGCAATTCAATTGGTAACGACGTCATTTTGTACACTATTTTCGGTAAGGCTATCATTTTAAATAAATTGCTTCTACCCATCCACGAGCATGTCAGACCTTTCCAAACCTGTGCCTCTCTCTCTATTTGTGTTAACATCTCAGGGAAATTGTCTTTATACAAATTTCACAGAATCTATATTTTCTAATATTCGTGTGAGGAAAAACATACCAAATTATGTTTAGCTTCTGTGTTTAAGTTAGTCAGTTGGGCTTTGGAAAAGACTACCCCACACTGAAAATTTACTCTAAGCTGGTAATTTTGGGAGATGTTACATTCTATGCATGTGTTCCTTTTATAGTGGGCAAACATATAGATAATCTTCTCCATCCCAGAAGAACCTATCAGATTATATGGATACATTGTAGTAGATGGCAGTGAACAGATTGTGTTAGAACATTACCTTAATATATGAAAACAATTAGAAATTGTGTATCTTCTCTTTCAAACATATGACTGTTTTATCTTTTATGATGAGCAAATGGTTAAAACCATGTTTTCTTGACCAATGGCACTGTTTCCTCCAGGGAAAACAACCATGTGTGTTGTTGCTCGCCGTGTGTAGGAGGCATTTTTTGGCTCTGAGTTGTAGGAGTGCACTTTTTGTACATTGATTGTCTATAATTGATGCTTAAAAATAGCAGGAAATCACTTAAGTATTATTTCCTGTTAGGATGCATCACTTCCCCCACTTTCTCACGGCATTCTGATTGGTTTGTTTGTATTGATCTATCATCCTCTAGGCTTTTTTTAAAAAAAAAGGTTACAAAAGAGAACTTGCTATGTGACAGTATTCAGAGCAGTTTAGATATTCAAGAAAGAAATCCCATAGGTCCAGGTGCTGCAAGTGGTGATTGAAATATTTTTTGGTGATTTCTGTGTGTCAGGAGTAGTTTGGATGAAAACTATCTATTGGGCCTGAAGATTCCAGTATCTGCTTGACCTCACACATTTTTTTGCAAACAATGAAAGGTGAGGGAGTGAGAAGTTAGTGTCCTGACAGAGATGACTTTTTCTTTTTTGCATTCATGTTAATGGCAATAGTAAACTGACACCCTTTTGAACTTAGACTGTAATGCTGGTCGCAACACACTCACATTGTGAACTTGAATCTGTTCCAGATGAAATACTGAACCACTTGAATGACAAACCTTCTTCGGGTAGAGCTCTCTACAGATTTTGTTTCCAGTAAAGCAACGCATTTGCTTTTTATAAATTAAAAGCAAGAGGCAACTGCTCTCAACATCTCAACACAACAAAAGTAATAAATGCAGACAAAATCAAGATTCCTTAACTTTCAACTCTGCTTTTGCTTTGGAACAAAACTGTGGCTGGACATATTCTACTTCGTACATTACATTTCATAAGAAGGGGCCTCTTTCCCGTTCTGTTGAGGCCGGAACTCCGGACGGGGCCGAGGAGTCACTGACAGGAGCGAGCAGGAAGCCGCTCGCGCTACGCGGTGAGGAGCCCATGGCGGTGACCTTTGAGGATGTGGCCGTGTATTTCACCAGGGACCAGGGGGCCCTGCTGGACCCAGAGCAAAGAGCCCTTTACAGCGACGTCATGCAGGAGAATTACGAAAACGTGGCCTCACTGGGATTTCCCATCCAGAAACCAGAGCTGATCTATCAGATGGAGCGAGGGGAAGAGCCGTGGGTCTTGGATCTGCCGGACTCGGATGAAATGGAAATCCTGGGAGACATTGGGCCGGGTGAACAGCAGGGAGTGAAGCCCAGAGCTGGGACACAAATAAGACTTGGTGAGCTCCCCCA
>QEPC01001533.1:10146059-10172429 GCA_003113815.1 Sphenodon punctatus
CTCCTGCGGTCTGCCGGGGGTGCCCTCCTGGAGGTCCCCCGTGTTAAGCGGGGGGCCACGATGGAGCGGGCATTCTCGGTGATAGGGCCGCGGCTGTGGAACTCCCTTCCGGAGGAAGCTCGCCTGGCCCCAAGCCTTTTGACCTTTCGGCGGAACTGTAAGACCTGGCTGTTTGCCCAGGCCTTTGGGAGGGAGGGGGGGGGTGATTTTTAATCCCCCACCTGTTCACTTATTTTATATACCACCAGCTTTTATTTGTTTTATGGTTGTATTTAAATGTTTTAAATGTTTTTACTGTTGTAAACCGCCCCGAGCTGCTGTGCAGGATGGGGCGGTATAGAAATCCAATAAATAATAATAATAATAATAATAATTTTACTATGCCACCCAGTGGATTTTTACTGAAAACACAGAAACAGCCTGAAGTTAAGCTTAGACTTTGCAGCAAGTCATGACTCCTCCTCTGCCACTACCTTGTCCCATGCTGTCCCCTATACTTGGAACTTGTTTCCAGAACTCTCACACTCTGCACTCTCCCTCCTTCATGGTCTTTAAATCCCTCCTAAAAATCTACATTTTCTGTCAGGCCTTCCCCAATCCCATTCCCCAACTTCTCACCCCAATAGCTTGCTCATTTGTGCTTCTCCTTATACTATCTCACCTTTCAAGAGCCCCTCCTCCCTTGTAACTAAGCTAAGCACATGTACCTGAAACCTCTCAGGCTATAAACCCACTTACGTGCTTTGGTAGGTTTAAAAATAACCCATGCTTTCTATAACAGGGAGTTTAAAGCCATATCCTGACCCTTTAAGAAAAAGTGCCAACAAATGAGTGCAAGGCATGATTACTAGATGGAGGACCATGCTAGGGTGTAACAGTGCAGGTGCCAGCCTGAATAGAGGATCACGGCATTGGCCAATCAAATAGCTCAGCCCCTAGGACTCCTGAGGATTTATAAAGTGAGCTCTCAGTTCAGCCAGCGAGGCCAAGGAGGTAGGATCTCTGAGGAGAACACCTCACTTCTCTCTCCACCACAGGCAGGGGACTCTGGCTTCAGATGCAGGCGAGACAGCTCTCACATAGCAGGGAGCTGTAGGAAGAAGTCGCAACCCCACAAGAGGAACCAGACAGTGTGGGATTGTTATGGTTATTGGCCCAGAGGGGCTTGAGGACATTATAAAGGGGTCAGACAGTGGGAAACTGTGACCCGTTTAGGCACTACTGGTGGTGAAGGCTGGCTTATAGGGGAAGTTGGAGGCCAGACCCTATACTCAATAAGGGAACTCTAATCAGAACACAGGTACCCAGTAAATACTTACATCAGGTGGGATCAGACCCTTGCTTGAGAACCAAGAAAAATTAACAGGACTGGGACCATAATAAACATAAGCCAGGAATCTTGCTGATTCCCCAAAGGGCCATAGTGCGTGCCCCATACAGTCCAGAACTGGTCACACGGCAACACTTTCCTTTAAAAAATTTTGTTATACGTGAGAGAGCTGTTTGCTTAAGAAATCTGGATTTGAGCTTGTATAATTGACATTTCTCTTTAAAATTAATTGGTCAAAGGGACACTCCCATGCCATAAGCGGGGGGTGGATTTGGGCCCGCCTCCCCTAGAACAGGGTACCAGGCAGCCTGCCCCTAAGGGACGGCACCAGGGCGGCCAATGGGGGGGAGGGGGTGTGCACCCGGTGGGTGGGGTCATAGCCAGGTATATTTACCTGGACCTGCCGGGTGCCTCTTCCTCTCCTCCCATTGCCAGTGCCGCATGCAGAGTCTTCTTTTCCCCTCCCAACCCTTCCCTTTGCAATGTGTTTTTACCAAAGGGTGTGGTGCTGTTACCTGTATGGTAAGTCAACTGCTGTGGGCTAAGGCTGGTTGCTGTTTTCAGGGCCGAGGAGGAATTTTCCCGTCAGTTTAAATTGGCTCAGAGAGCTGCCGGGTTTTTTGCCTCCTCCACAGCCGTTATGTTACTTATGTCTTATGGCTTCACTGTTGTCTTGTCGCAGCTTGGGCGGTTAGTGGTGTAGGAACCATGCTGTGGTAAGGCTCCCTAAGAGCTGGGGGGTCGCGCTTGTACCCCGTTACCACTTGGAGAGCTGGGGGAGTCTTAAGGCCAGAGGCCCCAGCCCAGGCATGGAGCGGCTGGCTTGGGGTTGCAACTCGGCCTGACCCAAGGGGAGGGTGAATTCGAAGTGTCGATCCACCCGGGTAGGGGGGCGAGGTTTAGCTTAGCCCCCTTTACCTGCTTTGAGTAGCATGGTTCCTCTCCGCTATATGCACACAGGTTCGTTAACATTTGGTCTGATCAAGTTATATATATTGTAATAAAGTTGCGGCCAAGGTCTTTTACCCCAACGAGTGTCTTTGTCTGTTCTTATGGGGAGTGCGGGCACAAATTAGCATTGCGCTATTGTTAAGACTGAAAAGCAAGAAATCATGTTAGTAAACAGTGTTGATTTAGAACTTTGTTCTGTGTTGGGAACTGTCAGGACCTTGGATCAAGCATGGTTGTCTGGGTTCAAATCTGTCACATTTGTATGCCAAGCCTTGTTTGTTTTCCATCCAGGTCTGTTTTTAATAGAAAGAATCTTGCTGATCATGGCAGTAAGTTTTCATTGACATGGTGGTTCTTACAGCAGTGGCTTTGAAATTTTGCTACTGCTTGATCTCATTTTGAGAATTAACTATGATCTTGCAACTTTGGACAGCAGCCAAGACATGCAAAGTAAATCAGGTATCAGTTGGGATTTTCACCCCATCAGATGGCATGACCCCACTTGTGTTCACAACCCGTAGTCTCGAAAGTACTGTTTTATAGAGTGGGCCTACATTAGCTATTGATAACATCTTGTGTCTTTCCTGCTCTAGTGATCAAATGTAAAAGTGGAAGAGTTGGGATGGGTGATGAAAGCCATTTTAGAATATTGTTTGTTGGTGTATATCATCTGATGCAATCCAATGAAATTCAAAGGCAGAATGAGTGCTCTTTGGCATGGTCTCAATAAACCAGGGCCAAAAATTATCACTGCAAAGATAATGCAATATCCAGATAGAGGGGAATGAATCTCCACTGCCATCTATGTGCATCTAGAGGCAGTGGGCCTCTAGATTCTTCATAAAGAGAATGCATACTCTCCTTTCTTGCCTTTTTAACCTGCCTACTGTTTAGTCTATCACGCCCCCCCCCCCCCCCCCCCCCCCCCCCCCCCCCCCCCCGCCCCACCCCCTGGCTCCTTTCCATCTCTGAATCATCCATTATTGTTATGAATATTTTTGTTCTTCCTCTTTCTTGCTTTGTTTTTTTTCTTTTGCTCTTTTCTGTCTCCCTGCAGCCTAGAGCTGGCCTGCCTTTCCAAGGCTATCTGTGCTTATCTTCCTCCATGTCTCTCTCCTTCTTTACTTTCTGCTCTCTTCCTACTTCTTGTTGCTTCTCAGTATCTTTCTCTTGTGACCACAAGGTGTTTCCCTCAGAAGGTGTGTTCTCACGAGCTTCTTCAGTAGTCTGTGTTCAACAGCAAACATGCTTAAACCACTCTTCTGAGGATTACCCATTTAGCCAAATATTAACAACCCTAAGTGTGAGAACAGTAGTGTGGCTGCAGGGTGCTAATGGGTTTTTAATCCAAAAGAGCTGATCATGAAAACATATTTTCGTGTCTCCTTTCTGCCTGTTCTCCTTTGCCAGGGAAACTGATAGATCTTGTGCTAGGAAAGAGGAGTTACTGCACAGGGTGGAACTCCAAAAGTTGCTGAGGACTTGCTTAAGGGAGTAGGTAAGATTGCTGCTTCTTTCTGAGAGCATGCTACATGTACAGACTTGACAATCTGGCATTTGTTGGATGAAAATATCTATTGACAAAAACATCAAAATGGTCTGTACTTTCTAGTCTCAGCATATTGTACACTTAGTTTTCTGCGTAGTCTTTGAGCACTGCTTAGTGGTAAAGAAACTTAATATTTGCATCAAACAATCGTAAGACATATTAGGATTGCTACGTAGTATGGTTTCATTGAACAATTACAATTTGTTTCCAGTGTACAGTTTGTTGGGGGAACACTTAACACATTATTCAGCTATGTCAGCCACTGTATTTCCACACAACCCTTTACTATTGCTCCAAGAATTAATTGCATGTTTACTGTTACAATTATGTGTACCATTTTAAAAACGGTAGATTGGAACATCAGAAGCAGCTTCCTTTGCTCTTGCTCTTTCCCCCATCATTTGTCTTCCCTTCATCTTTTCTTGAAATCATTTTCGCGTTCTACCAGCCAGTGTCCAAAGAAAAATTGAAGTAATCCAGAGAGATTGTGTGTTTGCCATGTTGGTCCCAAGTGACAGAGAGGGAAGCAGAATGGTTTGAATGATATCTTTTATTGGAACAATTGCTGTTAATAGCAGTTAGTTCATTCGAACCACTCTGCTCCCCTCTCTGCCAGCAGAAGTAAAATTGTCTATTCAGCTTGGAGCAAGTCTTGACAATCTCCCCAGTGGAGGGCCATATTTACAAGAGTAGATACACAAACATGTCCTTTATTTCTTATACCTCTACATTGTTTGGGAGAACAGTTGTTTAATGTGAGGAGACAGATTTTCTAATACGTTGTGAAATGTCACATCTTCCAAAATCACTGATACAGAGAAATGCATATAAAAGAATTGGAAAATGTAGTAGAAATTTAAAATAAATTAAACTAAAACAGAACGATGTCCTTTCTACAACTGAGACTCTAATGTGTGAAGACAACCTCCTCAAAATTGTAAAGTGCTCTAGCTTTCTAAGCTGTGAGGTAACAAACACTGGAAGATACAATGTTGGTACATCTTGGGCCTTATGTTATTACCACGCCATCAGTAAACTTTACCAGGGGCTGTCCCAGGGCAGATTCTCTTCTGACCAGACTGACCCCGCATCAGGAGGAAGGCCCGTTTCCCTGGGGAATAGACAGATTGAGCAGACAGGGTGGGCAGAACCACCTAGTGTCATTAAACAGAGGGGTCTGATGATAGATAAGAGAAATATCCTATTTAAAGTACATCCGCTCCCCAGTGGTCAGTTCCCGTTATGGAATACCAAAAAGCCATCCAGCAACATCTTTCTTTTATATTAGCCTATTCATTTCCAGCCTGGTAAATTAAATCATTCCAGGTTCTCCCTGCCCCAAGGTTTTTGCAGCGTTTAGTTATTTATTTTCGGTCTGTTGCTGAGAAGAACAGTTTGTTGGCCAAATCGAACATTTTTGGGTCCTGGGGGATCCAACCGAGGGAGGTGTTAATAGACACGCAAAGATGTCCTCTGACTCCTGGTAATTTTAGTGTTGGTCTGGCCCAGGGCTGCCCCAATTTATTGATCCAGTTTTCCCCGGGAGTAAATTCTACAAGGGGTCCAGTGTCTCAAAGACAATTTAGGCCGTGCAGCCAAGCTCCTATTAGCTCTAGATTATTGAGGATGGCTATGTCCGATGCACAACCCAAAGCTACCCAATGTAATTTCTCTGTGCAGCAGGCAACGGTACAGCCTTAGTGCCCCTTGGTTGATGTGATGGACTTTGATGTCCCTGCTCTGCCCAAGTTAGCCATATCTCCTGTTCTTGGGGATACTCAGCAAACAGCCAAGGTTCAATCCAAGAGGCTATAGCCTTGGTGGTGGGGCCGTTATCTGGTCGAGATGCCGAGGCTATGCATCCACACGTTTCATGCCCCTCCCCCCAGGAATCTTTGACCAAGTCGTGATTGCTGCAGTGTCGTGACTCTCTGTGTGCTCATGGAACTCCGCAGGATGGTGTTGGCATCTTATCTTAACAACCCAGATTTCAGAGCTTATTTAAATTGTTTTCATATAATCTTTCTACAGGAAACTTGGGCTAAGGACCCTTTGGCTCTCGAGCGCTTTACTACTTATTGTGTCTCAGCTGTCCCACTTAGTTCCAGGGGTTGTCCGAGCAGGGGGCTGGGGTGTTTTATTGCCAATTGGTTGGGAGTTTCTATCATTGCAGTGATCTGTCTCCCCCCCCCCCCCCCCTCCTGTTTGCTGGGAGTAGTCCTCAAACAGGCGGGACATCTGATCGCCTTGGTAACAGTGTACATTCCCCCTTCCAGTGCTAGTTCATACAACTCTTAAGCTGTGGTCCATTGTGGGGGCCACATTGGAGGAGATTGCCACTCAGTATCCAAAAGGGAAGATCATTCTGACTGGGGGTTTTAACGCCCGGCTTGGGCAGGATGACGAAACCCTGGCTCCTTAGTGCATTAATAGCCTACCCACTGATATCTGTTCCCTCAATCATAGACAATCCAAGGATAAAAAAATTAACAACTCAGGCATTATTTTTTCCAAAATGTTGGCGGAACGTTCTCTGCATATACTGAACGGTTCAGGCTTTAAGGACTGCAGTGGCGAATTTACTTATCTGGGCTCAGCAGGATCCAGCGTGGTCGATGATGTTGTCGCCTCAACAAATGCAGTATGCCTGTTCAAAGATTTCGCAATTGGTTGGAGCCCAGCTAGTGATCATCTTCCATTGTTGTTTTCTCTTGAGCTGTTGGGTGTAACCCCAGCTGTACCGAATTCTGGTACGTTCACTCCCGATAATGGGGATAGACACTGCTCAATTAAATGGAGCGACTCTTTAGTGTTGGCCCTGGAGTCCTTTCTGTCTGAAGCACAGGCTAGTGAAGTAAGGGTGGCCGTTATGGGAAGGGCACAGGACTTGGAAGTTATACGAGTTTTCTCTCAGTTAAGCCATAGTATGCAACAACCACTCTCGTCTAATTCCCATGTGAATACCGGACTAGGGCCTAAAAGTCAGACCCATCAAATTTGGTTTGATCTTGATTGCCGCAAAGCTGAGGAAAAGGCAGCACTTTTGTATTCCCAGTACTGGAGGGGTGACTATCCGGTTGTCCCCACTCTATACTTTTGAAGCTAAGGCAGAGTATAAGAAATTAATCCAACTTAAGAAATGTAGGTATTGGGATTCCTACTGGTCCAACTTGCTGAAAGCAGTGGAAACCAGAGATAGCAAGAAGTTCTGGCTTCTGGTTAATAGGGTAATTAAGAAGGTGTCAAATAGCTCGTTAGCTGTAGTACCCTCCCAGCTCTGGATTAGACATTTTAAGCTTCTTTATGCAGAGGACCCTGAGGATAGAAGCACACAGCTTAAACTACAGGTCTGGCTATGTTGCCTGCCTGGCCTCGAGTGTCTGATTTGAAGGTTGAAGCCCTTATTAATACCTTTAAAAATGGTACGGCGCCAGGGCCAGATCTCATCCCCATTGAATTCATCAAACGGTTCAAAGACTGGTGGGTCCCTTTGCTGTCTTCCCTTTTTACAGCCATTAACACAGGTCGTGTTCCAACCAACTGGGAGAAAGCTGTTGTCTTGCCAATCTATAAGAAAGGTGATCAGGCCGACCTTGCCAACTATAGGCCCTTCAGCTTACTTTGTATAATTAGTACAATTTATGGTAAATGGCTACTGGGCAAGTTAAATGTGTCAGTAACAGACAATCGCATCTTGTTCCCAGAACAGGCTGGATTCCAGAAAGGCCACTCTACCATCGAACATTGCCTAATGCTTCAGCATTTAACTGAGATGTATGTAAAGGCAAATGGACGGTTCTTTGTGGCCTTCCTAGACCTTAAGTCAGCATTTGACTCGGTCAGTAGAAACATTTTATAGGATAAGTTAGACCGTTTATCTATCAACAGAAGGCTTCTGTTTCTCCTTCAAAGGCTCCATACGGACTCCACCTTGGTTGTTAAGACCAGCAGATTGGGCCAACTAACTAGGAAAATTTCCACCCACTCGGGTTAGGCAGGGTTGTGTGCTTGCTCCCTTGTTTTTTAACATATATATCAATGTCATCCCGTTGCTTGCTCAGCTTAAATTCTTCCCTCCCAAATTGGCCTCCCACTTTACAGGATGTCTCCTGTACGCGGATGATATTGCCATCATGTCCCAAACCCGCATAGGTCTTGATAGACAACTTAATTGCTTTGCAGATTACTGCAAATCAAACAAATTAATTACGAGAAATCCAAAGTAGTTGTTTTTTCCAAAGCAAGAGTGTAATTTAATTGGGCTATGAATGGTAATATAATCTGCCAAGTAAAAGTTTTCAAGTATCTGGGATTATACTTCCAGGCCACAGGTAGGTGGAAAGAACATTTTGATCGGGCTTCCTCTGCTGCCAAGGGATCATCCTTGGCTATACAGAAGCTATTTGGGAGCATGGGACAGAATGCTTTGGACTTAGCAATTACTGGGTTTTCAGTAGTAAAACTCTTATGAGTAAGAGACATGGGGAGGAAGTGATAGTTATATTGATTATTCCAACTTGATTGTGATGGTTAGGATCCAATTATGATTACATCTGCCACTAAATCTTCTCTTTACCTCCGCTAAGATGGATATGTTGATGGGGGAGGCAGATTTTTTTGTTATCTGATTCCTGCTACCTGATAAATGCCTTATTTGTGCGTTTTCCTAAAGAGATTCTTCATGATATCCTTGTACAATCAAGGATTCTGTTTTGTGCTATCTGTGTTACTGGATACATGATTGGGCGTTAGTCATGGCAAACCTTGGGTGAATTAATTTAATTTAATTTAGTCTTTGACCTGGTATAATTACAGTGTAGATAGTTACAACCAAGGAAGTACCATGGTTGTATTTGTTGTTTTTGCTCTACCCATTACGAGAGTTTCGGATGGAGTAATTTGTTGATTTACCTAGAGGGTTTTACCTTTAATCCCTTAGTAGTATTTATTGTTTCTGCTCTCTTCTCTTTCCTGATTCTGGATTGTATTGAAAATTTTTGTTTATTTCTTCCCTTGTAATTTTGTATTTTGTATTTTATCTGCTTCGATTTTGTTACTAAGGCTATAGCGAAAGCTTAAGGCCTAATAAATAAAAAAAAATAAAAGTAAAACTCGGGCCAAATTTTTGTACGGTGCCGAACTTTGGGCTTCTCTTTCTTGCACAAATTTGAACTCAGTGCAATCCAAGTTTCTCCAAGGTCTTACGAGAGCTCCCAAGGGTACACCCGCTGCAGCAATCAGGGTCAAGGTGGGGCAGCGTAGTTGGTTTGAGGTAGCATGGGGGATTGTTCTGCGGTTCTGGATAAGATTGCTGAGGTCTTGTGACTTTGGGCTTGTCCAATTTTGGTTGGACGACCCATTTAAAGACCAATGGACCAAGGCCATTGTGGCATTTTTGCTTAGGCTGGACTTCTCCCAGGGTTACTTGAAGGGGAAAGATTTGTGTGTCATTAAACCAGAAATTTTGCTTAGGCACGCCGATATGGCCCGACAAGAAGAGATCGCCAGGATTAGGGCCTCCCTCCACATGGCTCTTTATCTGTTACTGTACCCAAAATGGGGATTTATGGCCCCCCTACTTAACGTCCTCAATTTCCCCAAGGGGAAAATGTTTGTTTCTTTGTGCCCGCTTCAATGCCCTGCCTTCCATGGTATTGGAGGGCAGATTTTGAGCCATTAAGTTCTCTGATAGGCTATGCCCGTTTGATACTCTTGAGACAGAAACAGTAGATGATATCCTATTTGCTTGTCATTTGTATGACAATGTACGCAAGGAATTCTTACATCCTTTCCAGCTGCAACATCCCGGCAGGACTGAGCATAGCTTACTGTTACTGGCCTTATCCAATACAGTCCCTGAGGTCTCTATGAGGGTCTCAAAATTTCTAATTTTGGCTCTGAATTGCCGCCACTTTTTCTTGCAGTTTAAGTTCACCATAGAAGATGATGTGGTGAGTCACGGCACTTAGCCCACTTCGTCTATTTAGTCACCTCAAACTATGTTTGCTCTTTTGAATTCCTGTGGGGATCTTTATCCTGTATGTGGGCTGGGGTACGACTTTGATGTTATGGTGGTTGCGTTACGTAGACGACTGTTCGTCTAATGGTTTGTGCAATTTTGTATGAGTTGGCTTGTTGCCTTGATATGGAATTGTCATTTGTCTTAACTCAATTGTACTGTATTTTTATTATTGTTAATTTTTCTTTTCTTTTTTCTTTTTTCCTTTCTTCTATGCAATGACCATCAGTCACACTTAATAATTAAATAAAATTGAAAAAAATTGAAAAATTGTAAACTTTAGAGAAATAAAGATGTTAATCTGTGCACTAAATTATAGTTTTTTAATGCTGCTAGTTGGGCGGTATTTACCTATCTATTCCAAATTTGGGAGTTGGAAACTTTTTTCTAAAAGAACTTTGATCTTGACTAATGCTATTGGCTTTGCACGCTTCCACTACATACTTGAATCAGGCAGATAGATTTTGCAACTGAAGAGATTAATCAAGAAACCAAAATGGAACTGTTGGCAAATATAGAGAGCATGACAAAAGTCAGGTGGCTATATCGGTTGTGGTGCCAGAATTTGTCATTTTGTGTGTGTCGTGTACCTGGTTTGGGCCACAGTGTGAATAAGGTGCTAGTCGGAGAAGAGCCAGAGGGCAAGCGGGGAACTGCAGTCATGAAATGTTGCCAGGTTAGAGCCATAGATTCAAAGATGCATGAAGCCAATCGATAACTGTGGTCAGAGAGTTGCACTGGAACAAAGAGCAGGTGTGGGTCTGAGCCATGGCTGGAGCAGGGTCTAGGAAAGAAGGCTAGAAGCACACTCACCAAAGTCCAGATTGTTGTTGTGGTGGCAGGGGCGTAGCTAGGTTGGAATGGGTCCAGGGACAAGATATGTACTCTGGCTCCCCCCTGCCCATCACCATAGACTCCCCCGTCCCTCTCCCTCCCCTCAATGTCCTTATTGCATAAAACTGTCAAATGTACTTATTAAATTAAACGTTATTTATTAAATAAAATTAAAATTACAGTGTAAAGAAAACATGTACTCAGCTACTGCAATGGCCTCTTCCTTGTCTTTAGCTCTGCAAACACATCAATTATTTTTGAATAACAAAGAAAGAAAGAAGCAAGCAAGGGTGTGTGGGGAAGAGCTAGGGTTTATAAAGGTGAGCCTGTCCATGCCAGGTCCCTCCTAAGGGGAGCTGAGGGGATTCCAGCTTTAGTAATGAGCTTAATTGAGGTTAAAAGTCACAAGACTGGGGGCTCATTCACACGTCCAGCAATTATCTGAATTTTAAAAAATCAATTTTCTCTAGTTCACTGTTAACAATGCCAGTTGCGTTCACATGCGTGCCATACCGTTGTTTCCTACAGCAAAATAACGCATTCAGACCTTCTTGGAGCGTGTGAGGTGCCACTCGAAGAACAGAAGGTTGCTACCTTGTAAACAAGGTTCTTTGAGATGGCTCTAAGCATTCTCACAACACTCACCCTTCCAGCCCTGCATGAATTTTTGTTCTTATATTTCTAGACCGGGTTGGAAGGAACTGTTATTCTGAGGGGGAGAGCGCTTTTTATACTAGAGGTGCTCGAGACCATCATGTGGTCTATTATTTGAATAGGGTGAGCGTGCACAACCCAGTTGTGAGAATGTTAGGTGCCATCTCTAAGAACCTTCTTTACAAGGTAAAAAACCTTCTGCTGCTGGGAGCACTGGGTTTTGGGGGGTAACGCTGGGAGCATCGGGTTTTTTTTGGAGGGGGAACAGGCTGGGGGCAGGGGAGCCAGGGAGGGAGGGAAAGTGGTGAGATCCAGGTTGGGGGTGGAGGGGAGTCAGGGAGGGAGGAAACGTTCTGGAACCCAAGATAGGGATACAAGAGAGCCAGGGAGGGAGGGAAAGCACTGGGATCTGGGGTGGTTTTAATTAATTTTAATTGTTTTATTGGATGTTTTAACATGTTGTTAGCCACCCCAAGATGCTTGTAGCAGGAAGGGGCAGCATATAAATGTATGTATAAATAAATAAACATGAGTTGGGGGGGGAGGGGCTTGCTGTCTGGAACAAATCTAGGAAGCTTATCAGGAGACTCAGTGAAAACATGACACACAATTAATGCTTCTTCATGCCACCCTAGTGGGGCTTTTCCAAGTTAGTTTCACCAGTGATGAAATTACCTTTCCCAGTTAATTTCAATAGGGGGTGGGGGGCTGGACTTCCCCCATTCATGCTGCAACCCAATGGGCTCCTCCTGTGGGTCAGAGTAGATAGGTTGACAGCACAAACACAGAACAGTTTGTTCATGCCACCCAATCGCAGGGTGACATTTTAGTAATTTACAATGGGGTTGATTTCCTCTGCCATTAACGTAAGGTGTAGAGACACCCAGTGTTTGGACTCTTTCTGCTTCCTGTGTGCCTTTTTAGAGCCCCAGGCCACAAATGGGAAAACAAGTTATGCTGATGAATCTCTGCTTGGAGACATGGTGGAATTGCAGAAGGAGGGTGCTGATACTCTGGTGCTGTGGACAGCTCCTTGGGTGGCAGTGGACCCACTCTTGGCCTCTAGACTCTCTTCTTGCCTGGGTTTGTGGCCAGGAGGATCTTTCATTAAATGCAAATAAAGCTAGCAAGGCTTGAGGAAGAAATTCTGAAAAGCAATTTCCTGGAATGGCTGCCAGTGACGGCTTCAGAAAGAGAGGAGTTAATTTTGTCTCTAAAAAATGGTAAGGCCCCCGGCCTTGACTTTATCCCCCCTGAATTGCTAAAATTTCAGCCCGATTTACTCAGATCAATCTAGAGGGGGTTATTCCAGCTTCCTGGAGAAAGAGTCTAATTGCTCCAATTTTTAAAAAGGGAGATAAGAAGGACCTTTCGAACTATCGTCCAATAAGCTTGCTCTCAGTGATAGGTAAGCTTTATGCAAAATACTTACTGGGTCGGCTTCAAGCTTGGCTGGAGGAAGAACAAATTCTGTTCCCTGAGCAGGCAGGTTTTAGGGCAGGGCAGTCAGCGGTGGATCACGTTTATATTCTGGCATAATTTCTAAATACTTGTCCAGACAGAACAAAATTCCGTTGTTTTGTTGTTTTGTGGACCTTAGGGCTGCATTTGACCTCGTGGATAGGGAATGCTTATGGACGAAGCTAAGTGGTATGTCTATTGATGGTCGGTTACTGTACCTAATGATTTCCCTCCACGGTAATAACTCCCTATGAGTTCGCCCTGCTCCTTCTTGCTTATGCTCTGGCGATGTCCCTCTGGAGAGGGGAGTTCGCCAGGACTGTATTTTGGCTCCGACCCTTTTTAACCTTTATGTTAACAATCTAATTCCATATATGGAGAACTCAGCCAACCATGCGCCCATGTTGGGGAACCATCGGTTATGACTCCTGCTGTATGCGGATGACGCTGTCATTCTGTCATTAACGCAGGTGGGTTTGAGGCGTAGCATGACGCGATTCGAATCCTACTGTAAGGAAGAGAATCTAGCTATTAACTAGTCTAAGACCAAAGTCATGGTTATAGGTAAACCTCGACGCAAATATTGCTGGCTAATGGATGGATATGTCTTGGAACTGGTAAAAGCCTTTAAACACCTGGGGGTAGTTTTCTCTAATACCGGTAGCTGGCTTTTCCATTTTGCTGTAATTCAAGAGCAGGTCAAGAAAACGGCGTGCTCAATTGTCAGCTTTTTTCACACACAGGGTGGGCAGCTGGTGAGCCCGGCTTTGGCCCTTATTAGGGCAAAGGTTTTGCCCCAGTTACTCTATGCTGTAGCTGTTTGGGGTTTTTCAGTTCTAGAGAAACTTGAACCTCCCCAAAATCTATTCCTCCGAGCAATTTTGGGCGTTTCAAGATCAGTCCCTCAAGTATTATTGCGGGCCGAACTGGGAGTGGTACCAGTTAGGTCTTTGGCTCTGGCCAGTATTTTGAAATACTGGTCAAAGGTGAAATTGTACCCCCCAGCTCCAAACTCTTTATTGGCTTTTACCTCGAATACCCAAGTAAAAGATGGGTGGTGCAGGAGAGCGGAATTAGAAATAGCAAAACTGGGTCTGTCCAGAGATATCTTGTGTTCTCTGGGCAAGAAAGGGGCGAACCGTTTGATTGCTCAGAGAATCAGCAATCAGAGTCTATAGCTCGGGCCTCCCTCTGCTGTGCCCCAGATTATTTTATCAAAGAAGCTCCTCTTCTGTCTTACCTAATGAGTTGGGACTCATGGCCGCTGAGGAGGGCTTTCTCCCTAATGAGACTAAATACCTTTCCCTCTGCTCTGGTTTTGGGTAGATACAAAAATACACCTTACCAGGAGAGAGTCTGTGTTTTTTGTGAAGGGGGGCTGTATAGAGACAGTAGCGTATATTATTTTGTATTGTCCAGCCTATCAGGAGTTTAGGGACAAATGCATCTCTCCAGCTATTGCCATGCAACCTTTGGGGTTAAGTGAGAACTCTAGAATGTGTCTACTCCTGGAGACCAATAGCCCATCTTCCAGAGCAGTAGCAATGTTTTCCTTGCGGGTTTTGCTATTTAAACAGGTTAAATAAGCGGGCAGTGTGGCTATAATCTTATTGTTGTATTTATTCTATATTAGTGTTTATATTGGTGACTGTTCTGATTAATTTTATTTTATCTGTTGATGTAAAATATTATGGTTTGTTACAGCCCAGGAGGCTAACAGTAAAATAATTTTGACTTTGAAAAGCAATTGTATTGGCATTGGAGTATCTTTTAAGACAGAATGACTTCACCTGTACCAATACTCTATCTGACTGAGGATCAAGACTGCTGAATAATGATGGTGGCACAGCCGGCTCATAACTGCTCTAAGTGCAGATAAATCGTGAAAATGATAGTCTGAAGATAATTTTCTATTAAAGTCTGTAGCCCATTAGAATAATTTATAATCTGAATTCTGTATGTTTGCCTGTTGAATTCCATAAGACTTTGTGGTTCGTGTTCACTTGTTCTTATTCACCATGTTCCCCCTCTCATGCGTTCAGTAAACTTTCCATTATATTTTTAATCATACTTTTAATATTACTCAATCCCTGACAATCATACAGCCTGCATTCAATCATGCACCCTCACAGTTTTAAACTTTTTAATAAGAGCACCCCACAGCTTGATTTTGGGCTATTTCGATTTTGGGCTAGTAACGATGAGCCCATGTGCAAGTTGATGGTTAACGCTCCACAAACGAAATCTGCTTGTGAAGGAAGCAAACCTCCACCTGAAGAGCTAGATAAATAATCAAATGGACCCATGACTACTTCATTGCGTGGGCGAGGAAGGCACCATGCATTTTAAAATCATGTCAGAGAAAAATTATTTTCTTAAAATCATGATCTGTCAGTTTGGATTTTACCTCTGTTTAGAATTTAAGTCAATAAATGCTAGAATAACATTTCACAAGGTGTCTGCATTTTCTGCTGCCACTATTCTATAATCTAGGAGTTCCTGCCTTTTGAGTATTAGCTTTGACTACCCAGATTGGAAAAATAAATATGCCAGTGTAATTATTGAGTTCTTCAAGTGCAGACATGGCCAAAGTCATTTTATTCCGTATACAGCCTATAGTTTTTAATGCAGCCAATTACAAAAATCTTTGGAGAGCAAAAGCCAGGATGTCAGAATCACAAGAATGCCTGGAATTTTTTTTGACAGACACTTTCAGCATCTTAGTGTATTCCAGAACACTGTAAAAGTGTTTGCATACATGAAGGTTATGAGCACACACTCACTTTTTAAACTTCACTCATACTTAATACAATTTTATTAATCTTTAATAATGTAAAACTAAGCTAACTTAATTCCAAAAATGCTTGCTAGAATGACTTGAACAGAAGTAGGCCAAATGACTGAAATTTGGCACCAGCTTTTGAAAAGGGATTTGTGTGAAATTTGTTGTTTATTTCAACTTATCCCACCCTTCCCCTAAGCTTTAGGGTGGCTTATAATATAAAAACCATATAAGAGGTAAATTAAAATATATAATAATCCCCTATAATCACCCCCACATAACTCGTATGCTCTCCTGTCAAATGCTTGTGGGGGGCTAGCGGGAGGGAAGTCTTTAATTTCTCTGGAAAATGCTCTGGCTTTGATGAGCCTCCAGGGGAAAGGGGTTCCACAATACTGGAGCAGCAACCAAGAATACGTCTCTGCATACCCTCTCTGTATGAATCTGATGGGCAAATTTTTGAAGGTGGTGGTGCGGCCTCTGCTCAAGAAACCATCATTAGACATTGACTCCCTGGCCGGCTATCAGCCGGTCTCTAATCTGCCCTTTTTAGGGAAGGTTATTGAGTGGGTGGGGGCTTGACAGCTTCAGGGGCATCTGGACCATATCAGTTTTCTGGATCCCTCACAGTCCAGCTTTCACCCAGGTTATGGCACTGAGACTGCACTTGTGCCCTTGGTTGATGACCTCCGTAATTAGTTGGACCAGGGTCGTTCAACCCTGTTGATCCTTTTAGATCTCTTGGCTGCATTTGATACTGTTGACCATGAGTTGTTGGTGACCCACTTGCGGGACCAAGCGGGAGTAGGTGGAACTATTCTCCCATTTCTTCCTGGCTGGGAGAAATCAACGTGTGGTGATGGGTGAGTGTTCATCATCTCCCCGGGACCTCATGTATGGAGCCTCACAAGGTTCTATTCTGTCCCCTCTCCTGTTCAACATGTACATGCAGCCTTTGGGTGAGGTCATCAGAGGGTTTGATGTGCAGTGTCATCAATATGCTGATGATACCCAACTGTACCTCTCCTTTTCTTCTGACCCAGGTCCGGCAGTCTCGGTGCTTACCCAGTGTTTGGCAGCTGTGGGGGACTCGATGAGGGTGAGCCACCTGAAGCTGAATCCTGACAAGACTGAGGTGGTGATGGTGGAAGGGGTGGAGGGAGTGGTGGCACCCATCATTGATGGGGTCTGCCCTCCATTGGTCGACAGGTCTGGGGGTGCTCCTGGACCCGCAGCTCCGCTTGGATGTCCAGGTGGCAGCTGTGACAAAGAACACATTTTGCCAATTACATCTGGCGCAGCGGCTTAGGCCGTATGCCTCAGACCTAGCCACCATCATCCATGCCTTTTATCATCTGAAGACTAGACTACTGCAACGCGCTCTATGTGGGGCTATCCTTGGTGACAGTCCAGAGACTGCAGCTGGTGTAGAATGTGACGGCCTGTCTCCTTACAGGGTCGGGTTGCTGCAAGCACACTACACCAGTGCTCCGTTTTCTGTACTGGCTGCCTGTAGTCTTCCTGGCCTGATTCAAAGTGTTGGTTTTGATGTATAAAGCCCTGAATGGTCTGGGCCCCACCTATCTGCAGAATCACCTGGTCTTCCAGGTCCTGGATTGGCCCCTGCGGTTGGCTGGGAGCGCCCTCCTCGTAGTCCCCTGGGTATCTCATGTGGCAATGATGAGGGGGATGTTCTTGGTGGCCGCATCTCACCTGTGGAACTCCAGCCTGACGGAGGTCCACTTGACCCCAGATCTTCCCTCTTTCTGAAGACCGTGTAAGACCTGGCTGTTCCCCCAGGCTTTTGGCGAGGGAGAAGGGTGATGCGTAGGGGGGGTTGGGTTTGGCGGGGTGGGGGAGCCTTAGCTCTGCCGTAGGCTTTTTATTGCTGTTTTTATACTGTTTATTGTTTAATATTAATTATGTTTATATTATGTTTTTATACCTTTTTAATGTGTTGTAAACCACCCCAAGCTGCTACAGCAGGAGGGGGTGGCAAATAAATCAAAATAAATAAATGGTACCTTCAAGAGGGCGCTCACAGCCAACTGCTAGGCTCACAGTAAGGCAAACTTAGAAGAGGCTGTCTTTCAGATATGTAGGGCTCAGGCCATTTAGGGCTTTGTAGGTAAAAAATCAACACCATGAATTGTGCCCAGAAAGCTATTGGTAGCCAGTGCAGACTCTGAAGTAACACTGGGGCCGATCCCATGCCTCACGGATTGCACGCACATGCATGCAGCCTGCGCATATGTCAATTGGGAATGCATTGTGCCACGCAGAATCTACACAAGCATTTTGGGATTGTGGCCATTATAATATTCTCACAGCAACTGTCCACCAAAAGGGGATGGGCTGTTGCATTCTGCACAAGGTGCTGCTTTTGAATAGTCATCAAGGGCAGTCCCACTAAGAGCTCATTGCAGTAGTCTAGCCTTGAGGTTTTAAACACATGGATGACAGTGGTCATATCCAAATCAGAAAGAAAGGGCCACAGCCTCCTCACCAGATGGCGTTGGTGGTGAATGACACTGCTGGTCGTAGCAGCAACCTGATTTTACAGGAGCACTCCAAGCTGTGAATCTGGGTAACCAGAGAAGGCTGGACCCATCAATGATAGGAGTCCCAATCCCTCCCCAAAGTCACTGGGTGTAAGGGTCCGACTCTGAAACCGGTACTCTTTGGACCCTGATGTTAGTGGCCGGCACCTCTGAGCCACCAGGGAGACCAGGTTTAGGCTCTTGTTCTGGTCCCATTGACCGAACCCCTCAGCTGGGATGGCTTGATGAGGTCCCCAACTTCCATGTCCTGATTGGTCCTTGTCTGAGTCTGCTCAGTATTTAAGCCATGTGATTGCAAGCAGGAGGGAGGCAGAGAAACACATAGGTCTGGACTCAGATTGCTGCCTCCTGACTTGGATTCCTGACTTGGATTCTGACACATCTCTGCTAGAGGTGTGCACCAGGGACCCATGCCATTTTTTGCTTTCATTTTTGATTTTTGTTGTTTAAATCTTTCATTTTCGTTTTTATAAATATCAAAATTTAGTTTTTGATTTCTGTTGGTTTCAGTGGAAAACTTTTGGCTGTAACGTTTGTGTTTTGCATTATATCTGGATGGAACTTGGGGGGTATTCTACCTCAAATGGAAGGCATTAAGTGTACCACCTTACAGAAAGATTGGATAAAGGAATCCGATTATATAAGCATTTGAATTAAACTCTTTTGAAAAAATCTGCATATACATTACTGGCTGTAATTTCTTTGCCTCCCATCTAATATGGATGAAACCTGGCAAGTTTATACCCATCCCAATGTTTACTACCTATGCCAACTTTCAGAAGGGTTGGATAAAGGGTCCTGGTAGTATAAGCAATTAACTTACAAATGTATGTCTGACTGTAACATCGTTGTAGTCCAACCAGTGTACATGATGTTTGGCAGGGCTGTATCTCACACTTTCAGGCTCATCTCTGCCAAATATCAGAAAGATGTGATAAAGGGTTCCGATTTTATATGCCTACACAGCATACGTAGCGATTGAGCCTATGCCAGGGATTCTCTTACGTGTCACTGTGGTATAAGATCTGTTTCGGATGCCAGTTGGTCAGCAGAAATGTCAACCAAATATCCTCATTCTGTGTTGTGACCATACAAATTTTTCTCCCCTACTTGTTACTGGGAAATTGGAAGCATCTGTTTAGGAAAGAGACAATAGAGATTCTCTTATGTCCACTGTGATTGTGATAACTGGCCAGTCTGGATGTGTAAACTATGTCTCCTGATTTCTGGGATGCTATCCCCAAAGTCCCAGTTATGTCCCTTCTATGCCCGCCTCGAAGCCACCACTGATTGGTCCTGTAAAACTGGAAGCATGCAGTAATTGGCCAGTGAATGTGTCTGTCAGTCTGTTGGGTTGCTCCCCATCCTCCCTCCTACAACCTCCCTTCCGCTGCTATGCCAGGTGCCTGCCTCTGACTGGCACTGCATGTGCTGTTGCTTATCTGAATAATGGTCTTCAAGGGGACAACTTCAATTGCTTATAAAATTGGGTCCCTTTATCAAATTTTTCTGTACTTTGGCAGAGGTGACAGAGAAGGTGTGTGATAAATGTCTGCCAAATTACTTGTAAACAGGATGGAATATAAAAATGTTATGGCTGGAAATGTATTTTCAAGTTAGTAGCTTATAACATCAGGACACTATCCAGTCTTTCTGAAATTTGGAAGATTGGTACACTAATGGAGGGACATAAGCTTTTATGCAAATTGGATGGAAGATAAAGGTGTAGACATGAATGTGTATGGACCTTTTCTTAAAATCACAACATTCAATTGCTTCTAAAATCGGTTCCCTTTATCCAATTGTTTCGACATTTGGTACACATAATGCCCTCGGTTGGGGGTATAATCTCCCCAGGTTTCATAAGAAGTGAATAAGAAACAAACAAGTTATAGTCAGAAATGTCTTTCAGTTTTTTCCCATTATTTCAAAAACAAAATTTTGTTTTCATTTTTGTTTTCATTATTATTGTTTGTTGTTTTCATTATTACAATAACAAAAATCAAAACTTTCATTTTCGTTATCATAATAACAAAAACAAAATGCACATCCCTAGTCTCTCTCTTGTTCCATGGTTCCTGGTTCCTGATCCCTCCCCTTTGGACCACTGACTCCTGGTTCCCTATCTGGGCCTTCTGGTTCCTGCTTCTGCACTTTGCCTCCACACTGTCTTGGTGAATCAGATCCCACCTGCCCTGCCCATCTGGACTGCTTTTACGCTTTCAACCTTGGTGTGGAAGTTAACTATGTTCTTGGATTGCACGTTTGGACTGGCTGCATGTCTTGAGCTCACTAGTACTCTAGTTGTCCCTGATCCTGAAAGGACTTACTCAGTTGGGTATTAATCCTACTAGGATTTACCAAGTCAGTCCTAATCCCGCAATAACTCACCCAGTTGGGCCTAGATTCTGCAGCTGCTGCCTCCAGACACTGTACGAGTCTGACGCTGGCCAGCCAACTATTATCACTTCAATCTTGTCTTCAGTCAGCTCACCCTCATCCAGTTCCTGACTGCAGCCAGGCACTGAGTAAACACTAAGGCCACTTTTTACATGAGGCACTTAGAAGCGCCTCTGGAGCCCTGTATTCAAAAGGAAAGCCATGCGGGGAGTGTTTATACGCTTCCCACGCTACCGGAAGTGACGTGCCACGCCACCCATTTGCTTCAGCAGCAGCGACTGCAGACGTGGGGCTTTCAAGAGGCACGTTCTCTTTTTACGTCAATTTTTACGTCTACAGAACACGCCTCTTGAAAGCCCCATGACTGCAGCCGTCACTGCTGAAGTGAATGAGCGGCACATCACTTTCGGTAGCTCAGGAAGTGTGTAAACACTCAACATGTGACTTTCCTTTTGAATACAGGGCTCCAGAGGTGCTTTAAGCGCCTCGTGTAAAAGTGGCCTTAGCCCACAGAACCTAGATTGGATTGGGGGGCGGGGGGGGGGGGGTAGAGCTGGGTACTGTCAGCATTTTGAGGGTACCTCACTCCAGGCCTTCATACAATCTTGCCTAGCAACCTGAGTTGCACATTGAACAAGAGGGGAGACATGATGGAACCTTGTGGGACTCCACAGGGGAGGATTTGAAGGGACTACAAGCAGTTGCCTCTCACTACCCACTAGGACCTCAAAGACAAGAATGAACAGAACCACTCAAGCAATCCCACATAGACCTGTAATGGAATTCCAGCATGGATTTTGTTTTTCCATGGCAAAATTCCAACCAATGTTATGAAAATGCGGAATAGTTCTATAAAGACAGAAAGTAAGTTTCATTTCAGCCATAATCCCACACACCCCTGTCAGGTCCCATAGTTGTGTCAGAAACACAGGGTACAAGTTCCTCTGTCAATCTCAAGGCCATAAGTATGGTCAAGTCAAGTCATATTTATTTAGCATGGCCAAAGGCCATTGCTCATCAAAGTAAAAATAACAGGTCAATCCAGGCTAATACATAAAAGGACAAAAATCACACATTCTAAAGTTACAGATTTCCAGAAATCAAGGGCATACATACCAATATGCCTCATAAGGCAAATAAATTTATTTATTTTTTATTTATTTATTTTGTAGATTTTTATACCGCCCCATCCTGCCATGCAGCTCGGGGCGGTTAACAACAATAAAAACAATTTTAAAACATTTAAAATACAAATATAAAATATATCAATAAAACAGGGCAGTGTACAAACATAAATAAATATATNGAGGAGAACCATAACTCATAACAAAATACAGTGTACAACCGCAACAAAACAAAACAAGACAAAAAACAGAACACAGCAGAATCTCCTACAACCCCCTTAGACTCCCTTTGGAGTAATAATAATCCCAAGACAAAAGTACATCGGGGGTTCCCATACCCAAGGGGCACACTTTTTATCACAAGATCAGCTTATAGCCAGCTCTATACCACACAGTTTGTATCCCAAAATTGAAGAAAGTTATTCCTCATCACAAAGGCCTGAAGGAGAAATTTGGCCACTCCTGCAGTAATCTCAGGGGAGAAATCTCCCAGTAAATATTTTTCCAGTTCAAAAGTGGTTCTTCCTGGGAGTTTCTTTAAGAAATCCCCTAATAAGTACGGTCTTAATATTATAACCAGGATGAAAACCCATCTGGCATGGGTCCAGAAATCCTATAGTGTTCAGATGTGTCCAAAGCTGCTTGTTAAACACCTGTTCAATAACCCTAAAAAGAGGTGTCATGTATCCTGTATATAGGTATATATTTTTGACCATCCATGTTTCAATATATTGGAAATCAGAATTAGCCTCTCTTTATGATGACTTCCTAAAGAGCTGTCCTATAGTGACCTTTCTACTGAACTTTTGACCAGATACTGGAAAATCAGCCTGTATACTGGAATAGAAGATACAATCAAGTCTGTCTCTTTAAGAAATCAACATTCACTGTTGACTAGAGTCAAGATACATGACTCTCAAGCAGGGCAGGAAGAGGCCTTGTTTGTTTGGCGTTTACTCATTGTTTATCCTATCTTATATGATAGCAACCTGTTTTAGAATGTATCAACAGGCTTCTTACTATGTATTTTGAGAAAACCCTCCCAGTCAGCAGTCTTGACCTGACGTCATCTAAACTGATTTCAAGCATCTTTTCTCTATAAGAAGAGAGAGGAAAGATGGATTTTTCAGAAAGCTTCCTTTCCTGAAACTTCTCTCACTTTTCATATGGCAGAACGGGGCAAAGGACTGGGTAATATGAATATGAATGTATATTAATATGATGCATTGAGTCAACCATAGCAATAATACTTAGAGCATATGTTATATCTTATAGATGTTAAGATCTTTGAACTTGTAACACAGCTGTAATTTGAACAAGAAATGTCTTTCTAGGTTATGTATTTTAACTGACACTGTTTCTTTTGTACTATGTCTTTATTTGAACTTAAGTACACTATTGCTTCATATTTTTATAATAAAGTCTCATAGCTTCAATTATACAAATAAGTTGTCTTTACTATACTTAGCTGAGCTGGCTGGCTTATTAGCAAAGCGTAAACTGAAATTTTAGCACGAAGTGCTAACTGAAATTAGCAAAGTGTAAATTGGAAAAGAGCACCCTATATCCAGATTAGATCATGTCAGGCCTGGACCACTAAGCGCAAATTCCTTTTGAGGAAACTGAGACACAACGCGACATGGGGAGGTTAGGGATGGGGTGATATTTGGTCAGGGAATCAACATCGAGAGTCTTTTTTAAACAGGGTCCAGACAACTGTAGTTTCGAAGGTTGTCTGACAGCCTACCCTTCCTAAGGATGGTGTTGACAATCCCATCAATAGACCCAATATCTCCCGGGTGGTCACCAGCCAGGACCTAGCCACATAGACACAGGTGACCAGTTGTAAATTAGATCTTTGTTACTCGAAGCACATCCTTCAAATCAGTGAGTGATGCCAATTAAAACTGATCCAGGTAAATGGGACAAGGCTGAACTTCCACAGTCCCAAACTCTGACTGTGCAGTCAAAGTAGCAGCACCCTAGGTAAAATGGGAGTTAGGGGCGCCTACTTAAAATGTGTCGCTAGTATTTACAAAAGGTCAGTTGCCAACATTGCAATAAATGGGCTATTGACATCAAATATTCAGATTAACAGGGGAACACGCCAGGGGTGCCCCCTGTCCCCTTTATTATTCGACCTGGCGATAGAACCACTGATAATAGCCATTAACCAAAACACAGAAATAAAAGGACTACAGGTAGGGGAAGTAGAACATAAAACAATGGTATACGCTGATGACATGTTGTTAATAATGACTGACATACAATCCTCAATGAGGGAATTAACCAACTTATTGAAGAAATTTGGGACATTATCCGGATACAAAGTAAATACAAACAAAACACAGGTTATGACATTAAATAAAACAGAAATGACACAGGCAGACTTAGAGGAATTAAAGCAATTCCAAATACAAACAGAACAATTGAAGTATCTGGGAGTATGGCTTACAAAAAACACGAAAGATCTATATAAAAAGAGTTACTTACCCTTGATTCAAGAATTTCAAAATAGACAACATTCCTGGAGGAGACTGGGATGTTCCTGGATAGGAAAAATGAACATAATTAAAATGCAGTTATTACCTAAAATATTATACACCATACAGGCAATACCTATATTTTTATATAAAGAATTCTTACAAAAAATAGAAAAAATCATGCGGTTTGTAATACGGGGACAAAAAAAACCCTAGAGTAATAAGAACAATACTGAAAACTAAAATAGAACGGGGGATGTAACTTGCCAGATATGAAAATGTACCATCGGGCTTCAGCCCTTAGAACAGTAAAAGTATGGTATAATGAGGAAGTAGAACCCAAATAGAGGAATCTAGAATTGGGAATTCTAGGACTGGAAAACGGGCAAGACATTTTTGACTGCCCAGAAAAAATACAATTGAGGGGCCCTGAATGTAAAGACCACCCATTTTCAGGGTTAGCAATAAATACATGGAGGGAATGACAAAGGAAACTTGAGATTGTACAGGGTAAAACTCCATATACACCTCTAGAAAAAATTGGGCCCAAATGGGACAATAGAGAAAGCGGGATTATGAAAGGATGGAGAAAAAAAGGAATTTATCGAGCAACTCATTTGTTCACACAGGGGAGGTTTAAAACTAGGAAAGAATTAGAAGAAACCATACAGGAAAAGATACCGTTTTGGCAGTATTGCTGAATGCACGGTGCTTTAACAAACCCAAGGGGTAAACCCAACTTTAGTAGACCCCCTACAGATTTAGAAAAGATCCTATTTAATAAATTAGGACAAAGGGGAATTTTTTCATTACTGCACAAGATGGTAAAGATTATATACCATCTGCCGGATGCGGGATATATATCCAAGTGGGATGACGAATTGATGACAGAGATAACAGAGGAAAAGATGAAACAGATGTGGCAGTACACCAATACTTGTTCTAGATCCCTATTAGTTAAAGAACCACAAATCAAACTAATGCATAGGTGGTACACTACGCCAGTAGAAATTAACAAAATAAGAACAACATACCCCCCAACTTGCTGGAGGGGATGTGGGGATAGAGGTACATACCTACACGCATGGTGGCGTTGCCCAAAGGTATCTGAATTTTGGAATAAAGTATGGAAGGTAATGAATGTGACTTTAAACATACCATTACCATTTAAGCCAGAAATAGCCTTATTAGGGCTATACCCAGAAAAGGAGATAACCAAACAACAGAAAAGAACATGTACTAACCTGATATTGGCGGTGATTCACACCATTGCGAGGACTTGGAAGTTTGCAAAGGGTCTCACCCAACAGGCATGGCTCCGCAGACTATGGCATTGCCTTTCAATGGAAAGGATCACAGCTAGCCTAGAAGACAGCCTAGACAAATTCTATAAAGACTGGGACCAATGCTGGACAGTACTAACAAAGAAGATAAAGATGGAACAGTTCACACACTCGACTTGCCTAAGAGAAATATATTGAAACCAGGGGGAGGGGGGCAGGGCAAAGGGAAGGGGAGGGAGAGAAGAGGGGACAGGAACATATATGTAAATGTTGTTTGAATATTGTAGAAGTTAAAATAAAAAAAAGAATTTATTTTTTTTTAAAAAAAGTAGCAGCACCCAGCTCATGGTGAATGCAAGATACTTTGTCTTCAGGTATCCCATTAGGCAATAGATTACTCTAGTTCTGGGTGGAGACCAGCCAGATTAACAAGGTCATTCACCACCCAAAGCTCCACTGAGCAAGACTTTGCAGACATTATACTAGCGAAGAAAAAGCTTTCTTCACTGCCATCGCAGCCATGGCATAATCCTTCAAAAACTATCTATGCCACAAGTGGCTAGCTTCAGCATGAGTCGAACACTGCTTACACGCTTGAGTCTCAAGTCCTCTGTATACCTGGAGGACTAATGTAGCTGCAGCAGTGGAAGGGATCACATGGGTGCAACTGTGTGAATCACTATGGTCAGCATGCTTTTCCACAAGTTGACCAGGTCATCTACAGAGTAGCCGTCAAGGCCAGTGGACATATCTCCCATAGAACTCTGGAATCCTATTGGATCCATTAGTCTCCAGGAGAACACCAACCTAACAGGTCTGCAACCCTGACAGGGGCAAATCTGGGTTCCGCCCCGGCTATGGCACCGAGACGGCGTTGGTGGCCTTGGTGGACGACCTCCGCCGGGAGATGGATGCGGGATGTTCGACATTTCTCATCCT
>QEPC01001533.1:10175628-10258354 GCA_003113815.1 Sphenodon punctatus
GGGCAGGGTGGGTGGGGGGTGTCCCCCCTTCCACCCGCGCAGCCTGGACTCGGGGAGGGTTTTTTTTTTTTAAAACAGTTTGGCTGGGGCTTTAATGTTTTTTTACATTGCAGCCATTTAAAAATGGCTGCAATGCAAAAAAAACGGAACACTGAAATCCGGCACCGGCACCGGTTTACCGGGGCCGAATCCGATAATGCCGGTACGCCCGATACCGGCATTATCGGATACCGGATTGTACCGGTTTCCCAACCCTAGTGGTTAACGTGTCCCTGCAGCAGGGGAGGTTGTCACCTAGCCTCAAGGAGGCTGTGGTGCGTTCCTGCTGAAGAAACCGTCATTGGATGTGGACGCACTCGCCAGCTACCAACCTGTCTCTAACCTTCCCTTTTTAGGGAAGGTTGAGTGGGCGGTGACGATCCAGCTCCAGGCGCATTTAGACAGCATCAGTTTTATAGACCCTTTTCAATCGGGGTTCCGTACTGGCTATGGCACTGAGACAGCGTTGGTGGCCTTGGTTGACGATCTCCACCGGGAGATGGATGCAGGATGTTCTACATTTCTTATTCTGCTAGACCATGGGCTGCTGTTGAGACAACTGCGTGACCTGGGGGGTCTGGACGGGACTGTTCTTGAATGGTTCCGCTTATTCCTCTCGGGGAGAAGCCAGTGGGTGGTGTTGGGAGCTGAAACATCTTGCCCCCACGCCTTGTCCTGCGGCGTTCCGCAGGGTTCCATCCTGTCTCATTATTATTTAATGTATATATGCAGCCCTTGGGGGAGGTCGTGAGTGGGTTCGGGGTGCAATGTCACCAATATGCTGATGATACTCAGCTGTACCTCTCTTTTTCAGCTGACCCAGACCTTGCTGTGCCGTTGCTATTTCAGTGTTTGGAGGCCGTGGAGGAGTGGATGTGGCAGAGCAGACTGAAGCTCAACCCCGATAAGATGGAAGTGATGGTGGTGGGGAGAGCGAGGGAGGTGTCGGCCCTCCTGATTGGCGGGGTTCGCCCTCCTATAGCTCAGCAGGTTTGGAGTCTGGGGGTGATATTGGACTCAGATCTCCGGGGAGGTGGTGGCGAGGGCTGCCTTCCGCCAGTTATATCTGGTGCGGAGGCTGTGTTCGTACGTCTCCGGGCTGGACCTGGCCTCCCTCATCCATGCCTTCGTCACCTCGAGACTGGACTACTGTAAAGCGCTCTACATGGGGCTGCCCTTGTTCCTGGTCCGGAGGCCACAATGGAGAGGGCATTCTCGGTGGCCGGGCCGCATCTTTGGAATTCCCTCCCGGAGGAAGCTCGCCTGGCCCCAAGCCTTTTAACATTCCGGCGGGCTTGTAAACCCTGGCTGTTCACCCAGGCCAAGGGGGGGTTTCAGTTTTTAGCTCCTCCCTACTCTTATTTTTATTTTTATTTATTTTTCCTAACCCTGTTTTGAGGTTTTAAATTTTGTGTTGTTTTTAAAAATTGGGGGTTTTTTCTGAATGTTTTTATTGAATTGTACGTCAACCCGAGATGCTGTAGGCATATGGGGCGACTAATAAATGTTTAAAATAAATAAATAAAATAATAAATAAATAAATACGATCTCCAGGTCATGCTTGGCCAGGGAGTCTGCTGTGCAGCAAGGTGGCTGGTATTCATATCTCAAACTCCAGATAGGCGTACACTATACTGCACAAGTTAGGCACCGAATACTTTTGATGGACCTGATTGTCTTTACAGATCACAGCCACTTCACCCCAAGCCTAGGCTCATGCTGCACCAAGTACCGGAGTATAAATTGATAAAAATAAAAATAAATAAATAAATAAAGTACCTGGCTGGCACCATCTGGAAAAATATATGCCCAGATGCCTTGTCCAGTCAGACCTCTGTAATGTATATGAGGTCATCAGACTTACCCTGAATAAGATCAAGGATGGCTGATGATTTATTTGACACTGTCCTTGCATGCAGCAGTGACAGATACGGTGCGCCACTGTTTTAACTACCCAACAGGGGATAAACGTTGTCTACACCTGTACCCTGACGGTCTTTCCTTCCTCACCCCCACCATCATACCTTCCCTCGCTCAGTATGATTGGTTCAATGGCTGTCTTGCCTCCGCCAAACAGGCCTCCCTCTCCAGATCCCAATTGCTTAAATCCTCATCCTCCAGGAGCAATAGCCCAAAAGAAGTCAACTAAGGGGCATGGCCAGCCAGAGGGTAACCCTCTGAGCTCATTATCGCCAGATAACAATTAGCAAAGGATGCTTCCCACTCTTCCTGCTCTCACCAGGAACTGTCTCCTCCCCTTCTCTCTCCCCACCCATACCACCTACACCCACACCCTCTCTTTCACAGGGGAGCTGCAACACAAACCCCACCCCCTGCGACTGTAACCCCCTCTCGGGGCTGTAGCACAAACCCCTACCCCCTTTTTCTCAGTATGGCCCCCTCACTAGCAGGTCATGGCATTCCTTTCCACCCAAACCGCATATCCCACACTTCCCATAACACTTTCCAAATCCCCCATCTTAAAATACACCTCCACAATTGCTATTAAAAATAATTTCCTCCCCAGAACCGTATAGTCATTTTCTAGATATAGTCTATGTAAGAAAAAAACGGCAAATTTCTGTTCAGATCTTTGAACAGATAGCACCTCCATGTGGGTACCGTCATTAGCCTTGTTTGCAGGCCCGGAATTAGAGGCACGCTCCCTAGGCCTGGGCCTTGGGCGGCGTTTTCTGGGGGGCGGCAATCCTGGCGCTGGCGCTGCCCCACTCTGTTTTTTTTCTTTTTCTTTTCTCACTGCATGGCCAGAGGCTGCTGCCCAGAGCCGAAGCCTGCTGCCTGGGTTCCCCTCCCTCACCTGCCTTTGTCGTCTGCCTGCTAGTAGTGCTGCAGCAGCAGCAGGACACCGATTGGACTGGGAGATAAAGCTGTTTGTTTACAAAAAACTCCTCCCCATGTGAGTGATCAGAAGGTTGTTGCCTTGTAAAGAAGGTTCTTTGAGATGGCTCCAAACATTCTCACAACTGGGTGCTCATTCTCACATGGCATGCTCACCATATTCAAAGAATAGACCTCATGATGGTCTCGAGTTCCTCTAGTATAAAAAGCACTCTACCCCTCAGAATGACAGTTTCTTCCAACCCTTTATAGGAATATAAGGAAAAAAGTCCATGCAGGGCTGGAAGGTTGGGTGTTGTGAGAATGTTTGGAGGCATCGCCAAGAACCTTGTTTACAATGCAGCAACCTTCTGTTCTTCAAGTGGCTACTCACAGACCCTTTTTACATGGCTCTGCCAGGTGGGGAGGGGTCTGTGGGCACGCCGGTACATGGGCAGGGCGTGCACACGACCACATACGCATCCCCACTCACCCCCCACTAATCGACACCTACGGAACAACTTTTACCATTTTCCGTGGTTGCTCCGTGCGTGGGGACAAGTGGGGGGTGAGTGGGAATGCGTGTTAGGCAGGAGTGCGCGCACACCACCACTCACTGCGGGCGCGCCCCCCACGTTGTTCACACAGGGCTCCCCCACCCACGAACATGCAGTGTGGGGCAGGACTTGGTTTGGGGGCAGGGCTTGGCTTGGGGGCAGCAGCCTGAGAAGGGTCATGAGGTGCAAAATTCCTAAGTCCGGCCCTGCTTGTTTGTAGAACAAGGGCTTGTAGGAGGAAAGGGCCAACCCCCTGGTGAGAGGATGAGGGGTGGCCCTTGGGGAGGGTGGGTGAGGCCCCCGTGAGAGGGTGGGCATTGCCCGAATGCTAGGGAGGGGGGACTCCCAGTGAGCGAGGGAGCCCCAGGAGGATAGGAGGGGGAGGTGGGCTTTGCCTTCTGGTGAGATGGGGGGGGCATTGTCTGAATGATGGAGGGGGAACTCCCTGTGAGAGAGGAAGCCCCAGGGAGCGGGGAGGGATACGTTGGGAAAAGGGATGAGGGGAGAGAACTTCCTCGCAGCCTGGGCAGGACAGCCGGGGGAGGGGCAGCCAGGGGTGGGTGGGCATGGCTGTTGGGGTCATGACAGGCATGGGGAGATATGGTCTTGGGTGGAGGGGAGTAGGAGTGGTGAGGCGGGTTATGTGCCTAGTGCACGTCCCGCTTACCCCTCCACCAGCAGGTGGATCTTGGTCAGGGGGCCCCCAACCCAGTTCTGGTGGTGGTAAACGCGAGGTTGGTGGCAAATAAGGCAATAATGGTTCAGGAGGTAATCCTGGACTCTGCCGCCGATCTTCCGTGCATTACGGAAACCTGGCTGGGCAATTAATCGGGGCCTATCCTGGCTGATCTTGTTCCGGCCGGGTATTCCGTACAACACCAGCCATGGTCGGTGGGACGGTGTAGCTGATTTTTAAAAAGGGGTGGTCTGCGAGGAGGTATCCAGTGCAATCTATTGTAAGCATTGAAGGTCTCCAGCTTGTGTTTGATTTGGTGGGGGACAGTTTGGGAGTGTTGCTGGTATACTGTGCACCTACCAGCACGGCAGCCTCCCTGCATGCTTTGGCAGAGGCTGTGTTGGAGGTGGTGTTGCAGTCCCCAAAGATGATAGTCTTGGGGGACCTCAACATTCACGCCGATGCGGTTCTCGGGGGAGCCAAGCATGAGTTCATGGCAACCATGGGCCTGTCCCAGAGGGTCATCGACCCGACACATCTTGGAGGACATACCTTGGACCTCATGTTTTGCACTGGCCTTGAGGCAGGTACTCTGTTAATGGGGGAGGTATCAGCAGTGCCCTTGTCATGGATGGATCATTTCTGCAGACCTCCGTTCTAGCACATGTCTTCCCCAGGAAGGGCGTGGAACCTATTAGGTTGGTCCGCCCCCAGAGGCTGTTGGACCCAGTGCAGTTTCTAGGCACTCTGGGTGAATTACCCTCTGACCTCGACGACCGTCTCATCGATGACCTCGTCAAGCTATGGAACATCTTGCTGATGGAGGCCATTGATCAAACGGCTCCCAGGTGTCCATTGCCCAGACGGAGGCTCTGCAGACCTCCTGGTTCTGCTGCGGATGCTGAAGCAAGAGGGGCTATGGTTGGAGCGACGGTGGCGTCGTTCTTGTGCTGAAGCTGACAGATTGTGACATAGTTTGCAAGCCTATGCCATGTCTATGCGGACATCAAAGTGGGAGTTCTTTGCTGCCCTCATAGAGTCCACAAAATCCCGTCCAGCGGAGCTGTTCTGGGTTGTGTGGGGCTGGTCAATCCGGCCTCGCTCAACCCTGGGGTTGAGTCATCATCTGCCTGCTGTGACGTTTTTGTGGATTACTTTGTGGAGGAAATAGCTCGTATTCACCAAGACCTTGATGCCGCACTTAATACAGTGGAGGATGTAGAGGGTGTAGAAACCCTGACACGTGCTGACGTGGTGGAGGTGCTGGGGGCTGTTCAAGCCGCCACTTGTGAATTAGATCCGTGCCCGTCCTGGCTGGTTAAGAGCGGCCGGGAGACAATGGGGCCATTGTTGGCCGGGGTTGTCAATGTCTCCCTGTGGGAGGGCAGAATGCCAGGCTGCCTCAAGGAAGCGGTGGTGCGGCCTCTGCTCAAGAAACCATTGCTTGAGGCTGTCTCTCCTACCAGCTATTGACCTGTCTCTAACCTTCCCTTTTTATGGAAGGTTATTGAATGGGTGGTGGCTCAGCAGCTCCACGGGCATCTTGACCATGCTGGTTATCTTGATCCTTCTCAGTCTGGCTTTCATCCAGGTCATGGCACTGAAACAGCACTTGTGGCTTTGGTAGATGATCTCCGCTGTGAAAAGGACCAGGATCGCTGGACCCTACTGGTCCTGTTAGATCTCTCGGCTGCATTTGATACCGTTGACCATGAGATGTTGGTGACGTGCGGGGGTGGGTGGGATCATTCTCGAATGGTTCCGCTCATTCCTGACCGGGAGAACTCAGCGGGTGGTACTCAGTGACTGTTTTTCATCATACCGAGACCACCTGTGTGGGGTCTCACAGGGTCCTGTCTTGTCCCCTCTCCTGTTCAACATGTATATGCAGCCGCTTGGTGAGGTGATCAGGGGGTTTGGGGTGAGGTGTCATCAGTACATGGATGACACCCAACTCTACCTCTCATTTTCACCCAACCCAGGCCTGGCTGTCTTGGTGCGTACCCGGTGTTTGGCAGCTGTGGGGGACTGGAAGAGAGCTAATTGACTGTGACTGAATCCTGACAAGACAGGAGGTGATGTTAGTGGGTAAGTTGGTGGATGTGACGACTTCCTCGATTGATGGGATCTGTCCTCCACTGACTTCCCAGGTGCAGAACCTGGGGGTGCTCCTCGATTCACAGCTCCGCCTGGATCTCCAGGTGGAGGCTGTGGTGAGGAGTGCCTTCCGCCAGCTACATCTGGTGTGGCGGCTTCAACCGCTGGTTTCGGTTCCTGACCTGGCCACGATCATCCATACTTTTATTACCTCTCAGTTAGACTACTGTAACGCGCTCTACATGGGGCTACCTATGGTGATGGCTCGGAAGCTGCAGCTGGTGCAGAATGCAGTGGCCCGGCTCCTGGTGGGGCTGGGCCGCTGGGATCACATTACACCAGTGCTCCGATCTCTGCACTGGCTGCCAATAGTCTTCCGGGCTCGATTCAAAGTGTTGGTTTTGACCTATAAAGCCTTATGTGGCTTGGGCCCTGTCTACTTGTGAGACCACTTCACTCCCCAGGCTCTAGACCGGCCCCTGCGGTTGTCCGGGGACGCCATGTTGGAGGTCCCCCGGGTTTCCCGGGGGGCCATGCAGGACAGGGCATTCTCGGTGGCCACACCTCTGGAATTCCCTCCCGGTGGGAGCCTGTCTGGCCCCAGACCTCCCGACCTTTTGTAGGAGCTCTAAGACCTGGCTGTTCTGTCAGGCATTTGGCAAGCAAGAGGGGTGATGAGTTGGGTGGGGGATTGGGGAGGTTGGAGGTTTTTTTGTGTGTGTTTTTATTATTGTTGTTATATTGGGAGATATATTTTATTGGAAGATTGTTTTATTGTATTTTATATTTATTATTGTTGTTAGCTGCCCTGGACTGCCTGTGGCAGTAGGGGCGGGATACAAAACCTGTAAAATAAATAAATTGTAGGGAGACATTCTCAGTTGCTGCCCCAGTTCTATGGAAATCCATTTCCTCAGAAGTTTGTTTGAGCCTCGGTCTGAGTGTTGTCCGGAGGCAATGTAAGACTTTTTAATTTGAAAAGACAGTTGGCGGGCAGGGATTTGGGATAGTTTTGAGTGGGGCTGGGTGTGGGCTGGGGAAGGTAGTGGGTGGGTCTTTGTTGGGAGGTTGAGGGTGTGGGTTGGGTGGAAGGTTTTGGGGGGTTGGAATGGGGTTTTATGATGTTTTATTTGCTTTGCAAGCCACCCTGAGCCATTTGGGAAGCCATTCAGAAACTGAAATAAATATCTATCCTTAATATTTTGACCATTGTAGTACTGTTTCCATTTCGTAACAATATATGTGAGCTCAGTGTACAAATTTGGGTGCAGAATTCAAACTCCATAAATTTAGCTCAGTTAACAAAAGTTAAGGGGCATTTGGAAGATAGAAGCCACTTGCAAAATTTGAATTCAAATTGGTTGGGTGGTTAGAGGTAGGATTCTAATTTGCACCTTTTATTTTAAAATTAAAGGAGAAAATAACTGTTGGAAGTAAGCTGACCAATTGCACATTTATTGATTCCTGATATGTTAAGGTCTTGTCAACCTGACATTGGAGTTCTGTCGGTACATTTTATCCCACTTTCTATGAGCAGTAGAATCACAGTATTGCCTTACCCATAAGGCAAGTGTCAGCTTTTAGTAGGCTTTGGACTAGAAAACTATATATATTGTTTGAGGACTGCTATTTTATGCTTGGTTTAACTTTGGTAAATTTATGTATTTGTTAATTTGTGTTTTAGATGGAATTGATTAAAAATATAAGCACTGCTGAGCAACCCTATTTATTAACTAGACACGTTCATTTCCTCAACTTCTAAAGGTAAGGTTTTCTTGTTTCTTGCAATTGGTAGAAATTTGTTTTAGCCATTCTCCCTTTTCAAAGTAATGTTGTTTGCTGTGAAGAAGAAGAAAAAACGATGTGGGAATTCAAATAAATCTGGTCAAAGGGTAAAACTTATGCTACAAAATATTCGTGCACACGTTTGTTTTCCATTGCCTACATGTCATTGCATGCTTTTAACCAGAGAGGTCATTTCGGTTTATTACATTTCCAGCTGAAAAATTATATACTGCATCACGTAAAAGTGGAGTTCTGCCAGATTTCCAGTCGATTTTTACATCTGTGAATGTAACCTTATTGTAAAGCATTAAATGCTAACTTCTGTCTTTTTAAAATGTAAACTCATCGGGCAGCAGGTCTTATGAATTGTCATCCAATATAGCCTCTGCTAAGTGTGATGTATGATGATTGTCCAGGTGGGACGGAGACTTTAGAAGTGAATAATTTAAATTAATTTTCCTATTGATGTTAATTATTGTCGTTATATTTTTAAACTATAGAATAAGGAGCTTCTTTAACTGCTGGGGAGGCAGGAATTCAAAATGTTGGGTTTGTTTGCATTTTAAGGGAACTAATTGCAGTTTCTTTAAAGGGTAAAAAAGATATTGTTTTCATCCATATGGTCTGGACATTCCCTGGAAATGTATTTTTGCACAGCAGCAACAAGCATGTTCCTTTCAAGTTTCACCACTTTCTTCTAATAATCCTTTTTAAAAACACTCTTGCACACCATGGAGCAAATGTTAGACGCACTGTAATTTCACACTTGCAGTTGCTGCCAGGCTTACTGTAAATTGTGTGGTGTCCTAAGCACCAAGGAGAAAAATATAATTGGCATCTCCCATGTTTCTGTCCCAGGCTAGAAGTCCAAAGGTATTCAGACTGAAAAACTGACTTGTTATCCAAATGTTTTTAGAAAATTTAGAAATTTGTTAACTAACAAAATTAATATGCTAATATTAGAGTGATAAGATGGAAATAACGTGTGGTACAGATCAATAGAAAATGTTACTCATATAGACTAGGGTATTTGCGTGAACATCCCAGTGACTGGTATTTAGTTATTTTAAAAAAAACATTAAAAATGCTTGAAGCCCAGAATTTAGAGATGTGTAAATGAAGCGTGATCCCATATATGTGCTATACAGTGAAAACTATTCTCAAGTTCTATCTGCAGCATGAGCACTTCTCTTAAAATGGAGGACATTTTATTCCCTTTGTAAAATGTGTTTATATGCTAGGTACAATCTGCTCCATTTTTAAAACTTCTTCCATATTTCAAAACAAAAGTCTCTAGTCTCTGCTGCACACCAGGAAAACAAGCACTGTACAGAATTCCTGCAGTGTAGTTAGTGAGTTTCCTTAGGCTGCTTGAGGCTGATGGAACAGCCCTACATTATAATACTTGCAACCTCAGGGTATACTGGCTAAGTGTCATGGGCTGTTGCAGTAACTCAAGCTGTCTCAATGTGTCATGTGTTCGTGCATGTCTTAGAATCTCAATGGCTGCAATCCAACCCCCGCAGCCGCCTTGCATGTGGGCTGTGGGCCCTGTGCTGTGGTCTGTGTGCATATATGCATGCACATACCACGTGTGCTGCCAATGCCAGTCTGTGGGGCTTGGGATCAGCCCCATATTTAAAGAAAAGGTTAAAGCAGAGGCCTGAAAGTTAGCAAATTAATATAGGTTCTCTTCCTAAATCTACCAAAATCTTCCTATATGATCTTGGACAGGTCATTTAAGCTTCGTCTCTGACAAATGTGGATATGGTGGTTAGCTACATCATGGAGACAAAACAGTTTAGATCGTATCTTTTTTATTTGTTTATTTAACCAACCTCTGTTAATGAGATTGATGAGTGATTGCTTTCCTAGATATTTTGTCCTGCATTTGCCCAGTCTTTAGTTCTGACTTTTTACTTTCCTGAGGAAGGGCCCCAGCTGGCCTGAAAATGTGCATACTCATTAACAGGAGTTGATTCACTAAAAGATACCATCTGAACTATTTTGTCTTCAACCCAGTACCAGGCACAAATTACTCTCCTGTCCACCCTGCTGACTTAGCTGTGCTGACTGAAATGTTGGGTAGTCAGAGCCCAGGCTGCTCTGCACCTACCACCTCTGCTTTCCTCGACAGAAGAGAAGGGATCATCATCTGAACTACTTTGTCTCCTTCTCTTGCATTTGAGACCAGCATGGCAACCACGCTCTCAATAGTCAAGGGAGAACAAACTGTGACTCGGGAGCTGCATACAGTTATTGGGCAGATCAAGTGCGGTGGTTGGCTAAGGTTGGTCCTAGGCTCCAGGCTGCCTTAATGTTTCTGTGTTTTACTTCATTGCAACTGAGGCCACTTACAGACAAGCACAGAGGGTGGGGGAACTGATGGGAGTGGAGATTGCATTAGGCAATAGGCACGATCTCGGGAAGCTCCGCTCGTGTGCAGGGGCTCTGCAACGCATGATGGAAATCACACTAGAAACAGGCTATACTCCCCTGCACACAAGCGGAGTTTCCCAGGATCACTCCTAACACGATCTCCACTCCTGGAAGTTCACCTGCCCTCTGTGCTCGTTTGCAAGGGGCCTTCGTCTTTGCAGCTCGATCACAGCTACTCCTCAGAATTTCAGCAGCCAGGGCTGCAGAGCACGTGCTCTACTAGCCAATCATGAATCGGGAGAGATTTACATGCATACATAGGCATGCATGTCTTGTGGCTCTTAGCCGCAGGAAAATTTGGTAGTGGCTCTTGGGGTGGGAACTTGCCCGCCCCTGTTCTAGACTATGATGGAGGACTTGCTCTGGATTGAACCATTTATGTCCACACTTGAGAGAGTCTAATTCTGGCTCAGGCATACATCTAGTAGATGTTTCTAAGACATAGGAACTGCTGCAAGCTGCTAGTAATACCTTGACATCGATTATGCAATAAGCTCTGCCTGCCGCTCTCTCCTATTACCATTACAGAGCCCAACTGAGATCAACAGGGCTGCATGCAGATTGCTTGCCCACATAGAACACTGCCAGGATCAGGGTCATGGTTTTCTCCTCTCTCCACCATAGGCTTCATATTAAAATAATTTCCATAATAGGTTGAATTTTTTTTATTTAAAATTTGAATTCCATTAAATTATTAAACTTCATTAAAAGAGAAGAATGAATCATTTCTACTTAAAGAGAAACAGAATGGTGATTTTTCTACAGAAACATCTGAATTTTAAGATGAAGTCCAAATGAATGGTTTTCAAAATGTGCATTCTTGAAAATAACAAAGACTTATATTTGAGTAAGTTAAAACCACTAGCGATAAGATGACTGGATGTTGCAATTACGTGCAGACGCTGCTTGTTTTGTATGGCTAGATGAACACAGGTTATTTTATGAGAAGAGCTGGCAGCTTCTCTTTGTACTTTATTGTACTTGTACTTAGACTGTTACTCGCACAAGTAACTGATACTAACTGTGTGCAAGGACCATTTTTTTTGGGGGGGACTGCTGTATAATCTTCCGCAACAGAGACACAGGGTAATTTCAGAAGTTACGAAAGCACCTTTCACCACAGTGGATCACAGTGGATCCTTTGTGGTGGCGGCGTTCCCATGAACGTCTGTTTGACCCCCGCCAGATGTTCACCACAGTGAATCTCTGACGGGGGTCAAACCTAACCATGGTTCTGGACCTCTGGCCAACAGGAGGTCAAGAACCGTGGTTAGTTTGGCCATGTTCCAGAAAGGGGCAAAAGTAATGTCTGTTACCTTGCCCCTGTCTGGAATCGCGCCCCAAACCACGGTATGGAATCGGGCGCAGCGGCCTTATTGGCTGCTACGCCCGCCCGTCTCCCTGTGGGCAGGAGTCTGAGGGAGTGCGGGAGGTGGGGCTGTGCAGTCGCACCGCGCAGCTCTGCCCCCTCCCCGATTCCCCACAGTGATGGAGCTAACACGTCTGAAGGACAGACGGCTTCATCACAAACCGGGATCTTGAAGCAATCCTGGTCCAGGGTTCAGCGTGGCGGGCCTCCGGGCCCAGCATGTCTGAAATTACCCAAAGTAGTACCGCAATATCTTTTATCAGATCAATTACAGTTGGTGGAGGTATGGAAGCTTTCAGACCTCACATAAAAGTTATCTATAGAATATGTCCTGCTTTTTAGCCATTTTTTCAACTCAACTCCACACTCTTGTCACAATTTGTCACACGAATATCACTTACAATCCTATTACGTGTAAGAAAGATTGTTTATTTGTTGTGCAGAATGTGAGATATACATATATATAAACAGTGATTAGAATAATGTTCTCACTTTTCAAAACTTAGTATGGCCTTGATGACATCTATGTGGGAGGAGAGTAAGAGGAAACCAAGATATGGACAGTATGCCGAAAAAGCTGGGGATTGCAGAAGGGAACTGAAACAGAGATGCACAGGGAAATAACCAGCACCTGGGAGACTGTAAGGAGGGAAGGTGGAGGAGTTGGAATGGACAATGATAGAGGCAAACTGGGAAAGAGATGGACAAGAGGGGCAAAAGAGGAAACCAAGGACAGCAATGGAGTGTATCTATGGCAGTTAAATGATTCTGCCAGAGAAGCAATCATGTGAATAGTCACATCTGACTAATAACTCCACACTCCTACTGTCCCAGATAGTCATGTCCTTGACCTGCAGTGTGCTTTATAGATTGTTCCATATCGAGCTAAATTAAGTTTGGTGGGGAGAATTCAAGATACTTATGTCACCCATGGTAAAGATTTCAGTTCAGCAAAAAAATATTTTGCAGTGAGGCTGTGGAAAATATCAAAGCAGTAAGTTGCCTTGCTGCAAGGTATACAAAATCTTCACAGAATTGGGGAGCATCCTGCTGCTTATTGCCTGCTTCTCAGTCTGTGGGGAAGGTGACATTTTCTCCAAGGCATACCTGAAATGGATGTTTCTGTACATGAACCGTGGTTAGTTTGTAGCTCAGATAGGGCAGAGCCTAGGACAGCTGGAGTGCGAGATTCAGCTGCCTGCCTCATCCTGGCTTGGACTAAAGAAGCATTGGGTGTTGCCAGATGTTATGGTTAACCACACATGAAATTGCCGTGTGTTGAAACTGCTGAAATCATCACTGACTCGCAGCTGCATAAACAGACACAATGGAGCTGCTACCTGAGAATCTCTTCCCACCAGTTGTTCCATGCCCTTTCCCCCTCCTCATCACTGACTTGGTGGAGGCCACTACTCCACTCCCTAACCAGATGAGAGGTCTGGAAAGGCACAAACTGAGATGAACAAGCTGCTACCCAGACTTACCATTGTGGGGGGGAAAAGGCCCAGCATTAAAATGACAGTAACTCCATACCCGATGCCAGCACAAAGATAGTGGCTGCACTCTGTAGCATGCAGCAGCAAGAGGCAGGTGTGCAGAAGTATGCCACCCAACATGGGAGGGAAGAGGTGAGGGGAGCTGGCTGTAATCTGAGTGGGCTGTGATCTGCGTATAGCTGCTATTATCAGATGTAACATCGATTACGTGCAGTGACCTCTCCTTTGACTTCAACATGTGGGCAACAAGAAGGCAGCATGTAGCATGCTCATAGCAATCATTAACAGACATTGCAACAAGTTGTATATTTGAAACTGAAATGAGTAGCTAGTGTTTGTTTATTTATTTATTTATTTATTTATTTATCAGATTTATATGCTGCCCTTCCCACAAGGACTCAGGGCGGCTTACAGTAATAAAAATTAGTACAATAAAACACTCCCTTCCTCCCCTCCAAATTCCCACTGTCCCTACCCAATAACCCAACCAGCCCTCAACCCTGCCTGCCAAATGCTCTTCTAAATATAAAAAGTTTTACACCATCTCCGAAATGCTCAGGCTCAAGCGAACCTCCTGGGGAAGGGAGTTTCATAGTATTGGGGCAGCAACCAAGATCGCCTTCCTGTGCACCTACAGATAAGGGTAACAAATGGAATGTGTAAGAGGGCATTCCCAGCTGACCGTAGGGTCCACGATGGAACATGGTAGAACAGGCGGTCTCTTAGATATATGGGACCTATTAGTTTGGCCATAGGCTGTAACAAAATTAATACACAATTGAATAACATATAATTGAACATCAAAAAGCCAGTCAACAATTCTAGCCATCAAGTATAAAAACGCAACAGTTAAAGTTGCCTTACCCTTCCCGGGGTTTATGGAGGCAGCACTTGGCCCCTGCATGATTACTTGGTATGTTTATTGCTATTGTATGGCCAAAGGGCATCGCAATAAGAATCCACTGCGATCCAACAAACACCAAGTAAATACCAGAGGTACAATAGACAGTACCAAAAAACTCATAGCATAAACATGCATTCATATAAACATATCATATACACCCAAACAGGATAAGGATAACATAAAATCCAACACGCATTCATGTAAACATATCATATACACCCAAACGGGAGAAGGATAACATAAAATCCAACACATTTGCTCACATCCAAAGACATGGGACAGATGTAATTAATAAACCCTGAGCTGAATCGCCTAAATTACATGTGCCATAGATGCTAGCTGGCCTAAGGAAATTAGGTGTAAGTCCTCTACACAAGCAAGAACAAATCTTGTCCTTAAAAGGGATGCAATCTCTTCTCCCAGAAGGCACTTCACTAGGGAGGAGATCGAAGTATAGTCGGGTCAAAGCCCTGCGAAATTTGGGTTCTTCTATTAACTCCAGGTAAGGCTCACATTTAGAAGCTCCTTTGATCAGTTTATAGAATGGGGCACATTTAAGCACCTGAATAGCTCCCAAATCTAGTTGAATGGCTTGGTCCTCCAGCTGCTTCCGAATAATCCTCCTTCTCTCGGTAGCTGGTATTACTTCTAACATTTGTAGTCCCAAATCGCATAACTGCTTCAGGACCCTATCCAGCCAAAGCCCTGGAGTGGGCCAAGAACACGCCTCCTCCAAGCACAGGCTTGGCAAGCGGTCCTCTTTCACGGCATTTACCTTAAGCCAGTAAAATAAGGGTCTAAGAAGCAATTTAACTCTTAGAGGAAGTGTCCCTGTTTCCAGATGTAATAAGCAAGCTGGGGTGCATTTAGGAACCCCCAGAAGTAATCTCAGCAAAAAATTCTGCTGGGCTCCAAAATGCCGGGTGCATAAGGGCCCCATACTTCAGCCCCAAACAAAGTACCAGGTTTGTATTTCAAATCAAAGAGCTTGAAGGCTGGAGGCACAGATCGTCCCCCATATAGCCGCCAAAACCTCAAAAGCCCTATGACTGCCTGTCTTGTTTTAAACCTAGCAGCCTGAATGTGGGATTGCCAGGATGCACAGTTATTAAAAAGAAGTCCCAGGTATCTATAGGAAGATACCTGATCCAGTCTGGGGACCCATTATAATTTACTATATGCTTTGATTCAGTTCCAGCTCGTGTCAATGGGGGTTATCAGATATTAATTTTGGTCATTACTCCATAGCTTGTCATTATGTTTGTATGAGCATACATTTATCATGCTACTTGTCTGCGATGCACTTGCTCCTCGTTTTCCCTCCACAAAACATGCAAAAAACTCCCAAGGGTCAGGTAATTTCACATAGCCACTGTTACTTCTGGTAATGCCTGGAGTGGGAGGGGACTATCTGGAAGGCGCTAGAACATGCAGCAGTGTAAATGTCTGTTAGACCAGCTATGTGACTCTGATGGTCTGATGTGTCAGATTTGCACTTATTTAGGGTAATGTTTATCATGCATTGATAGGTAAGTGGCAGTTGTTGACATAATGGTGGGATGACTAGGTCAGAACAAGGTTGCTAGAGCTGAAACATTTAAGAGACCACTCGAGTAAAAGCGTTTCCGATATTTCTTACAACTGCATCTAGGAGCAACCATCATTAGGTATGGGTCCTACATATCTGAGAGACTGCCTTTCCTTCCATGCTCCACTGCGGCCCCTGTGGTCAGCCGAGAGTGCTTTCCTGTGGGTCCCACCAGCCAATCTATCGGTATGACAAGGGCCCTCAGGGAGGCGTTCTCGGTTGCTGCTCCAGTATTATGGAACTCCTTCCTCCAGAGGTCCTTCAGAGCTTGAGCATATTCCAGAGACAGTGTAACACTTTTCTTTTTGGTAAAGCATTTGGCAGGCGGGGCTGGGGGGTGAGGGTGGGGTTTTGTTTTTTTGAAGTTTTTTAAGGGAGTTTAATAGTATTTCTATTTTATGTGTTTTAAGCCCCTGAGCCTTAAGGGAAGGGCAAGATAGACATAAATAAATAAATAAAATTAGATAAAATTGCTGCTAGTGCTAATTTTAAAGAAGAAAGGAATTTGCATAAGAATTGTAAGCAGAAATGTGAAACTCTTAACTTTTTTAGGCTGAATAGAAACAAAAGTGCTCTTTGCATGTATGAACAGATGTGCACTCTTTAAAGGGTTTAAGAATTCATTCTTTGTGTATTATTGTAGTACAACTCGCGTTCCAATCTGTCTTACGCTTCATATTCCTAAGTAGTTAGGGAAATGTGGTGACTTTGGAAAAGTTAAATTATTTTGGTTTCTATTTATATCTTCCCCTCCTAATACCTTTTTTCTTTTCCCCCCCTGTTTGTGGTATTTTTAAAAAGTTATTTCCAAGTACCAAAATAATTAAATTTTTGCTCCATTTCTACTCATTCATCAAGATGTATGCAATTTTTGCATACTTTTCTATAGGAGGAGTCTATATTGAAATAATTGCAACATTTATTTAAAAAAACCAAGAGAAACAGTACCTAACACTAATAATAATAATTAATTAATAAATAATCAAAAAGTCAAACTATTCAAGAGTATTACAGGATACAGCAGTGATAATATGTTTGGAAACATTCTCTCCACTCTGAAGTAAATATTTAACGTTTGCAAAATAAAGCTTGTCATTCGACAGCAATGACATAATGGCTAATTTCAGTCTGGAGATCAATGTAATTGTTTTCAGTTCCCAAATAATGCCTGTTTCACCATAATGAGTTTATTTTCCCCCTATATTGTGTCCTTTAAAATCCATCCTTGTGTGTCTTTTGTCAAATTCTGTTTTTGCTACTTGCTGTGCTGGTGCCCCTTGAGCCTAAAACTGGATATAATTTTCAAATAGGACTGAGAATACTCTCTCTCCTTCCCCCCCCCCCCCCTTCTTCCTTTTGGTTGTTTAACTTTCTATATTTTTCCAACTCAGAAGCAGCTAGAGTTCAATTTAAAACCTCAGTTTGACATTCCAGCATTTCTTGTTGTTCTTGGGCTGCTCTGTAGTTTGTGTCAAGTGAGTACAGCTTTGGGATTATGATTTCACTTTGTAACTCTCTTTGTTTTTCTTCTGGGGAAATTTAAGCATTTATATGAAAAACCACAGCAAGGGTTAGATGCTCTCACTTTTTTATTTTTAATATTGGAAGTTTGGTTCTAACCCAGGGCGGCTCAAGTAAAAATCTACAACGCATATCCTCTAGAGAAAAGGGGCTTGAGAGTGCAGGTTTTGCCATGCAAACACCCTGCAGTATCCAGCATCTGCTACCCCCTGTGTGTGGATGGGCATGCAACAGTCAGAGCAAAGCAAATTGCCCCACAGCAGCTTTCTCAAACATGGGTGTGATGTGGGGAAGTCCATGGACGAGTAGTAGGTGGGGAATGCATGCACCAACCATGCCACATCTTGGAGTGTGGATATAGTTCTAGAATTTTGCGTTACTCTGTAAACAGGGTGAAATCCTCCTAATATCTCGCTGTCCCGCACCCACCCGCATATAGACACACAGCTTGGACTTCAATCTAATAACAGAAAATGTTCCTCAATACAGAGTTGGCCTTGGGGCAAGATAGGACCCTGCTCTTCACAGCCTTTTTACTTGTTGTTAGATTTTATCTTTATTTTTGTATGGTTTTAACTTGTTTTATTCTATTTCATTTAAATTTGTGAGCTTCCCCAGGCTGCCAAATGGCAGGATGGGGCGGGCTAGAAGTATTGTAATAAATCAATCAATTATGGCACCCCAGCCACCTGACCAACTTGCTTCCTTGAACCCTCTACCACCTTTCTTCTGTAATCAATCCCAAGGGGAAAGGCAGATGGTTCGTAGTGGGCTGATAGACAGCCCTAGACCCTGCCCATGCCAGCAGCTTCTCCTTTCAAGGACAGGAGGCAAGCATCTGATAGCCAACACTGCATGTGTTCAGTGTAGGCATTCTGTCCCTTAAAGCGGGCACTAGAGATGACTGCTCATCTAGGACCCCACAGAGCCTCAAGTTGATCTTGCCTGAAGAAATATTAACTTGCATAATTTGAGTTCTACCATATGTTCTCTGATAGTTAGAAGGGAATGTCTGGGTAATACTATTTTTCTGTTTGAAGACATAATTGAGGTAGCTGAGTAGTTTCTATTCAGAACCTGACAGCTGCTCTGTCGATGGCCTGTTTGATCTGTGGAATAGCTTGTTGACTCAAGCCATTGACGCAGGCTTCCACTTCCATCGCTCTGACAGCGTAGCTCCTCCTGGCTGGCTATCTACTTGTTGCTAAATCTAAGCTTTACTCCATTCTTGTTCTCCTTGACCTCTCTGCTGCCTTTGACGCTGTCGACCACTCACTCCTACTGGACTCTCTTCGCTCCCTAGGCTTCTACGGCTCTGTCCTTGACTGGTTCTCCTCTTACCTCTCTGACCGCTCCTTTAATGTGTCTCTTCCCAATTCCAACTCCTCCTCCCTCCTCCTCTCGGTTGGGGTTCCCCAAGGCTCTGTCCTGAGCCCTCTCCTCTTCTCTATCTACACCCTGTCCCTTGGCAAACTCATTGCCTCCCACGACTTCCAATATTACCTTTATGCTGATGACACTCAACTCGATCTCTCCACCCCCTCTCTCTCCCCTTCTGTCCAAGCTCACCTCCTCAACTGTCTCTGATATCTCCGCCTGGATGTCCCAACGTCAGCTCAAGCTCAACGTGGCTAAGACTGAACTCCTGATCTTTCCTCCCTACCCTTCCTCTTCCCTGTCCATCCTTATTGATGGGGTCACCATCTGCCCCGTTCCCCAAGCCCGTAGCTTGGGCTTCGTCTTCGATACTCACCTTTCCTTTCAAACTTACATCGACTCTGTTTCTAAGTCCTGTCACTTCACCCTCCACAACATTGCTCGGATTCGCCCCTTTCTCTCTGTCTCCTCAGTCATATCCCTTGTTCATTCCATTGTCATCTCTTGCCTTGACTACTGCAACCTCCTCCTTACTGGCCTCCCCCGCTCTCACCTGTCCCCTCTTATCTCCATCCAAAACTCCGCTGCTAGGGTCATCCACTCAGCCCGTCGCTTCGACCATGTACAGCCTCTCCTCGCTTCACTGGCTCCCTCTTCCCGAACGCATCCTTCACAAATTCCTGGTGCTCACTTACAAATCCCTTTACAACCTGGCTCCCCCTTACCTCTCCGCCCTAATCTCCTTACACACTCCTGCACGCACTCTATTCCTCTAGTGCCCCCTCCCTCACTCTCCCTCATCTCCCCTGCTCCCCTAACCGCCTTCATCCCTTCTCCCTTCATCCCCATGCCTGGAACTCCCTCCCTGCCCACATCCACCTTGCCCCCTCTCTCCACACCTTCAAATCCCGCCTCAAAACCCACCTCTTCTTCACCACCTTTCCTGATGCCTGTTAGAACTTTCCTTTCAACATTTACTGTCTGCCCTCCCCACGGACTCCTGCCTAACCACAACCAAGCCAGGCACGTGCACCTGAGACTTCACATCGCTTGAATGTTATTTATCCCTTGTCTCTCCCTATGTCCCCTCTCCTTGTCCCCCTCCGTGTCTATTAGATTGTAAGCCGTAGGCAGGGACTGCGTCTATCTTATTGTTCTGTAAAGCGCCAGGTACACAGCTGGTGCTATACAAATGCTAATAAAATAATAATAAGAATAATTAATATGGTGGACCTGAGGCTGTTATAGGTAGACAGTTAAAGATGAAGTGGTATTTGACTCCTGCCAAAGCCAGCCGACTGTGGCATAGATCTTTTTAAAAGAATTATGTTATGGCAGTGGCAACAGCAAAAAAAAAAGCTTTCTTTGCTGTCATAACATCTGCTAAGTGGCCATCCAGCAGAGCCTTTTCTGGGTGGTGACTGGATTGGTGAATCCTGGCTGTTTCCATGTAGAGTCAAAAACATCTATTGTCCACTGCAACAAGATTGCCATCTACTTTGCAGACAAAGTTGGCACAAATTGGGAACCACTAGTTCGGGTGCAGGGTTAGAGTTTGGGGCTGTAGAGGCTCACTCTTGTCCAGCTTCAGTTAGTTTCGCCCACTCATGTAGAGGACATGCTTAGAGTGATGTAGGCAACTAGTTGTGAGCTATATCCATGCGCGTCCTGGCAGGTGAAAGCAAGCTGGGAGACACTGGGGCCATTATTGGCTTGGGTTGTTAACACCTCCCTTTGGGAAGGCAGGGTGCCCAATGGCCTCAAAACTACATTTATCTGGCCCCTGCTCAAGAACCCATTCCTTGATGTTGGCTCCCATGACAGCTACCACCTAGTCTGTAATTTTTCTTTTTTTAGGGAAGGTTATTGAGTAGGTGGTTGCCTTGCAGTTTCAAGCATATCTGGATGCCATTGGTTTCTTGGACCCATGCCAGTTTGGCTGGTACTGAGATTGCACTTGTGACCTTCATCAATGATACACCTTGATATTGACAGGGGAATTTGTACTTTGTTGATCTTGCTAGATCTTTCAGCGGCCTTCGATACAGTTAATCACGAGGTGGTGTTGTCACAACTGCATGGCCTGGCAGGGATTCATGGGACCACTCTTGACTGTTTCTGTTTGTTCCTGTTGGTGAGGCCCCAGCAGCTGATGGGGGTTGCTCATGATCCTCTTGGGGCTTTCCCTGTGGAGTTCCACAGGTTCTATGTTGTCTTCTCTCCTGTTCAACGTGCATCTGAAACTGCTGGTTGAGATTGTACAGAGATTTGGAGTAAGGTGCTATCAATATGCTGATGACACCCAGTTCTGTCTCTTTTTTTAATCTGAACCAGGTTCTGCGGACTCTGTGCTTTCCCAGTGCCTAGCTGCCATTGGGGACTAAATGAAGGTGAGCTGATTGAAGCTGAATCCAGAAAAGATTGATGTTCTGGTGGCTGGCCTGGACTGTCACCTGGGTAACATAGGGACACCTGTCATCAGTGGGGTCTAGCCTCCTTTGGTCACTCAGGTTCACAGTCTGGGAGCGCTCCTGGACCTGGAATCCAGCAATACTGATTTGCTGCACCTGAAACACCAGGTTGCCATGATGGCCAGGAGTGTTTTTCACCAGTTCCATCTGGTGAGAAGGCTGCAACCCTTTCTATGGCCCTAGGTCCGTTTCTTCGGACCCAGGGAGCGTTCTCCCTTCCGTCCAGTAGGAGGCAGCACTGACTTTCGACTGGGCATGCGTAGGGAGAGCGCGCCCTCGCTTCCCCAGTCGAAAGTCTGCCTCCGGACGGATAGGCAGTGCAGCACGGGGCTCCACTGCCCCACCGACTTTCGTGCCTCCCTCTCTCACGGGGGGGTGGCTTGCGGCTACAAGCGGCGGCTTGGCCGCTTACTACAAAAGATAAAAAAAAAAAAGAAAATACCCGCGGAAAAGCCTCTGCCGGAGCGGCGAGCTCGGCGGTTCCCTCGGCCCGGAGCCGACAGCCTGTACGGCCCGGGGGGCCAGTGAGTGGCGTGCGGCCCCTGCGGGGCACACACGACCCAAGAGCGAGGCGGCGATGCCGGAGACGGGGAAGGCCCGACGAGCGGCTCCCAGGCACGCCTCCGCTCAGAAGCCCAGCGCTGGGGCGAGCAGCGACGGCGCGAGGGACCAGCAGGCCCAGGCACCGGCCCCCGCTGCACTCGCGGAGGAGCCACGTGGCCAGGAGCGCGACGCGGGCGCTGAGGACATGGAGGGGGCAGAATCCTCTGCCCCCTCTCAAGTAAGAGGGGGGTCTGAGGAGTTTCAGAGGCTCCAGATGAGTGCTCTGCAAACAATGATGGGGGTGCTGGCCCGCATTGAAGCGAACCAGCACAAGGCCCATAAAAGGAGGGCCCCTCCCCCCAAGGACACCTTTAAGGGAGCCTCTAGGCATGCCAGCAAGGGCAAGCAGAAGGCAGGCCCGCGAAAGGGGGTCACCAAGAAGGGCCCTTCCCTCCGCGATCTCCTGGGTTCCTCCTCTGGGAGCGAGCAGGACGCGGCCCCCTCGGAGGAGGGGGAGCTGGGGGAATCTTCCTCTGACCAGCTGGACACCCCTCTGCCCCCACCTCGCAAGAGACGCCGGGTGCAGTCCCCGCCGCGTCCGTCCTCATCCTCGGAGGACGTCGGCTCATTAGCGGAGGAGTATTCCTCGGCAGGGGACCAGCAGGAAGCCCCAGAATGGGAGGCTATTCTTAGTGAGGGCCACAAGGAAGTAGGCAGGGAGCTGCCCTCCGAGCAAGGCCCGAAGCTCCTTAAGAGAGCCCAGAGGGTGATGCGCATCACCCCCACGTCCCGTAAGACAGGGGAGTCCGATACCTCATCTTCTGAGGAGGATTCTGATAGGGAGTACATCCCTAAGCTCTCCAAGGGGCGTAAAGGGGTGGTACTGGACAGGGCTTTTGAGCGACTTATCAGGGCCCAGTGGAGGCAACCCACTAAGGTGGCTAGGCTCTCCAAAACTCAACAGGCCCTCTATGGCTTCACTAAGCACAGCGACCCTATTTTTAAGACCCCTAGGGTGGATGCTGCAGCTGCTTCCCTAGCCCGCCAATCCGTTTTTCTATCCTCGGAGGACCTTCTACCGAAGGATCCTACCGATAAGGGTATCGAGATAGGCCTCCGTAAAAACTATGAGGCCCTGGCCAACACTTTACAGATGGCCGTCACAACAGCTTACACTTCGCGGGCCATAATGAAGTGGTTTAAGCTGTCTCACGACCCTGCCATTTCGGAAACCATGTCGCGCAAGCTGGCCGCGAACGTCACCCTCGCCCATGCATTTTTAATGGACGCGTCGGCTGACATGGTTACCTGGGCGGCTAGGGGAATGGCGGCTAACGTAGCAGCGCGCCGCCGCCTCTGGCTGCGGCCCTGGCGAGCGGATTCGCACGCCAAAAATCTTCTTGTGCACGGGAAGTTTAGGGGCGGTAAACTGTTCGGCCCAGCGCTAGATAAGGCCCTTACTCAAGCGTCGAGTAAGGATAAGAAAACCTCACTCCACCAGGTCCAACCCTTTAAGACCTTTTTTCGCCCCTTCCACAAACCCAATCAGGGCTACAAGCGGCCTTACTCGGCCTACCAACCCTGGTACAATCAGCAGCGAGGCAGGGGGCAGAGGGGGCGTGGGGCCAAACCAGGCAGGTCAGCAGCCCAGGCCAGCTCGTACAAGCGCCCGAGCTCCCCTGCCCGCAGGCAGGACTCCTGACTCCTGCAGTTCTTTCTCCCCCGACTCCAGGCGGTTGGGGGGAAGGCTCCTTTGCTTCGCGGAGCAATGGAGCAGAACGGTATCCGATGCCTGGGCCCTTCAAACTGTAACACGGGGGTACGCCATAGAGCTCACGGCCCAGCCCAAACCGTTTTTCCGCCTATCCCCCTGTTCCCGCATCCCCAGCAAACACCAGGCAATGCTATTAGAGCTGCACAGGCTCGAGACTATAGGGGCTATAGAAAGGGTGCCGGGCCACCAAAGGGGTCAGGGCCTGTACTCTCTTCTATTTCTCGTCTTAAAGAAAAGCGGAGAGTGGCGCGCGGTGCTGGACCTCAGGCGCCTGAACAGGTGTGTCAAGCGGCAGAAGTTCAAGATGGAGACGGTGTCGTCCATCTCCCTCGCCATCGCGCAACACGACTGGCTTTGCTCCATCGATTTGAAGGACGCGTACCTGCACGTCCCTATCCTGCCAGCCCACCGTCGCTGGCTCCGCTTTGCGTACCATGCCCAGCACTGGCAGTATCGCGCCCTGCCGTTCGGCCTCGCCTCCGCCCCGCGGACTTTTACGAAGGTCCTGGTCCCCCTAGTGGCAAATCTCCGACTGGAAGGCATCGCGATCTTCCCCTACCTCGACGATTTGTTGATTCGAGCACCATCCCGGGAGCTGGCCTCGCTACATCTCCAGCGCACCATTGTTTACCTCAACGAGCATGGGTTTCAGGTGAATCTGCCCAAGAGCCATATGGAGCCCACCCAGCAGCTCGAACACCTGGGTGTGATTTTCGACACCCGGCTCAACCGGATATTTATTCCGACAGCTCGTCAGGAAAAAATCAAGGGGCTCATAGCTCGCGTGAGGTCACGACCGCAAGCCTCCCTCCAGTCCTTGGCCTCCCTGCTCGGGTCCATGATCGCTTGCACTCGCCACCTGCAGTGGGCACGCTTTCATGCTCGCCCCCTCCAACGGCTTCTCCGTCCGTGGCAGATGGAAATCATAAACAGGGTCCCCAGGGCCTTACCTCTGCCGGGCACCGTCGTTCAATCCTTCCGGTGGTGGGAAGACCCAACCCGCTTTTTGGAGGGCGTACCCCTGATGGAGCCGACCAAGCTGGTTCTGACCACGGATGCCAGCCTGTCCGGGTGGGGGGCGCACGTCGGGTCCGACCGGGCCCAGGGGCGGTGGTCAGCGGGAGAGGCAGACCACAGCATAAACTGGCTGGAGTTGCGGGCCATTCGTCTCGCGTTGCTCAGCTTCCTGTCGATCCTGGAAGGCCGTCATGTAGTGGTGTTCACAGACAACACGAGCGCCATGGCCTATGTGAACCATCAGGGCGGATCGCGCTCAAAGGCCTTGCACAAGGAGGCGTCCCACATCATCAAGTGGGCAGAGCTACATCTGCAGTCCCTGTCAGCCCTCCACATCCAGGGATCGAGGAACGTCGAGGCGGACTGGTTGAGCCGGCAAGAATTGGAGCCGGGGGAATGGTCACTGAGCTCTGCCGCCTTCCAGCTGATCACAGAGACGTTCGGGCAGCCGACGCTGGATCTGTTCGCCTCCTCGGCGAATCGCAAGCTGGCACGCTTTTTCACCAGGCACCCCTGCCACGACGCGGAGGCCACCGATGCCCTCAGTCAAGTGTGGCCGCAAGGTCTCTTGTACGCCTTCCCTCCCTTCCCGCTCATCAGCCGGACCCTCCACAAATGCAAAGCACAGGGGGCCACGGTCATTCTGGTGGCACCATTTTGGCCTCGCCGGCCTTGGTTCCCGGACTTGCTCAGCCTCTCGCAGGGGCACAGCCTCACCCTTCCGGTCTCCCCCGACCTTCTGACACAGGGGCCCGTGGCCTACCACCAGCCGGAGTTCCTGAAGTTGACAGCCTGGCTGTTGAATCCTTAGCCCTGCAGCAGATGGGCTATTCCGACGCTGTCATTCGTACCTTGATAGCGGCCAGGAGAAAATCTACCAGGCGCATATATCAGTGCACCTGGAGGGTATTTGTGGGATGGTGCAGAGCTAGGAGGTTTTCCCCACTATCTCCTTCAATCCCTCAGGTGTTACAGTTCCTCCAGGAGGGTCTGGACAAAGGGCTCCGCCCTAACACACTGAGTAGGCAATTAGCGGCTATAGACAGTGTAGTAGGGGCATCCGGCAAGGACAGGGTTTCTCCCCATCCCCATGTCAGGCAATTCATAAGAGCAGCCAAACGACTCTCACCACCCGTGGTCCACAGGTTCCCTAATTGGAACTTGAACCTGGTGCTCAGGGCTCTTACGGGGCCACCGTTCGAGCCGTTACACCAGGTTTCCTTATTCTTTCTGTCTATCAAGGTGGCGTTCCTGATAGCGATTACCACGTCTAGGAGGGTTTCAGAGCTGGGGGCGCTGTCTATTGACCCGGCCCTCTGTTCCTTCAGGAAGGAGTCTGTGTTACTCCGCCTGGATCCGGCCTTCTTGCCCAAGGTCTCCTCCCCCTTCCATTTGGCACAGGACATAGTCCTGCCCTCATTCTGTCCCCGTCCGCGCCACCCGCTGGAAAAGCAGTGGCATTGCCTAGACGTACGTAGGGCCTTGAAAATTTATATGCTGAGGTCCGCTCCTTTTCGACGCTCATCTAGTCTCCTTGTGAGTTACCACCCACGCCACAGGGGAAAACGGGTATCTAAAACGGTCATAGCAGGCTGGATATCATCCTGCATTTCCGAAGCCTATAAGGCATCAGGGCTACAACCCCCTTGTCCAATTCTAGCACACTCCACTCGGAGTGCGGCCACCAATTCGGCATTTCGCTCCAGAGCCCCCTTAGCAGAAATTTGCAAGGCGGCTACCTGGAAAAGCCTCCATACCTTTACGAGGCATTATAAAATTGACACGCAGCAATCCGCAGAGGCCGCATTCGGTCGGCGGGTTCTCCAAGGGGTCATGGGTACTAGTCAAACTGGGCCCTCCCCTACCGAATAAACACGACTGCTTTGACACCTCCCTGGGTCCGAAGAAACGGACCTAGGGCCATAGAAAGGGCAATTGGGATTCTTACCGGTGAATTGCCCTTCTGTGGCCCTCCAGGGAGTTTATTCGGCCCGCCCGGGCTATATATTTAAGTTTGGTTCCCCTGAACGGGTAAGGGGGGTTCATCCCCTTCCAGGGGCCTTGGTTCAGTTAACCCCGAGGTTTCGGGAAAGGTTTTGTTATTATTTCAGCTCCAGTCCATCGGCTTGGATACTCCTGGGGAAGCGAGGGCGCGCTCTCCCTACGCATGCCCAGTCGAAAGTCAGTGCTGCCTCCTACTGGACGGAAGGGAGAACGCTCCCTGGGTCCGAATAAACTCCCTGGAGGGCCACAGAAGGGCAATTCACCGGTAAGAATCCCAATTGCCCTTTCTATCAGATTCAGACTTGGCCACTGCCATCCATGTCTTTATAACTTTGAGGATAGATTACTGCAACATGTTCTACACGGGACTACCTTTGATGACTGTTTGGAAGCTGCCACTGATGCAGTATGTGGCAGCCTGTCTTCTGTCAGGCTCCAGGGTGAGTTGTCGGGATCTAATTTTTGCCTGATACAAAACTCTTTTTTCCCCCATCTTTTTCTCTTTTTATTGACATGGGGTTAGGAGAGTTTGAGCAAAGAATTCTAACTGGCTTTAGAACAAAATGGGGTTTTTGGATTGTATGTTTTTGGTGTTTATTTTTTAATCAAAAGCCTGTTTTTTATGTCTGTGCAGCTAGTCATGTTTGGAATTACAGTAGATGTGGTTAAATATGTGTGCACTGCTAATTTGCTTATGTCATGCTGAACCTGACTATCGTCTAACGCAGGGTGGCGAACCTCAGGTCTGGGGGCCAAATGCAGCCCATGGCTAGTTTTTATTTATTTTCTTGACAATTCCTGGGCTTGGCCCCTAGACCCAGTTTCTACCATCAAGTACTGTAAGACTGAGCTAAGAAGAAGGGAGCAGAGTTAAGGGCATGCACATGACAACAGGTTATGGATCCATGGCAGAGATCCATAATCTGTACCCTCCTCTTTCTTTCCTCACCCTGTGTACTCCCCTAAAACAAATTTCTGTGCACCACTCAGACTTTGTACTTATTTTTAAAGGGGCCCCTAAGAGCAAGGTATAGAAGAATGTGTAAATTGAGTGACCTGTGCCTCGATAGTTCCTTAGTAGAATGACTTATTCATTGTGCTTTGACAGCTAAAAACTTTGCATCCTTGAAGATTGTGCAAAAAGCAAAACAGAGTACTTACTTGCTGCTGCTCTGATCTATAGAAAGAGGGCTGGTCACATTGGCTCCTCTCCTTTGCAGCTGTGATATTACATTTAAAAAAAAAAAAAACAGATGACAATACAATAAATACTTTTCATCTTAAGCAAGTGCTTTAGTTGTCACAGAAATGTTATGCAATCATGCCTGAGAAGGGTGGAGTTGCCTACAAAATAGCCTCTGCATGTAATGAAGACGTGATCCACAAACTGCTCATTGTTAAATATTATATATGAAATCCTGGCTCCGTTCAAGTCAATGGGGGCTCTGCCATTGGCATCAATGGTGCCAAACTAGTGCTGATTGCACTACAACAGTGACACTGTGCAATGAGTTTCACACTACAGGAAAAGTTGATTTAACCTGATTTCTCTGCTCTTCATATGTGCACAGGATTGTAAACAGTTTAAAGATTAGCCCACAGAATTCCCCTCAAGTAAAATTTATAACACAATCCTCAAAATGTTTAGCTCCAGTACTGCAAACAATTTTTAAAAAACAAATCAAGGTGAAATGATAGCAGATCTAGTCTGCAAAACCTGCTTCTTCCCTCTAATATATGTGTGAAACAGCTGTACTTTGCCAGAACTGGCTGTTTTGTATGGGTATAGCCTTGCATTTCTAATTTTGTTAATTGGACTTCTCCCTTTCCACCTTGCTTCTGGAGATTAATTTTGCTGTAATTTTGTTTTTAAAGAATGGAAGCATTTATGGTCAATATAATTAATTGCCTTTGCTCAGTTGTCCTCTTTTGCTCAGCTACAAATCTGGTAATGTGAAATGGTTCAGTGATCCTAAAATAATGCTTCAATTTAATTTAATCTGCAGGGCTTCCTGGACACCTTTACTATTAACTTTATTGTGTTTTTTGATCACATGAAACAAAAAAGAGGATGTGGTTTCTCTTTAAGAATAACGATGGGTGTTTTCAGACATGACGCTAATCCCAGTTTAACCACACTTGAACATTTCTTATGCATGTTGCCGGGCTGCATAGGGCACCAATACAGCCCTGCGACATGCATAAGAAATGTTCAAGTGTGGTTAAACTGGGGTTAGCGTCATGTCCGAAAACACCCAATAGGTGCCAATGTATTTGTTTTGGGTTACATACTGTGCTCTCTTTTATCTAAGCAGGTTTGTTTTAAGTTGATACTTTAAAAAAAAAAAATTAGACCATGAATCAGTCACTTGTGCAGATGAGGCTGAGGTTGGTGATTTTGTTTTCCTCAAAGAAATGTTTTGCTTGTAAAAATTAGTAAACTTTATGTTCTCCCTTTCCATGCTTCCACTACTGAGCTGGAATACAAAAATCATGAGATTGATAGCTGACTCCTGCCAGAGTTTAAGCTTACCTAAAAACATATAGCATGCAAGTGAAGAGGAGATGAGAAAAGTATCTCTGCTAGCTGGTAAATAAGTCATTTTTCATTTAAACAAAACAAATCAACCATTAATGTGTTTCTCTGAACCCATTCATGTAAATGAGATGTGGAGTGCTAAATTTTTTCAAGATTTCTTTCTATTGAAACCAAAAAGAAAATTTGGAGTACACTGGAGACTTGGTTTTCAAGAAAATATTGCAATATCCAAGCAACGTTCACTTAATATTAGAACTTTAAGTACAAGTATTCTTTCTTTTCAAGAACAAGTAGATTTACCACTGATGTGTATAAGGGTGATTTCAGAAGTGATGCGTTCCAGTTCACCACAGTGAATCCCACCCCGGTGTGAACGGATTCACCGCGGGCTGTGGTGACACGTGCAGTCCCAACAGAAGTGACAGGATCGTGACCACCGCCCGGGGGCAATCAGAGAGAACATGGGCCGGGGGAACACAATAGACATGCAGTGGAGACGTGGACCGCGGTTCGAGCCCCAGAATGCACTGCGGCTGGGGTCAATTCCTTCCACTGCAGCTGCGGGTTTCCGTTCAGAAGTTACTTTTCATTCACCCCTGCCGTGGTGACCATTCACCACACTTCTGGACCTCCTCCCGCCCTGACCTCACGAAGCATGGTTAGCTTCACCCCGGGCCATGTTTGACTGTGGTGAACATCTGGATGTGAGCAAACAGACATGCATGGCGCTTTCACCCCCCCCCCCACGTTTGACTGAGGTTGACTGTGATGGACATTCACCACGTCACTTCTGAAATCAACCTAAGTATCATTCATGTTCTCTGTCCATTGATTCCCCAAACAGCAACAATGTATTTTAATGAGTGTTAAACTCTGGCATCATAATGCAACTATTAAGCATAAAAAAGGTGGCAAGACAAAGCAAATAATTTGGTAAACGCTTGGGTGTAAATTATTAACACACAAAATAGCCTTTGAGCTTTTCCTCATATTTTAAAAGTCCAGATTGGGAAAACCTCCACAGAGGGGATTTAGACACGCCTCCCCAGACCGAACGTTGCCCAGGTGCTATTGGAAACGGTAGTGCTTGGCGGCTCCCAGATGTATCAAGACGTAGATTTGAAAGACCTCAGCTGTCAGGGTCTTTCCAGGTCCGTGTCTCAAAACATCCATGAGTCACCCGGCGCCTCTGTTTCCAATGGTGGTTGGACAACTTCTGGTCTGGGGAGGAGCATCTAAATTCCCCCCATGGTTCCCAACCTGGATTTTTAAAATACAGGGGAAAGCTCACCTATGTATAAATGCCCTTAGTTCAGAGTCCACAGCCCTGTAGAACATAATGGACGTTCCTTATTTATGTTGCATACATTCCTCCACTCCATGGAATATAATGGACATCCATTGGTTTAGTATTCCCCAAATCTGTAGTGTCCCTTTATTTTTAAAATTTTGACCTGGCAGCCCTAGGTAGGAATAAACAACAGGGAATGGATAACTCCATATGTGTCCTGTTCCTACACACTTCCACTGACTCATCTCATGCTGGACATTGTCAAAGACAAGATAATGGGTTAGATGGTCCAGTGGTGTGTCCCAGTATGGCAGTTTGTATTCTTAATAACAAACCAGGTCCAGATGTAAAATTACTGCTGGCCATGTTTTATATGGCTCTCTGTTTATATTAATGCTCTGAAATCTTATGTTTTCATAAAGAATGACATGTATATAATAACTTTGTCTTGCTGATCTTTGTTCTGCTGTTTAATACCCTGAAGTCTTGGATTCTTGGAAGCATTAGGAATTATCATGCCAGGCAGCTGCTGCTTTGCATGAAATTGTTCATTCTAGAACTGAACAGTTTAGATAATTGTATAAACACAGCTTATAACATTTCAAACTCTTAACATGCTGCTGAAAAAAACAAAGTTCTGTACAATTGCCAAAATGGGCTTAATTTTAAAAGAGGTCCACACTTACCAAGTGTCCTAATCAGGAAGTATGTAGCTTTCTGAATCTCAGTTATTTTTTTTTTATATTGTCTTTGCTTTTGCAGATTATGGCACTGATCCTACAAGCACTGAATTACACTGACCTCTGTGGGGTTACTCACGTGTATAATTATTCATGCACACATACAAAAGTGGTTGCACAGTGAGACCCTTAGAATGAACAAATCAAAATTGCTGAAAGATTTAATTATATGGAAATGTTATTTGAATACTATGCATGCTGTTTTTCTATCACTTTGTGTTCATGCTTTTTATTCTCAGATCTCAAAAAACTGTCCTATTCAGAAAATTCCAAGGAATTTCAAGACTTTGTTTTCATGAATCTCTTTGGGTGTCAGTTGTAATTTTCTCTTCTCTGATCAGATTTGTTGCAAGAAATCATTCCTATTCAAGAACGCTGTTAAGCAGAGAGAGTTCTACTTAAGTAGTTGGGTAGGCCACAGTAAACATGTCTGCCCATCCATCTTGCCCCCTAACCCAAGAGTGCCAGCTACCTGACCCAAATGACATCCGATTTCATTAAAATTTAGCTAACAACTCAATTCTTTAGAAGATAATGCAGGTGATATTAGCTAGCATTCACACAAGTTCTATTTCAGTGGTCCTTATGTGCATGCTAATTAATAGTGCACCTGCACGTATTGTCTGCTAGATGATTAGGCTACAAGTTAACTCATAGAACATAAAGTACGATCAGGTAACCACAAATGCCCAAGTGGAATGTCAAATAGCCACAACTGCCAAGTTAAATGACAACTACCCAAGTTAAATATTAAATAACCAACAAATCCCTACAGATGCCCAAGGTAAAGCAAAAGAAATCAAATGCCAAGGATAAATTCCATCAAATCCGACAGATGCACAAGTTAAATCAAATAACCAAGTAAAATTACACTGTATCGCCAATTTAAATCGAATACCATCACATCCGTTGGCATACATTAAATCAGGTGTCCAACCCACCCCAGTAAATCACACCTGCCTCTACCTAGTCACACCCACCCCATTCACTCCCCCACATACATTCATAAGTCTCCCTTTACCCCCCATACTTGGTAACACTCCTGATGCAGTGGCATGGAAATGCAATGGTTTGTCCACTGCTGGTGAGGCCCGTGCCCAGAGTGCTGCATTGTTGTAGGAATCAAATCCTGCAGCTCCAGTCCCCAGAAACATTAGATAACTGTCTCTGTTAATGCAGGTACTCTCCCCACCTTCAGTTGCTGAAGATCTTTCTCCTCCCCCCCAGCATTTGAATTTCTTGACTAAAGGGTACTCTGGGGAATTTCCCTTGCACCAGTATCGACAGTAACTTTTCAGGTCTTTGAGAGCAGCAGCAGGAGTTTTTTGCACTGCAGGCTATAGCCTGTGGGCCAGTTGTCTGAGGACTGTTGGGAATGGCCTTGTTGGCTGCATGTGACCACTAGGCTACATGTCAATGCATCTCAGTTAAGAGGGTATGTTTAAGTTCCATTGAGCATAAATGGTACACTGACGTTACTCAAAAAATAGTGGTTTCATGATTGTGGTCATAGCTGACTAAACACAAGTATTTTTTTAAAAAAATTGGCGTAGTGTGTGATTTTTAAGAAACCATTATTAGATTAAGGTAATGGGGAAGCATATTTCAGCTCGACAGGTTTTCTAGGAGCACGCCTCTCAACTGGCCATCCTTCCTGGTTTTTATTTCTCTGTGTTGGATTCTCATAGTCAGCAGTATCCCCTCAGATGTCTTGACTGTAGTCAGAATACAAATAAGCTTCCTCATTTACAGTGGGTTGGGAAGGTAGGGGCACTTTCTAAGGATGAACTTGTGAACTAATTCTAATTTATTTATTAGATAAGAAAGTGCTATAGCATGAACAAAATTATACAACCAACATACATATCAAAAAAAATGCTCATGAACTACAGTATGCAGTTTTCTAGCAAGACATAAACCAAAGATGTGAGAACTAGCTGGAAGAGTAGAAGTCCCAACATTTTTGTGAGGAGGAATCTGATTCTGGAAATGGCAGTTTGTTTTTTGTTTCTTTTGCAAAGTGGCTTTGGTTGCAGTTTGTTTTAACTGCGGTCTCAACTTTCTTTTTTTCTTCTTTATTTATTTAGTGCAAGCAATGTATCTGGGACTTTACAATCAACAATTATAGATTTTTTTTTACAAGGTTTCAAAAACAATTTCAACCATTTTTCTCATACAGATTTTAATTTCCTTGAGCTGGGACTCCAAAAAGAAAGTGGTGTATAAATATGTAATAACCTAAAACTAGTAAGTAAGTAATATTGATTACTTAAGTAACTTATTGGCATAGCAAAAAGCCTTATCAAACACAGTAAAATAAAAACATACACAAAAATAAACAACATATAAACATGTATACAAAAACAAATGGACAGAGAGCAATTTGAAATTATCCATAGTAAATATTCACATTTTATAAACTTTGCCCTTATTTTCATTGCTGAGGCTGCAAATGACGCAACCGCAGCAGTTATAGAATAACTCTTATCCGTAAGCAAATAAACTAATTTCCGTAAATTGGGTCCGTCTTTATCTAGATTCACAATCTTGAATAACCTAGTATGTGTCTTAGCATAAAGGGGGGAAACTAATACATAATTAACTAGATCCTCAATCTCATCCCTCCTTCACATGCATAAATGGTTGGGATAATTCACCCCCTTCAAGCGACCTTGCATTACTTCCACTGGCATTGATTGCAGCCAGAGCGCTGTAAAAGCTTTCCTATACAGCGGATGGTTCAATACCGATAAATGTTTAGGTCCCACAGACCTTGCGTCCCAATACTTATAATATGGCAAACATTTCATCCAGCTCTGTTAAGCATGGTGGAGTCTTCCACTTCATCGCAAGTGGATGTTGCTGAAACAAAATTAAGATCTGCATAATGTGATCTGTCACAGGTCCCCAGTTCTGTTTTAAAAAATTAATGTTGTTGCAGGGTCACGATGCAAAACTCCTTTTTGTGTTGTTCCCACAGTAGTCACCCCATTTAAAGATGATTTGTGTACTGCAGGCTATAGCCTATGGGCCAGTTCTCTGAGGGACGTTGGGAATGGCTTTGTGGGCTGCATGTGGGAGCATGATTTAAATTAACACATTAAAAAAGTGAGTCCCAAAAAAGTGGAGTTGACTACAGTGTGTGCTTCCTCTGAAAAATTCCATGACTGTTATTTATAATAAGCTTTTTTAGAAATACCATACTGAAGTCACCTTAAAGCTGAAGGGGCATAATACAGTTTGTTTAGGAGCCGATAACAGTTCATGTGGTCATTGTCACAGCCCCGTCTCTCATGGTAACTTTGAACTTCCTTAGAGATCAACTTTGTAACGTTTGTATTTGGCATTTAAATAGCTTTTTTCAAACTGCTGATGAGACTTATACATTTTCCCCTTCCAGGTTTGGAGGAGACCAACCAGTGTACATCAATATTATTAGAGATCCTGTCAACCGATTTTTGTCCAACTATTTTTTTCGCCGATTTGGAGACTGGAGGGGAGAACAGAACCATATGATCCGTACCCCAAGTATGAGACAAGAGGAAAGATATCTAGTAAGTGTTTTTGTTTTGTTTTTAAATTATAGATTCTTTGTAGAATAATGTTTATTCTTTGCAGAATTCATATTTCCCAGATTTCAAACAATGTGCATGAGAAGTTGGCAGTGATGTATCATTTACCCTACCTCTGTCATCCTTAGCTTGGAGCTTTTATTTAAATTTGTTGTGTTTTTGTTTTGGTTACGACCAACTTGGACCCTTTTCACATGAGATGCCCTCCCCTTCCATGCCCACCCGCCCCCACACCACGGCACACACCCCACCACGGCCCATGTGAAAAGGGCCTCTGTCAGAATTATTATTCGTCATGCTTAACTGTGTACTTGTCGAATTCAAAGCAAGATTTTTAACAGAGTTGGTTCAAAACCTTCATTGGACGTGCATATCAATTTTGACTTTGGTGTGACTGATATTCTAATAAACATTTGCAATTGGAGCGGTCAACCATGTGATTTCATGAGAACACTTAGGAAGGACTGGGTGATAATGAATAATTTCTCGCATAAAAAATGTACATCAGTCAGCGACATCTGGTGATTTCAAAAGCATTGATACTGGGGGATTTAACCTTAGACCTTGATGGCCACTCTGTTGATGAGCTCGTCCAAGCTTGGAACATCTTGCTTGGGGAAGCCATTGACAGGGTAGCTCTGAGACATCTTCTACCTATGTCTTGTCACCACAGGGCCCCTTGGTTTACTGAGGGACTGCGGTGTATGAAACAGACAGGTAGGCAGCTAGAGCGACGCTGGCGTTGTACTCGTGCTGAATCCAACCAACTTCTCTATAGGGCCCATTTGCAGTCCTACGTTGAGGCTGTGAGGACGGCAAAGAAAGAGTTCTTTGCCGCCCTCATAGCATCTGCAAAGTTGCGTCCAGTGGAGCTGTTCTGGGTGGTGCGGGGGCTGGTCAGTCTGGACTCCCTCCGCCTGGATGGGGACTTGTCCCAGGCCAACTGTGAGGAGTTTGCCATCTACTTTGCAGACAAGATCGCTCGGATCCAGAGCAATTTCGACACCGGATTAGGAGCAGTAGCGATGGCGTGTGAGGTGATGGAGGCCCCGTCTGGTCCATCTTCTTGGGTTGTGTTTCAGAAAGTGACACCAGCCGATGCCGTGGCTGTCCTGGGGTCTGTTAGAGCCACCAGTTGTGAACTAGATCCATGCCCATCCTGGTTGGTGAAAGCCTCCAGGGAGATGTTGGGGACGGTGCTGGCGAGGGTAATCAACGCGTCCCTTCGGCAGGGGTGTTTGCTCCCCGGTCTCAAGGAGGTTGTGGTGCGCCCCCTGCATCTTTGGATGTGGACACACTCGACAGCTACCGACCTATCTCTTACCTTGCCTTTTTAGGGAAGGTTATTGAACGGGCGGTGGCACTGCAGCTCCAGGCTCATCTTGACAGCATCGGTTTCCTTGACCTATTTCAATCAGGGTTGTGCCCCAGCTATGGCACAGAGACGGCACTGGTGGCCTTGGTGGATGATCTCCACCGGGAGATGGATGCAGGACGTTCAACACTTCTGAACCTGCTAGATCTCTGGCCGCTTTTGATACCATGGACCACGGGTTGCTGTTGAGATGATTGCGAGCCCTGGGGGGTCTGGACAGGACCGTCTTAGAGTGTTTCCAATTATTCCTCTCAGGGAGAAGCCAGCGTGTTGTCCTGGGGGCTGAATCTTCCAGCCCCCGGGCCCTGGATTGTGGCATTCCACAAGGTTCAGTTCTGTCTTCATTATTGTTTAACGTGTATATGCAGCCCTTGGGGGAGATCGTGAGAGGGTTTGGTGTGCGTTGCCACCGATATGTGGATGTCACCCAGCTATACCTCTCCTTTTCATCTGATCCAGGTCCTGCCATCTCAGTGCTGTCCCAATGGAGGCCGTGGCAGATTGGTTACGGCAGAGCAGACTGAAGCTTAATCCTTATAAGACTAAGGTGATGGCAGTGGGTAGGGCGAGGGAAGTGTTGGCTCCCCTCATAGAGAGGGTCCGCCCTCCCGCAACCCAGCAGGTTCGGAGTCTGGGAGTGTTATTGGACTCAGATCTTCACCTAGATCAGCAGGTGGAGACCGTGGCTTTCTGCCAGCTGTATCTGTTGCAGAGGCTGCGTCCATACATTTCCAGACCCGACCTGGCCACCCTCATCCATGCCTTCATCACCTTGAGGCCGGACTACTGCAACGCGCTCTACGTGGGGCTTCCCTTGACGCTGGTTCGGAGGCTGCAGCTGGTGCAGAATGTGGTGGTTCGTCTCCTGACAGGGACGAGCAGACGGGAGCATATCACTCCCATGCTCCACACGCTGCACTGGCTGCCTATGGTGTACCGAGCCAGATTCAATGTGTTGGTTTTGGCCTATAAAGCCCTACATGGTTTTGGCCCGTCATACCTCAGGGACCACCTCACCTTCTGCACCCCAAAGCCAACCCCTTCAGTCTTCCAGGGGCGCCTTCTTGGAGGTCCCCCGTGTAAAGCGGGGGGCCACAATGGAGAGAGCGTTCTCGGTGGCCGGGCTGCGTTTATGGAACTCCCTCCCGGATGAAGTTTGTCTGGCCCCAAGTTTTCTGGCCTTCCGCCAGGCCTGCAAAACTTGGCTGTTCTCCCAGGCCTTTGGAGGAGGAGAAGCGGGGGTGGGATAAATGTTTGGGGGGGGGTTGGTTTTTAGGATTTTAGAAGTTTTAATTTTGTGAATTAGTGTTTTAATGTTATTTTAATTGTGTTATTTTTTGTATTGAAAGCCGCCCGAGATGCCATGGGCATGAGGGGGCGGCTAAGAAATATAAATAAATAAATATTCCAATTCTTTTTTTATTTCCTTAGCATTCTTTCATGAGTTGTAACCAGGGCCCCGATTCTTCTGCAAAATATTTTCCAAAATTCTGCGACCCAAAATGGAAAATTCTGCGACCCATATGGCAAAATTCTGCAACTCACATGGCAAAGCAGGAAACCCACCCAGAAAAACCACATGGAAAAGCAGGAAACCCACCCACAAAAACACATGGAAAAGTGTGTTTTTGCCATGTTACACACACATTACACACAAACTGTAAAATGCAGAGCGCACAGCGGGACCCCCTCCCCCCCAAACTGTAAAATGTAGAGCATGCAGCGGGACACCCCCCCCACACACAAACTGTAAAATGCAGAGCGTGCAGCGGGACCCCCTCCCCCCCAAACTGTAAAATGCAGAGCGCGCAGCGGCCCCCCCAGGAGAACACCCCCCCCAACCACCTACTTACCTTATGCTGGAGCGGCGTCGATCCCTCGAGCGACTGGAGAAGCGGCAGCTGGAGGTTGGGCTGGAGTCCTTCAGTGGCGGCAGCAGCAGCAGCGGCGATCCCGGAGCGGCCGGAGAAGCGGCGGCTGGAGTTGGGTCCCTCGGCGGCAGCGGCGGTCTCAAGTGAATTCCGGACCATAAGTGACATGTGCTGATGTGACCTGCTTTATAAAGGCTGCGCAAGCCCCTGATTGGCTTGTGACCTGAATAAAGCAGGTCCTGGATTGACTCACTGCCAAGGAAGGGAAATTCCGCGGGGATTTTCCCAGTTTCTGCGATAATCCTGCCTAGGGCAGGATTCTGCGAAAATTCCGCGAAGCGCAGAAGACTCGGGGCCCTGGTTGTAACCCACTTTGAGGACTTAAGGCAGGATAAAAATGTAAATACTTTGTTGACAGATAATAGTGGTGGTTGATTTGCAGTTGTGTAGCTATTATGAAATTTAATTCAGGTGACATACTAAAGACTGTTCTATTTATATTTGCAACATCTGTCCTGTCTCTAACCTTCCCTTTTTAGGAAAGGTTATTGAACGGGTAGTGGCTCAACAGCTCCAAGGGCACCTCAACAGCACCAGTTATCTGGATCCCTCGCAGTCTGGCTTTCGTCCGGAGCATGGCACTGAGACAGCATTGGTGGCTTTGGTCAATGACCTGCGCCATGAAAAGGATACGAGTCGGTCGACCCTTTTGGTCCTATTAGATCTGTTGACTGCATTTGATACCGTTGACCATGAGATGTTGGTGACGCGCCTGCGGGACAGTGCAGGGGTGGGCGGGATCGTTCTTGAATGGTTCCGCTCATTCCTGACTGGGAGAACTCAGCGGGTAGTGCTCGGTGATTATTTTTCATCTCACCGAGACCTCTCGTGTGGGATCCCACAGGGTTCTGGTCTGTCCCCTCTCCTGTTCAACGTGTACATGCAGCCGCTTGGCAAGGTGGTCAGGAGGTATGGGGTGAGGTGTCATCAGTACGCGGATGACATCCAACTGTACCTCTCATTTTCAACCGACCCAGGCCCAGCTATCTCAGTGCTTACCTAGCGTTTGGCAGCTGTGGGGGACTGGATGAGGGCTAATCGACTGCGGCTGAATCCTGACAAGACGGAGGTGATGTTAGTGGGTAAGTCGGTGGAGATGGTGACCCCCTTGCTTGAGGGGGTCTGCCCTCCACTGACTTCCCAGGTGCGGAACCTGGGGGTGCTCCTCAATGCGCAGCTCTGCCGGGATCTCCAGATGGAGGCTGTGGTGAGGAGTGCCTTCCGCCAATTACATCTGGTGCGACGGCTTCGGACGCTGGTTTTGGTTCTGGATCTGGCCACGATCATCCATGCTTTTATCATCTCTCGATTAGACTACTATAACGCGCTCTACGTGGGGTTACCTATGGTGACGGCTCGGAAGCTGCAACTGGTGCAGAACGCGGCGGCCCGGCTCCTGGTGGGGCTGGGCCACTGAGAGCACATTACACCAGTGCTCCAATCTCTGCACTGGCTGCCAATAGTCTTCCGGGCCTGATTCAAAGTGTTGGTTTTGACCTATAAAGCCCTACACGGTCTGGGCCCTGCCTATCTGCAAGATTGCCTCACTCCCCGGGCTCTGGATCGGCCCCTGCGGTCATCTGGGGGGCGCCCTGTTGGCGGTCCCTCGGATCTTCCGGGGGGCCACACAGGACAGGGCATTCTTGGTGGCTGCACCGCGCCTCCCAGTGGGGGCCCGTCTGGCCCCAGTCCTCCCGAGTTTCTGTAGGAACTGTAATACCTGGCTGTTCCGCCAGGCGTTTGGCGAGGGAGAAGGGTGAGGGTGTGTGTGTGTGTTATGGGGTTTTGCTGTTATCTCATTTTTATTGTTGTTGTTATGTTTTTATATGTCTTATTGTATTCTATTGATGGATTTTGTTAGCTGCCCCGGGCTGCCTGTGGCAGGAGTAAAAATGTTTTAAATAAATAAATCCGTATAATATCCCTGGAAGGCATACAAATATTTTTGTGTTTTGTTTTTTAAGAAACCACCACCACCACAATTGGTGTCATTAGGTGTGACTAGAAAGCAACATGCTATGAAAGGCTTATATGGGCCTGAAATGAAATTTTGAAATTACTGTAATTCAGTAGATAGAGACAAAGTAATTCTGATGACATTTGTTATTGGACCACTTTTGCTGGTGAGAGTCAGACATTTTACATGCATGAGAAAGGATCTTGTGTGGCCTAGTATCTTGCATACTCATAACCTACAGACATTAATCCTATAAAAGATATCATCTAGCTACTTTGTTTCCATCTGTTGCATATGGGGACAACACTTCTGATGGACTACAAAGTAATTTAGTAGTCAGAAAAAGAAACGGTAACTGCCTCCAACTAGCTCATTGCAGGTGTCTTAGGAAGCTCAGTCCATTGCTGTGGAGCTCTGGTTGTGATATCCCTTGGCAGAGTGCCACATTGTTTCCTTTTGAAGCTTTACAGCAGCTTGTGCCAACAATTCTGAATAGTTTGTGACAGGATGGCTTGCTGCTTTATGTAAAATAAACGGCCTTCTGTGAAATAGCATCTAATAAGCTGCCATCTGTGAAACAGCATCAGACTAAGCCAAAAGTGAGAGGAAAACGTAGGACTCTGCACGGGCTCAAGTATTTGTATTTATATTTTGGGGATTTGTGGTTTTGCTATTTATTTGCATCTATCTTAGTATACTTTTTTTGCATAGGGGTGTAGTGAGGCGCTCTTGGTTTGACAGCCAAACACAGTCCCACAGCCAGCTAGATGCTCAGCTGCCCACTCCAGCCACCCATGCAAACTAACAGAGCACCCGGAAACTAGACGCAGAGTCTCACACACAGAGTGACCCACAGCCACTCAGACACGGCCCCAGACACACAGACAGCCCACCACCACCTCCAAGTCACACTTACTACTTAAGGCTCCCTCATCATGCTGTTGTGGGTGGTACATGCTTCTGGTATCTGGCAGTAGTGCAGAGGATAGAGGGGTGACGGCAGTGTGCTCTGCTGAATATCATGCCTTCTATGGGAGAAGGACTCTGCTTCAGACTGCTCTCCCCTTCTGTAGGTGGTACATGTTGTTTCTGCCTACCCACCACACCCTGTGCCACTACTGGGAAGAGGGGGGGTACCATTTTAGACCCCTCCTTTCTGCTGCTATAGGCAGTGAGCACTTACGCGGCCCCCTCTACCATTCCATGTTACCTCTGGTGGTTTGAAGTGATGCTCTCCGCTGCTGCTGCCGCCAATGACATCTACTGCCTCTGGCACCCAGGAGCGATGCAAGTGTGGGGGAGAGCAGAACCTTAACTGGCTAGTATTGCACAGGATTCGGAGCCCAGTTCAGGACCCCAAATACCATATTATCCAGGTATATTTGGATTCACTTGGAACCAGGAAGTACAGGCTTAAAAGAAGCTATTTTAAAAATAAAAATGTTTGAGAGAGTTAGAGAACCTTTTCACACCATAACTCTGAAATATTTCCTCATAGCTCAATTCCAAACCAGTTGTGTTTCAACTGGCATCCTAAATTATGTCAATGCCAACTAATTAGATGGAGTTTTTGATTACAGATGAGCTGTGTTGGGTTCTCTTAGATTTGCTTTTTGATAAGGCTCCATGAGATATTTGCATGAGAAGTCAACCTATAAATCATGTTCTATGGCATGCATTTTTAAATAGTTCTGTTACCCATTGCTGCTTGAAGTTCTCACGTCTGCTATGTAATCAAAAAAGTATTTGTAAGTGGTACAATGTGTTCCTGTATTTACTATATATCTGGAGATAATACAAGGCCTCTGAGAAGCCTAGGTCAGTTTTGACATCTTTATGCATGCTTTTGGAAAGCAGCCTAATAGCTTTTCATTACGTGTGCGGCATTCATGTGTTTGTGTTCTCTCTTGTGTGAGTGTGGGATAGAACAGTTTGGAAAAGTATTTTTTATAAGAGTCTCGTCATGACTTCCCTTCAGAAAAAATAGGACCTCCAACCCGTGACAGTTGGCGCCCAACGAGAAGGGTTACGCTCAACTTGTGGACCAATGTGTAGAAAGTAGAGGGAGCACTGACAGGTGCCTGGAATCCTCTGAGGGGAGTAAATCCCATACCTGCAGAGACTGAGAATCCCAGAAGCCTGGAACTCAGCTCTGAGAGAGAAAATAAGCAGATCCTTGAACAGAGTGCGCTGAGTTTGTTGTTTTAGTCTTAATTTCGGGCGAGGGACAGTAAACAAAATAGGGCTCCCAAAGCACTTTCATCACCTGAGAAGGTCAGAGAACTGTCATGGGTTGGAGGTCCACACCCCCACTTTACCGGGTTTGAGTGACTCAGTTTCCCTCGCGTACAGCCCACTTGAATCAGTTTTTCTCTCTGGTCGATTCAAGCCTGCCGCAGGGACAACCCCTTTGTCACCCGAGGGCCCAATCCTTCCCATTTACAGACTCTTTAATCTCTGGGTTCGCAAGAGCTTGAGACCTCTTGTTGCTCACTTGTGTTCCAATGTTAGACACAGACACTTCTTCATAAAGATAAGAAGTCAGTTTATTGATTACATAAGCAAGATTGTTGATACAGAGTGGTTACTAGAAATCAAAGGTAAATATAACGCATTCCTAACCTATACTGGTTGAGTTCCTAAATAAGCCTCTTACCCTACAAAGTTCTTCTCAGTCCTTGATGTAAGCGACTGGGTCTTCAGTCTTAGAGTTACTAGAAAGCAAAGTCCCCTCTCTCAGCCCATGTCTTCCAGCCTTGTTTGCTGGCAAGATGCAGGATGCAGATGAGAGTGCTCAAGGTGGCTCTGGCCAAGCGATCGCAAAGCTGGCTTAATGGCTCTTGCTTAAGTACCTTTCATGGTTTCTTTGTCTCGGGTTTCCCGCTCATGAGCCTGTGTCTTTCCTCACGTAGCCAACCCAGGCAAACATGAAGATCTATTTGCATCTCCATAAGGTTCCGTCTGGCAAAGGTTGCCAATACACAATTTTTTAACTGTCCCTACTTCCTGGAGTTTGGTCAGTGTTACAGTCCTGATTTGAGTTTTACAGTTTTCAATTGTAACATTACATACATGTTGCATGTTTTGCTTTACATATTTACTAGGCTTGTCGTTTACATGTAGGCCAGTATCACATGTGTGTGACCCTATGTTCCTCCGTGACACTGTGTGTACACACATTTGTACATGCAGGACTGATAGTTCAAGTTATAACTTAGCCTACTGAAAAGTCAAAACTCTCAAATGGGTTCATTGACTTTGGCTCTAAAGTTTTAGTTTTAAAGTCACTCAGAAGGTCACAGATGGAAGCAGTGGCAGGCCCTTTCAGCATTTTAAAGAATCCTCTTTCACAAGCAAACACACATCCTTCCTACCTTTTTTAGTTTTCATCTTGCTCCCACGCATCCAGCTTCCTCCTACCTGGGTGTTACCTTTCTTTGTTCTTTGATAGCAGTACTTAACCCAAACTTGTTAAAGTGGGAAAAGGTGCCCCAGCAGTGAAGAAGCAAACGCTGTTAACTGAGAAGTCCCAGCTCTTTGTAGATGGATTAATGAGGTGCTAATTACCCTCTTTGTCTGATGAATCAACTACAAACTGGTTTGTTTGTTTCAATTTCTACCCCGCCCTTCCCAAATGGCTCAGGGTGACTTACAAAACAATTAAAAACAATAATATTAAAACAGCATAAAAACACAACCCCCCTTCACCTCTTTCCAATCTGACCACAAGCCCCACAAAAAACCCTCCCTGGCCACCCGCTCACACACCTACCCCAACACCCACCAAACCCCCCATTCCCTATCCCTGCCTGCCAAATGTCTTAACAAAAAGGAAGGTCTTATACTGCCTCCGGAAGATGCCCAGGCTCTCGTTCAAGAGAACCTGAACCTGTTGGGAAGGTTGTACAAGATAACAAAACTTGTTACTGAACCAGGCAAAAAGGCACACTTGGAGGGTATGGTTTTGTATCAAGTAAAGTGCAGGCTAGCTACCCCATAAATCTTAATCCCCCGCCCATTTATCTATTTATTACTGTTTTCTAGCCCTGTTTTTTGATGTATTTTATATTTATATTTTAACTGAATTTTAATTGTTTTTATTGTTGTTGTTAGCCACCCCGAGCTGCATTGCAGGAGGGGGCGGGATATAAATCTGAAAATAAATAAATAAATAAATAAATAAAAGTTTGTTTTAACAAAAGTCAGTTCACAATGCTAAAAAATTCTTGAAGATGTGTTGTGTAACCAAATGTTATGTCATATGGCTTTATCATAAGCCTTTTCTTTGCAGTACAAAGAGATACCTAGTCAGGTATCGTTAAACAGAGTCAATTTGCTTTGTAGAAATTACAAAGCATGCTGAATCAGTTGTGTTATCTAACTGTGAAGAGACTAAACCAGCAATTTTATCCTTGGATGTTCACAGCTGCAGTCTTTTTAGCATACAGCTGAATGCTGGAGAGATTTCTGATCTTGCACATTTCCTTACTATGGAGTTAGTTGGATGGGAAATAACCATATGGTGCAGGCAACATTTCTTTTTGAGGGAAAATGAGTGGTCTTAGAGGCTCAGGATATCTTTGTTTGTTCTGTGCTGCATAATGTGTTGTAAGTGTGGAATGTTATCTAAAATGAAAATCAGGGCTTTTTTTTAAAAGTGAAAGTGAAAATGGTAATGCCTAGCCTACTGCAGACGTGCAAGGGCCAGAGGAGCACAAGAAGCAGGGGAACATAGCACCTGCCAGTGGATTAGACACTAGGGCCGATCCCATGTCCTGTGCATGGCATGTGTGGGGATCCCTGTGTGGGAGTTGTGCATACTACCATTATCGTGTGATTTGCTGAGTGGATCCTGCATCCATAGCGTGCAGAAGGGGGTATGGGATTGCAGCCATTGGGTGCAATCCTGCTGCCAGCTTGCAACAGCGGCAGGCACAGTGGAGATCTAAGCAGCAGATGCTCAGATGCACATGCGCAGATAGTAGCGTGGGGCAACAGCCCAACTCGCGCTGCTACAACCCCTGAACCCACCCACCCCCACAGCCCGGGAGATGCAGCAGGCATGAGGAATGTGGGCTCAGTCGGTCGAATTGGACAGGGCGCACTGTTGTCCCGCGCAGCTTGCTGTGCCAGCAGGGTGCGTGTGCACCTGAGCGGCTACGGCCTTTCACTGCACCTCGTGTAGGTACAGTTTGTGAGGGCTGCAGGATTGCACCCATTGTCTGTAACCTGTCTGCAAGCATGACCAGCAATGGTGTCAGAGAAAAATGTGCAAAGATATTGTAATAGCAAGATGTGGAATACCATCTGCTGCCACTCTGTTAGGGTTTCATTCTAATTTAGAGATTACCCTGAAGCTTGAGCTTTTTAATATCCATTCCAAATATGTTTTTATCTGCAGTATAATAGCTAATACAGGCTTCCACCACCCAACCCATTTGCTTCTCAGCAAGAAGCAAGAAATATTCTAGCCCTTGCACACCCAGCACATAATCAGGGAAGTCTAGAAGACACGACAATGCTTGATTGCTAGAAGAGTGTGGAGAGGGATGAATATAGGCATAGGGACCTGCATACTCTTTTAGCAGAGCAGGGGCTGGCAAGAAGTACCAGTGGCCAATCTCTTTCTCTTGGGAGAAGTACCCAACAGGTCACAGTCGGGCTATCCATTCCCTGTTGTTCCAGTCCCCAACAGTAAGAGGTTACAATTCCAAAACCTACTTAGCTAATAGCCATTAATGGACCTATCTTCCAAGAACGTGTCGATTCCCTTTTTAAAACTAGCTACACTACTGGCTGTGACCACTTTCTCTGGCAGTAAGTTTCACAACTTAATTGTGCACTGAGTGGAAAAAACACTTTCTCTTGTTTTAAATCTGCTACCAGTTAATTTCATAGTGTCCCCTTGTTCTAGTACTTTTAGAGACAGTAAATGACAACTCCCAGTTTACATGTTCCACACCACTCATGATTTTATAAACTTCTGTTGTATCCTCTGTTGTCTGTTGTCCAAGCTGAGTAGAGTTCCTTTTTCATCAACTCAAATGTGCCTTTTTTAGGTGGGATAATTAAGCCTGGACTCAACATATGCCAGGACTCGGCCCCATCAACTCTTCCAAATCCTGTCACTACCACTCTACCAGTGCACTCTTTATGCACCATGACCGCATAAAGTAAAATAGCAGCTGAGGCTAGTGATGCCAATCAGCTGATTAACAGTGAGAGTACTTTGCTGAACAATCAGCTGATTGGTGGTAGTAGCAGCACCAGTTTCCAGTCCTGGCTTCTATCTAACTGGAGGTAGGACTGTAGGGGGTTTTGAACCTGGGTACTATATTGTATATCATGTGATTTGCTGGCAGGGTCTGCACCCACGTTCAGGGTCTAACCGATTGCCATAGTTGGGGTTGGGAAGGAATTGGCAGTTGACTCAGGGTTTTTCGCCTTCCCCTGCAGCATAGGTGTTGCTCACCTGTTTGGGACATCTGGATCATCTTTTTCTAAAATTATTTCCTGTTATTTAAGGCATCAGTGTGCTCTGGTTGGTCCCAGTCTCTACTTGTCGCTATCGGTGAGATTTCTGTGTGGATGGTTGGGGCGTGGCAGGTTCTGCAGTGGTATAGGGGACTGGACTAGATGGCCCTTGAGGTCCCTTCCAGCCTTGTGACAAGATTACTCTAAACTTTCCCATGAGCTAGGGGATGCCAAAATGAAGGGGGGTGGGGTGGAGTGGGAGGTCCTAGCAGGGCAGCTCTGCCTGTCCCTTTGTATACCCCTCTTACCCAGTGCTTCTGGGGCCAACTTTTGGGGCAGCCTTGAATCCTGGCATTTTTTTAAACAGCAAATTAAGCACCAAGGATAAACACATATCCTCAAGGTTAATGGATCTAGAATCTATCACATGGGAGTAAACTCAGGAGAGGGAGGACACTTCTGAACATTTAGTCCCCGCTCATTCCCATGAAGGAAATACAAGTAATGAGCTCAGTATTCATGTGCTAGCTGTAGGAAAGTCGCCTCCAGTTCATGTACATCACAGTCATCCTCTGACTCCCTCTGCCTCTCCAGAGATGGTCCTTTGTTCATAAACCGGGTAGGACACAAACATTTCTCCACATAGCTCTGTTCCCTGGATCTGACCAAAGGTGTCTGCCTTGTGCAGTTTCCACAAGCCCACATTGTAGCCCATGAAAAATGTTAAGACTTGGCAGGCCCTTCCAGCATTCTAAAGAATCCTTGACAATTTTGAGGATTGGCAATGCGCACACAGCCTGCTTACCAGGGCGCGTTTTAGAAATCCTTTTTAAAATTACTAGCTGGATTTGTACCACTAAATTAAGCACTTGATCCACCAAAATTATGTTCCTTTTTCATCAACTCAAATGTGCCTTATGCTGTGTCCCCCCATCCCTTCCTGCTTCTCGGCCTCTGATCCAGCCACCCTGCTGGCTGAATTCCTGAACTGCCAGCAGGGCAGTTGGATTGGGGCAGGAAGTGGTAGTTTGGCGCCCCAGGCCAGTGGCAGTGGGCCGCCTAGGGCGGGAGGGGGAATGCCCCTCCCAGGACTCGGCCTGATTGGCCTGAGTCCAAAAAGAAAAAAAGGAAAAAAAGTGGCCGCGCACGCCGCGCTGAATGTTTTGAGCCTCATTCAGGCTCCAAGCATTCAACGCGGCATGGGTGGCCGCTTTCCGAGCCTCCAAACATTCTCACTGGTTGTGTGCGTGCATGCGCACACAACCAGTGATTCAGTCACACACACCCACACCCGGAAAGACTTCCTAAGGAAGCCTTTCAGGGACAAAAGGGAGGCGTTTCTCCCTTTATGCGGAATGGGCAGCTAGAAGCGCCATCCATTCCGCATAAAGGGACCCTGCAATGGAACAGTGCTGCAGGGGGCACTGTTCCATTGCAGGGGCCGGGCAGGGAGAAAGTTCATACCAGGGCACTGCATACAGGCACCCTGGTATGAACTGCCCGTCCCACAGCTGTGCAGGGAGGGGGGGCTGGGAGCTCCTGCCGCACGGGCAGCTCCCAGCCCCCCCGCCCCGAGTCCCTTCCTCCTCCCTCCCTGTCGAGTCAAACTGATTCGACTCTGGGAGGGAGGAAAGCCCGGCTGCGCGGCAGCTCCCAGGCCCGACTGAACAGTTCGGACCTGGTGGGAACTCCCGCACAGCCATCCATCAGGACTGGACTCAGAAGCAGAGAGGATGTCGGAGCCAAGCCCGAGCCACCGCCAGTGAGTAAATTGCGGGGCTGGGGGAGCACAGGGGGAGGGGGGAGGGTGGGTTAGAGATGGGGGGCTGGGAGCCAGGGTTCCTGGGTTCCCTTGGAGATGAGTGGGGGACTAGTGGGTTAGAGCAGGGGGATGCTTCAGGGAACCCAGGAGTCCTGGCTCCCACTCGGATGGGTGGGTGGGAGCCAGGACTCCTGGGTTCTCGGGGAGAGGGGGCTAGTGGGTTAGTGCAGGGGGGACTGTGTGTGGTAAAATGGAGTTTTGGAAATCCTGAGAGAGATGTCTCTGCAAGTCATGCGATTTCAGTTGGGTTCAAAATGCTGGAAATGGGATGTGCGTGGTAAAATTGGACTCAGGCTGTGACTGGGGTGCTTTACAAGAATGGGCCCCTGTGTTTTGGGTTTATAAATTATTTATTTTAAGCTTGATGTGCGTGTAGACTGTGTTTTCTTCCATCCTATGTTAACCCTGGGAACTCCTTGCTGCTGGGCTTTGCCAGTGTTTTGGGTGTTTCCCTGTGTCTTGGGTTTATAGATTATTTATTTTAAGCTTAATGTGCATGTAGACTGTGTTTTCTTCCATCCAACGTTAACCCTGGGAACTCCTTGTTGCTGGGTTTTGCAAGTGTTTTGCCATTGTTATGCCAGTGTTTTGGGTTTATAAATTATTTATTTTAAGCTTGATGTGCATGTAGACTGTTTTCTCTTCCGTCCGATGTTAACCCTGGGAACTCCTTCCTGCTGTGTTATGCCATGCCACTGGCCTACCGTCCCCCTGGCTCCGCCTACCGTCCCCCTGGCTCTGCCCCATGGCCCGCTGGCCTTACTGCCCCAATGCCCCTCCAACAGCAAAACCCACCAGCCACCCCTGTCCCAGGCAGCCTCTTGTGCTGTCTACGTGGACGCAACAGTCCTGTTCTCGAATGTGCCTGGGTTTGCAGACTCATCTGTAATAATGTGTCTGAGTTCGTCATTTCCCTCAGCACAAACATGACAGTTTCTTCCAGGACAAGTTCAAATTTTTAAAAGGTGATTTTCTGAAGTAAGGTACCTAAATCTATTTTGGGGACATAAGGTGTCTGATTTTTTCAGAGGTGTTTGCATCTGGACTTCCCACAGACTTCTGCATGAGCTTTTGTAGGGTTAGGACCTCATCACCTTATTTAACATATCTGCATTTGAAAATTTAGGCTTAAGTGTGTGCTAACTTCTGTAGTGCAACTCTAACTAATCAAACATCACAAACCTGGCCACTTTCATGTACATATGCCAAAAGTTTTGTATTGTGTATTCTAAATTTAATGTGACACACTCAAGAGATGGTAAACACAAGTTTATGTAGGTAAATCAGTTAAAAACAGATTGTGTAAACCGAAAAGGAAGAACATTCGAGCAAGATCAAATCTTGGTTTGATTGAATGAAGTCATGCTGAATAGTTAAGAAGAGCAAGAGACACTTGAGAATGGTTTTAACTACATCTTGTTTAATTGTACAAAACACTGGACTATGAAATCCTGGAGTTTTTGGCATTTTAAATATCAGAAACTGATCTGTGGAAATTTCCACTGACCATTTGGGATTCTCTTGCAAATACAGCCTAAGGCTTTGACTACGATCCAAGGAAAATAACAATTTGTACAAAATATTGGGTAAGCTTGTTTTAAGTGTTTCAGTGAATGTCTGTGTTTACTGAAATTTAATTCAAGGCCAAGACAGAAACTGAAGTCCTTTATACATGAGCCAGATAGGGCAGAGGCAGCTGCTGCAATGTGAGCTTCTCCACACAACTCTGTTCCCTTGAACTGACCTGGAAATGCCACTGAAGTGAAGCCACTGTCAGTCACCGAAACAGATTAGTGTTGGGCCTTTCCAAACCTGAAGAGTGAGGTTGTTTTTATGTGTGGGCAACAGTGTGGGAAATGATTTAAAACCATCACGGCCACTTCAGTTAAGATTTCAAGTCCTTTCATTTGGGGAACAACCAACTGAGAAATGAAGATGGAAGAAAAACTTTCCGCATTGTGGTGGCTGTCTGCACAGGGTAAGTTTTATCGTACATACTTCTCCTAGCTTCAACAAGAGCTAAAAGGTACATACGATTCACGGCACCTATTTTCTTAAGAATAATAAGAGATTCTGGTCCTGTCTTAAACGTTTGGCAGGTAGCATGGCTTGCAAAAAGATAACCATGCATAGCATTTATGTTCACCTTCTTAATATTCACTTTATTTTCAGTTTGTTGTGGGCATGACATAAGGCAGTCCTTTCCCTCACCACAGGCTAATTTTGTATTTAATAAAAGTCTATGGGCTATATAGGCGATCATACCATGGATGGGACTTAGAGGCCTGCTCAGGGAAGGGGAATGAAGAAGGACCAAAGGGTCATACCCGGGGGGAAGCAAGTGGATATGTGAGTGTGAGAAGAGGGGGAGAGAAGTGGTGAGACATGTGCTCAGAGGCAGATTCTGAGTCTGCAGGCCTGATCCATAAATTGGAAAGGGCCCTATAATAGAAGGTTGTAATGTGGACTGTATTTGGCCCATTGAGGTTCCCTTGCCCCACAAATAAGTACTTGGGGCCCAAGAGAAATCTTGAAGCCTTGGTGCTTTATTACTGTTTGGCTTTCCTGTCATCTTTGCTGGGGGAGGGGATGTCTTTTCTCACTGCTTTTTTAAAAACATACTGCCGTCTATTTTTGAATCTCAAAGCACATACCCTTCAACAGTACCTTTTTGTCTTGTACAGTAACAAGTTTTCTTATCTTGTACCAGACTCCCAGCAATATAAGGTTTGTACTGGGTTCAGAAGACAATGGGGGTCATTAGCACCTCATTGAGCATTCTCAGACAAGACACTCTCTCCACCCACTATACATGTTGCAGGGCTGCAGTGTTGCCCTGTGGGTGCCCGGTAACGTGTATCGTTGGTGGGGAGTTAGTGGGGAGTGTCTTGTCTGAAAACACCCATTAATCCAGCTGGAGAAAAGGCTGGCTGACTCACTGCCTTAGCTGCTGCTGTTTGTTCACTGGTGGGTGTGTGGGCGGGGGGGTGTTGCACCTTTTCTCACTTTAACAAGCTTGGGGAAAGCACTATCAAAGAAAGGTAACACTCAGGCAGGAGGGAGCTGTGTGCCTGGGAGCAAGAAGAAAACTAAATAAGGTAGGAGAAGCGTGTTTGTGAGGAAGGATCCTTTAGCATGCAGAAGGGGACTGTCACTGCTCCCAGCTGGGATCATCTGTCTTTATAACTAAAAAGTTAGAGCTAAAGCAAAGCACCCATTTGAGAATTGTGATGTTTTAATAAGCTGACTTGCAACTTAAACCATCAGTCCTGCACATACAATGTGTACAAAGAGCCTCTCACACAGACATCCTTTTTTTCCAGCTCAGCCCCAAAGTTGTTACACATTTTTGCAAATGCATGTAGACTTTTGCAAATTAGAGGTGGCATGAAGTGTGCCTATTTCTCTCTGTCAAATGTTGAGTATGAAAGCATGTTAGAGATGCATGAATTAAACCTATGAACTACCCAATTCATTTCAATTTATTGGTCAAAATTTAACCTACAGCAATAAGACCAGGCGTGGAATAACCATCGGCTCAAACATACCAAACCAATTATCACATCATAATATATCAATGAATAAGTAAATATATACAATTCAAATCAAAACCCGATTAAAGCAATTTTATAGCTAGGATCACAATACCTAAAATCAAATCTAAATCGAGCAGGGTTAGTAGAACAATATAAAATAACCTATATAAATATTAGACACATAGAATAACACTTAATAAATACAATTAAGATCTTGAAAATTCAAAAAGGCGACCTGCACCTTGATGGCTTTATATAAGAATTTTGCTATATCGCCTAGAAAAACATAGTCCTGAGTTGAAAGCAACATTCTGAGAAGCCCTGGGTTAGTTCTTCCGGGTATTTGTCCAAATGCAATTGAAGAAATTGTTGTCTCAGATCAGCATACAAATTACACTCCAACACAATATGAGCCAATGTCTCGATCTGCAGATGGTCAAGAGGACAGAGACATTCATCAAAGGGTATCTTTTCCCTGTACCCTTCGGTGACTTTAGACGGGAACACATTCAGGAGAGCCATGAACAGGGTCCTCCCCAAAGCAGGGGACATATCCAGTTTCCAGTAGGTGGCCATATTCCCCCCATCAGGCACTAGATCCAGGTAGCTGCGTAGATGTCCTCCTGCCATGCAACATCAGTAATCCTTACTACAAGTTCACTCTTAACCGCCCTACTGCCTTTTGAGGAAAAATATTCAACCGAAAAGCCCAGGTGAGTTATTCTTTCCTTTAGCTTCCTTCTCCAAGAGGTTTGAAAATTGTCCTTCACGAGCAGAAGGAACATCTCAGTCTGGGGACAATGCTCAGCCCGTATCCACAGTAAAAGGACATATTTTAAAGCTTTCATTTCCCAGCTCATTGATCCTGTCTCAAGCCTACGTGCCACTGAAAGGGTTCCAGCGGGCAGATGAAAAAGTCTACTCAACAGTGTTGACTGAAGTCTGTTGAGATTTACAGGTCGGATCATAGCCCAGACCTCAGCCCCATAAAGTAGTTTGGAAGCGACCCTGGCTTCCAGCACTCTCATAGCCATGATCTCTCTCCCCATCCTTTTTTGTTGAAAAAAACTCAATATTGCCGACCCTTTGCCCCTAGCCTTATTCAGTGCCGATTTAGCCTGGAGGGCCCAATTACCACCTTTGTCATATGTAATACCCAGATATTGAAAACTACTCACTTGTTCTAGTTCTTGATTACCTATCTTCCAAGGATATAGTTTCCTACTGTTACTAAAAACCATTATTTTGGTTTTACTATAATTAATCTGGAGATAGCTATCGGTACAAAAGTCTGACACTGCTCTGAACTGTTTCATCAACCCTATTCTTGTCTGCGATAATACCACCGCATCATCGGCATACAACAGGGCTCCAATTGCCCTGGTTGCCAAGCGCAGGGCGATGAACTCATCAGAGGAGACTATAGATAGCCAGGTCATTAAGACAGAAGTTGAATAGGCTAGGGGCTAACGTGCACCCCTGTCTTACCCCAACTCGGACAGGTATTTCACATGTCAATTCACTAGTCAACTGATCAAACTTAATTTTCAGTCTATTGTCTGTGTGGAGTAATTAAAAAGTACAGTCTCCTATCCACCGTAGATGTTTCTAGTTTTCTCCACAAACAATTGCGATTGACTGAATCAAAAGCAGCCCTTATATGTATAAAGGCTGCAAACAGCTTACCATTCATTTTTACATATTTTTCAACCAAATGTGTCAATATTAGTACCTGATCAATCGTTGAACGGCCCTTCTGAAATCCTGCCTGCTCAATAGCAAGAATCTTCTCCCTTTGTTGCCAGGCCTCAAATCGTTTTCCCAAACATTAACATATAGTTAGTTTCCCTATAACCAATAGTAAGCTTATTGGCCTGTAGTTTGCCACATCACTTTTTAGTCCTTTTTTAAAAATAGGCACTACTATAGCGGCCCGCCATACACTGGGTATATTGCCCTCCTCATTTATCCTAGTAAATAAGACTGCCAAAAGGATAGCCCACCGATATTTTTGAGATCTTAAGAGATCGAAGGGGATATAGTTGGGTTCGGGGGCTTTACCTGGTGTCAATTCACCTATCAATTCCCCTACTTCACCAGGGTCTATTGGCTGCCAACCAGTGGTCTTATGTATGCTAAATGGGATATCCTGTTCTTGCTGGGAGGCAAATTTAGATGTAAAAAAAGTTTCCCAGACTTCTTTGGGAACTACTGCTCTAGTCATTACCTTTTTGCCTCCCAATGACCCTTTCAGAATCCTCCAAAAACTATGTGGGTCGTAATCCAAGGCAGCTTGGTACAAAGTCTGGTCCTGATCTTTGACATATTTCCTCTTCTTATCTCTTATTCTAACCTTATATTCCATTTTCTGTTTAGGATAAACCTCCAAAAAGTCAGGCATTTTCCCGTTCCTATATCTAAAGTAAATCTTCCTTAGGGCTATTTTAGCAGCTCTGCATTCTTTATCAAACCATCTTTTACTAGATGGCTTGGAGAAGTTGCCCCGGTAAATGTTCTTCTTAGTAAAGGAGTCCAGCGCAACCATCTATAAGATTCAGAAACTGTTCTATCAAGGTGGCAGTTGTAACACTGCCACCCCCTGCTTGGGCCACCTGATGACAGGGACTCGAGTAACAAAAGGCCCTCACCTTCATTGCTATTTATTCATTCCATATGCTTTTATAAAAGCATACTTTAGGGCCAGAGTGAGGTCTACCTGATTCGCAATCACAACCATCCGCCAAGTCTCCTTCCTCCATCAGGTGAGTCACCAAAGGTAAGTGATCACTCATAAGACAGCCCCCTACCTGGAAATTCTCTGCTAAATACAGAAGCTCACGCATCACTATCATGTAATCTACAACACTTGCCCCGGAGTGTGAAATAAACGTAAGTTCCCCATCCCTATCCTTTGGAGAAGAACCATTTAATATAAACAGATCCAGGTCTATTACCAGATCTGCCAACGCTACACCGGAGCTGTTTATCTTATGGTCTTTGGATTGTCTTTCGAAAAGAGAGGGAGGGTTCAATCTACCCGGCAAGGCAGAAAAACAAAATAATGCATTATCGTCCTTTCCGATCCTGGCGTTTAGATCCCCGTAATAAGCAAACTTGCAGGGGATTCCCTAGCTTTTAATTCCTGTAGGAAATTTCCAAATCGATTCCAATAATACCCCTGGAATGTACTAGCATTAACAGGTGGTATATACGCTGCAACCAAAGTAAATTGACAATTTTGGTAGCCAATTTCTATACTCAGCACTATAGGAGGGAGATAATCGACTTTTCCCACCTTACACTGGGCTTTAGTTGAAATTAAACAAGCTATGCCCCCTCTGGCTCTTCCTTTTACCACCTTGGTCACTGGCATTTCAATAGTCAGATAGCCATCCAGCACTATCGGGTCCTTAGACCATGTTTCCTTCCAGTAATACAATAATCTGAAACTGCTGGAGAAAAGCCCTCATCTCTGGGTCACTAAATTTTGACCACCACCCTGCGATGTTCCAAGAACATAATCTGATTGTACAAAGAGGGGAGGGGTCTAACCATTGTCAATTTACAGGACTCTCGGTATACTGAGAAGCTTGTACATCCTCGCCAAGGCATTCCATTTGGGGAGGGACTGCAGTATCCATTAAAATCTTGTCCGTTTCTGATAGTCCTAAGGGTACTATTTCCCAATTTCCCTCTCCTTGGTTGGGTTTATCCAAACCTTCCCTTATAGATGTACTTTCCTGAGCAACAAGGTCAAAGATTACCACAGTCTCATCTCCCAATTTGGTCCTATGTTCATTTTCAGTCAGAAGTCTAGCCCTTGTTCTGGGAAATGAAATAAATCTGGAACAATCCACTTGTGTCCCAAATTCCTTAATACCCTCTGTTCTTGAAGTGGACCAGCTATCCTTCAAGGATTTCACTACAATAGCCTGATCAGTCGTTGGGAAATGAAAGGTCCTCTTTTTAGTAGAACCACCTGGTTTAATGGAAGGAATGGTTCCGGTACTACCACTTTGTGCAATATATTCCAACCTTTGTGAGATAGGAATAGTACCCCCTAGGGTTTTTCCTTGCAACTTTCCAATAATTTTTTCATCCTGAGCATTACAGAATTCCATAAGATCCTCCTCATGGTCATGTACAAGGCTAGACTGCACTACTCTCTTCCCCTGCAGTTTATCCAATAAAGGTTACACATTTGGAGTAACAAACACTTCACTCACTACCACCCCCCACTCCCCATGAGTAAAGCAAACCATGATCCTGCAACAATCTCGGGGGCCATTGGGCTGATCTGAAATTGACAACTATATGTTAGCAGAAAGGTCCATTAACCAGGGATTGAAAGGACCTAATTTGCCACTTAGGAAACCTCCAATGCAATATCTTCTCTAAATGAAAGTGAATCTGATCTTTACCATGCCAATTTGGTAAATATCCATTGGGGAGAGGAATTGCCCTTATAGCAATAGCTGTTCTATCCACCTGAATCTGATCCCAATTCTGTCTAACACATTGATGCTGATGCCCACTATTCTGATGGTCTTGACCTGGATTTCCCTTACTTGGCTCCCTCCCACTAAAGTTTCCACTTGTATTCCTATTAATCAAGGAAACACCTCTACCCTGATGACTCGAAGTTCTATCCTGAATAGTGCTAGATAGTCTGCCTTCCCTGCAATATGGGGTTTGTTTTACAACCTCTCTTTTTAACTCTACTAACTCCGCGTAATCAGCTTCAACTGGGCTGTTTGTTTGTCCAGAATCTTAGTTATACCAGCCAATTGCTTACAGAGGTGTTTAATTGAGTCCCCAATTAAGAGACATTGTGTACACAGAACGTCCATAATATCATTATCTGTTGAAAATTTCCTACCAGTGGGTCCGCTCTGGGTTTGAGGCGTTCTTATTGGCGATAGATGATGGAAGGAGGCCGGAATCTAATCCTGTAAATAGCTCATCTATAGACTCACTGAGTTCTAACAGTCTAGGAGACCGAACTATCCTAGTATCCTTATATGAATCCTCCCCTTCTGATACTGTCCCCTGCTTGGGCCCTGGCAGACATTTCAGAAAAGATTCTATTTTACTTTGTTTCTTTTTGGTCCCTTGATCAGAGGACAGGGGCCCCTCTTGCCTAATTTGTTTGCGAGACATTCTTAACTGGGCTCTTAAACAGCAATATCTGATTATAGGTGGTTACCAGTTCTTTAAAGTGGCCAATCCAATGGGCAAAAACAAAGCTTAACAAAGCGTAGAATTGGAAACAAAAAAGAAAATGAAAAGAAAATTGTGGGCCCGGGCCTGCCGGTGCCTAAGGGCCGCACGCGGCCCAGAGCGCGTACCCGCAGCACTGCCGGAGCCGCACCAGCTTTTGCAGGGGCGCAACCGGAAGTCCATGTGGCAGCAGCCAATCAGGCTGGGAATTCCCTTGCAGCTCCTATCCGTTGAAGGTCCAGCTGCACTTGGGCTCGGGGGCACCCCTTACTTCTCGGTCCGGCAGAAGGACGTAGGGCTGCAGAGCCCTCGCCCATCCACGGAGTCAATGTAGGGTTTGAAGGTGAGGTGCGAGTCGAAGATGAAGCCCAAGCTATGGGCTTGAAGTAAGGGGAGGGGGTGTTGGGGCTCTTGGGGGTTGCTGAGGACTCTCATGGGGGGCTCTGCTGGGGCTTTGATCCATGAATCCACGCTGCTGCAGCACGGGGGTGGGGGGTGGCAGAGCAGCTACAGAACGGGCGGGGGGACAAAGACAAGCCCCGTAGTACTCCAGCCCCCATCTGGTATCCCCGCCTGGGGAGGGAAGGGGTCCATAGGCAGAAGGAAAGGGGGAAGGAAGGGGTTTGTAGTGGGAGTAGGGTGTACTTACCGGGGGGGCGTGCCCTGACACATACACAGACACACCCCGCAGTGCTCCACTCTGCACTGGGCCCCTTCCCAGGTCTCCAAATTAAAAGAAAACCCCCGTCTATGTGCCAGTGTGTGCGCTTTTCAAAGATGGTGGTCGCAGGGCCAAGCAGCTGTTCTGAACATGCTTGACCCCACATGCCCTTTTCAATGATGGTAGCTGAAGGGCTGCACATGCTCAGAAGACCTGCTCAGCCCTGCTGGTGCCATCTTTGAAAAGGGCATGCAGAGTTGAGCATGCTCCAGCTGTCCCGTCCCCCCCTTTTTAAACTGAAGACCCGGGAAGGGGCCCAGCACGTGGAGCAAAGGGGTCAGGACCCTCCTCCCCCATCCCCTCCGGTAAGTGCCTAGGTTGTAGGGATGGGGGAGGGGAATGAGGTCTGGGGGGCTGCAGGGATGAGGGAGAAGAAGGAGGTCACCGTCTAGGGGGCTGCAGGGATGAGGGGAAGGGGTTCTGGAGGCTGCAAGGAAGAGGGGCTGGGGTTGCAGGAATGGGGCTGCTGGGTGGGGGGGCAGAGGCTGCCGGAACCAGACAGCCTTCCCAGTAGCAAAAGGGGGCAAAGCTGGAGGGCCCCACAGGAACCAGACTCATTGCCCCCCAGCAGTGGGATTTGGAGGGGTGCCTCAGGCTGCAGGAACAAGACACACACACGCCCAGCAGCAGAGCGGGCCAGGAGGGCAGAGATGTTGGGAGGGGGGCTCAGCCTGTGGAGATGGGACTGAGGAGGTAGGGGAACAGATTGGGGGGCTGGAGGGTCCCACAGGCTGCAGGAAGCAGACACCCCCCCACCGCCACCCAAAGCAAAGGGTCCCAAGGGGAAATAGGGCTGGAGCAGGAACCCATTGGGTCTGGGAGCAGGGCTTCAGGTTGCATGTGGGGCGGAAGATCCTTGGGGCTGGGTGGGGCACAAAGCTCCATCCTGTATCCCCCTGTATATTGGTCTGAAGTGGGGCTGCCCCACACTGGGAAGGTCTATGCCCCCACTCCCCAGCAGCAAAGCTGTGGGGTGTGGGGACAGCTGAGGGTGTGGGGAGTGGGGTGAAGTGACTTGTTCATGAGCTGTGTCTGGGGTTTCAAGGTGCTCCTTTAGGGGCTCGGGAGCACCCCCACGTGTGAGGGGAAGGCTTTATGCAGCCCTACCTGCCAGACTGGTTGTAGTCTGGGTGCCCTTCCCCCTCCTCCCCACCTGTTGGAGCCTCTCCCAGTGAGGCTAACCTCGGCACAAAGCTTTTCAGGGGGTGGTTGTGCTATCTCAAACAGAGCACTGCTCCCTGCATGTCACCTCCAACCCCCTCGGAGCCCTGTTTTCACACTTCATCCTGCATCCCCCTCAAAGCACTCATGTAGCTCCACATTGCTGCCCCAAGGGGACCTTATTATGTGAATATGCTTCCTCTGATGTAATTGTCCCCTGTTTTACCCAAGACAGTGCACCTTACCCCAAGACAAGGAGTGTTTGCGTGAGAGAGAAAATTTGTCTGTCGCATCCCATCCCATCCCACCCCACACCCCCAGAATTGGCTGTGTGTTGTGAATCTATTCTGGAATAATACCAAGATAAACTTGGCGAAAGCCTAGGTTATCTCAGGGTTAGCATTCCCCCTTTGCCCCACAATTATCTCTCTGACATTCATAAAACATTCTTATTACACTGGGATTATTAGTCATTACCATGGGGTAACCTACCCCACTTTGTGTTGTGTAGATCCCCAACCCATGGTAGCAGATAACAGCTTGGGACTGATCTGTGTGAGCATCACAAGCTGAGGACACTGCCTCCAGGTTATATTGTAGAGGGGTAAAAGTATGGGATGTGGAATATTCTTTTGTGAACAACCCAAGAGTTTGGTGCAAAGATCTTATCTTGGATGGCGACCTCTCCGTGATAGCAGTTATACGGCACCACTGAGCCCCAAATAAATCAGTGCTGTGCTGCCTAGTGCAGCAGAAATTTCCAGTCTTAACAGCATGGAGGCTTGGTGTCTGGTAAGCTTGCCTTGATTATTATTTAGGGGTGGGGCAGGGCTAGAGGTGGAGAAGGGGGAGGGACCTGCTCACCAGGGCAGGGCTAACTTTGGGCTTGGGCCTCCCCATTCACATCACTTCTGGATCCACCCCTGTGGAGACCCTGCCAATGCTACTTGACAGGGAAGAGGGAGAGGAAGGATTGGGAGGGAAGATCAGGAGTTCAGTTTTCGCCATGTTCAGTTTGAGTTGGCGTTGAGACATCCAGGCGGAGATATTGGAGAGACAATTGGTGAGACGAGCTTGAATGGAGGGGAAGAGGGAAGGAGTGGAGAGAGAGAGAGTTGAGTGTCGTCAGCATATAGGTGGTATTGGAAACCATGGGTGGCAATGAGTTTGCCTAGGGATTGGGTGTAGATAGAGAAGAGGAGAGGACCAAGGACAGAGCCTTGGGGAACCCTGACCGAGAGGGGTAGGGAGGAGGATGGGGACGAGTTAGGAAGAGATACATTGAAGGAGCAGTCAGAAAGGTAGGAAGGGACCCAGTTGAGGACAGAGTCCCGGAAACCAAGGGAGTGGAGCGATTCAAGCAGGAGCAAGTGGTCAACCATGTTGAAGGCAGCAGAGAGATCAAGGAGGACAAGACTAGAGTAAAGGCGGTTTTTCCCATACAGAAACTTCTGTTTTGCAGGATTCTCTGTCAGGAAATCTACCTCTTCCTGAAGTGACTCTTCTTTACTAAAAGAAGATATTTAGTCTTCTAATGATTTTTATGCTGATATTTATATCTTTATGATGATTAGTCTTGATGATGATGATTAGTCTTTGAGATATTTAGATGTTTAGTCATCTGTACTAAAAAAAGATGATTGATCTTTACTAACAGAAGATGATGATAGATGCTTAGTAAAGATAAAGTAGATTTGAATGTTACAGAGGGTTGGATTTCATCTTCATAGCTTTTGCAAACTTCATAAAAACATAAGTGTCATGGGGTTGGGGCCCACTACCCCATATTTCTGGGTTGGGTGACTCAGTTTCCCTCACTTGAAGCCCACATGAATCAGTTCTCTCGCTGGCTGATTCAGTCCTGCAAAGGGGCAGCCCTTTTATCACCCAAGTTCCAGAGACTTCCTGTTCATAGACTCTTTCTCTCTCTGGGTTCGCACATGCTTGAGGGCACGAGATCCTCAGATTGTGCTTCCCAATATGAAGACAACAGAAAGCACTTCTTAGTAAAGAAGAAAGTTTAGTGATTACATAAACAAGATAGTTTGAATGCAGAGTGGCAAATAAAACAAAAGTACATAATGCATCCTAGTCAGTACTGAGTAAGTCCCTAGTTAAAATTTTACCCTACAGAAAGTCCCTTCTCGGCCAGCTGTATCAGGCTGGGCTCTTTGTCCTTAAGTTGGTTAGAAAGCAAAGTCTCAGCACATTGCTGCATTAGGCTTGCTGACAGCTATAATCCAAGACTCAGCGAGTCAGAGGTTGAGCGAGATCCCAACAGTAACTAACTTCCAGGGAAAAAGATCTCTCTCTAAATATCTTTGGAGGTTTCTTTGTTTTTTTTTTCACGCCTTGGGAGTGTGTGTTCTTGGTCACGTATGCAGGAAAAGGTTCATTTCCAAGTAAATGGCTTATGTCTGGCTCTTGCAGAGGTGTCGCTAGGCTTTCTCCAAATACACATTCGGGCTTGCTCTGTCTCTCTCCATTGCATGAAGTGAGTTTCCAGTTCTCAGCTTTTACATTACATACATCTTTAACAAATATGTAAAGGTAAAAGTTAAACAAGTGCCAATTTTGGGGCCATCTAGTCCATCCTGTTTGCAGCAGTGACAACCTTGCTTCAGAGAAGTAAATAACAGAAGTAAATAACATGTCATAATGGAGTGATCCATTCTTTGCTATTTACTCCTTGGCTCTCAACAATCAGAGGTTACGTCCCCCTACTAACTTGACCCTAAGAACCATTTGTAGACCTTTTCTCGGAGAACTTACACAGTAATGTTTAAGTCCCCACTATGCTCACTAAATGAATTTCCTCTCTTGAAAGAAGTTTAGTGTGATAGTGAAAACAAGCAGACCCTGCTCATAGAGCAGAGCCAGCAAACGTAAAACAGGGAAACCTTTTCCCTAAAACATAAGTGGGCATTGTCTGGCCAACTGTGGTGCATTATTTGCTTCATCTTGTTTATTGAATGAAGGATTGACACTGAAACATATCAATACATTGGTTTGCACAGACAGAACGTAGGTTTTAACTGGCTTTTTGACTTGGGTAAAGATTTTTATCCAGTTGTTTAGCCCTTTTTGCATTGTATTGTACTTTAACAGATAAACATTCTTCAAATGCCACATAGTCCATAAATCAGATTTTGTATCTTGGCATAAAGAATATTTCCTCAAGCAATTTAAAAACAAAAAAACCCTCAGAGATATTTTGCAGTAGAGCAGATTTTTGTATAAATGAGGATATCAACATAGTATGCTACAGTATTCATTAAAATGGACCCTTTTATATAAAGTGTTTCAATGAAGTATCAAATTTCCTCAGCCTCAATCGATTTCAGTGGGAGGTGAAGGTGTTGGGCACCTTCAAGTATCAGGACGTAGGTTTTCCCTAGCGTATGCAATAATGTGGAAAAACTTACCACTGCTGGTAATATCAGAGACTCTAAATATGACAAGCCATTAGTTAATTTTAATGGTATGATGGGAACTGAGAATGAGTTCAAAGTTCAAGTATTTAGCGTCTCCAAAAGATCAGTAATTGACTTGAAATGCACAGCCTACAGCATCTTAACATCACTATAAAATGGAAATTAATGTATAATGGAAAAGGAGTATTACCGGTGTACTTAAGAAATAGTGATGATGAGAGGAGGTCACTGACAGCTAGTACAAAAACTCCATTTGTCTTGTGCCTTCTCGATGAATCCTAGGACGTTTTATTAGAATTAAAAGCGAAGGAAGCAGTTATCCAAGTGAAGGAACAGGTGGTAACTAGGCCTCAGCAATACAATGTCAATTTTACTGAAAGTGTGTGTTTTATTGGAGTGGTTATTGATGGCCTTATCATCAGTTGATACTTTGAACTCACTCAAGTGAGAAATGGCATAAATGAATACATTTACCTGAAATTCTGGCCAAATTAGTGAATATTTTTTTCAAATTCCAATACTAGAGATAACAGACTAATTGTGGTAAATCTTGGGTTTTTGCAGAATAATAATTAGACTGGGACTTCGCAGTTATGAACACTAAAGTTATGAAGTGACCAGTTAACCAAACCCACTGGTTTCCAAAGGAGCTATTGGGACTGCCATGCAATGCTTCCTCAGCTGCACAAGTGCAATGTGCACTCCCCCTGTATTCTTACTCCCTCTGCTAAAACAAGATGCATCACCAATCATTTCTTTCCCCAAGGAAAAAAACACACATTATTAGCAAGTAGAACACTTAAATTTCCATGAGGAATGTAGGATGCTATGCCATCAGTTTTTGCAAAATTTAGCTTTAGCTTTATCATTTGAGCACCAATGGTGTCCCCCTTCCCCCCCTCCTCCCCCTTTCAGCCTGTAACCCAATGACGGAAATAACCATTGTCTTCCTGCTGTTCCTGACTTGGTCAGTATTTTGACCAAGTTAAACTGAACAATTTCATTGGTGCTATTCAGGATCCTTTGGTCAAGAATCCTGCTGCTGGTGGTGGTGGTGATGCTGCTGCTGCTTGTCAGAGTAGTAAAAAAAAAATAATCCAGGGGCTCCGATAGCCAGGAAGTTAAGGGGGAGGCTAATACTTCACATCTCCCCTACAATCAAACAGCTGTAGGATGAGAGTTCTATTAGCAGCAGCCAAAAGGCTGAGTGCAAAGATTCAAATTTGTCAGACACTGACCAGAGACTGATGATGAATGAAACTCTGTGGGCAGACTCTAGAGATCTTTTGTCCTACTTTGAAATGACTTTTAACACCTTTCCCCTTCCCAGCAGCTAGAAGAGTTGGGGTTTATTTTTCTAGCTATGACCTTTGTCTTAAAATTTAAGAAGGCTCTCCCTTCAGGAGATATATGTCCTACCTTGCATGGGGTATATGTTTTTTAAAATTGATTTTAATGGGTTTTTTGTTCTGTTTTTATTTTTGTAAGCAGCCATGAGCCTTTGCAGGAAGGGCGGCATAGAAATATGAATAAATAAATAAATTATATAAATAATCGGTCTATTATTCCCCGGGTGGCGACGGCACAAAGGGCATTCTCGGTGGCCGTGCGTCAGCTGTGGAATTACCTCCCGTTGGAGACCTGCTTATACCCGGACCTCCCCTCTTTCCGTAGATGTTGTAAAACCTGGCTGTTCCGCTGGACCCTCGGGGTGGGGTGGGAGGGTTTTGTTGTTTTATTGCCTTGAAAATCGCTGTCCATTTTATATTGTATCTTAGTTGTTTTGTAGTATTTTAGATGATTTTATTATTATTTTATTATTATGATATATGCTGCCCCGAGCTGCCATTGTGCTGGTGGGAGCAGATTATAAATATTTGTATAAATAAATAAAATTCGATGTCTGGTAGTATTTTTAGCAGCTTGTGCATAATTTGTGCATTCCCTTTGCCATGCTTGCTTCTGTGCTGTGTTTATATTTATTTTATTTTTATTTGGTACATTTTTACCCCGCTGCTCCTGCAAACAGTTATACCCTAACTTAAAATGTTTCCATATATTGTCAATTGTGGGCAAGCACTATATGCTCTCTGTTCATTGTATTACAACAACATAACTTATGCCACCACAGTCATTTCAGGTACATTTTACAGGTGTCTGACATTGTTACCAAAAGACATTTTGGCACTGACATAAATGAGAGCACTGAGTCTAAACATAGTCAACGTATTGATGTAGGACTTGGCACACCTATAGAATTCTCGCTCTTGAGTTTTATTGAGGATTTTACACTAACTACTTAGGAGAAAAGTAGTTAGAGTAGCTAAAGTAGTAGTTAGAAGCCACTGAGCGATGCAGGAGTTTGTGACGCAGGGTCCCGTGAATAGGACCAGAAACAGGGGAGTTTGCCTGGGAGTTCTGCTGGGAGCAGAGTGTGAGCAGGACAGAAAGGAAGGAGGTAAGTGGAGGGGTTCTTTGTGGGAAGGGTTGACTGATTGGGGTTGACACACAGAGGCCCTGTGCTCTGAGGGATTGACTTGATTGTGTGATGGCTCGTCCACTCCACCCCCCTTCCTGGCTCCCTGGCCCCTTTTCTTTCCTTCTCAAAGAGGGTCTCACTAGGTTCTTGTGAAACAGGGAACACTTTAACACAGAAACAACTTTATGGATATTATGTACCATTCAGGTGTGGCACTTTTGGTGGGTACAATGTTACCTTGCGGTCCCTCAGCCTTTTGCTTCCTTATTCACTGATCTCTGTCTTCTTTACCCCCCCGGCAGCCTTCAACCCTGGAGGTTTTCTTCTTTCAAACTGGTTCGCATTGTTCTCCGACCGGTAATCCCGTTTCTTTAACTGATTGGTTCAGCTTCTCTGGACCTTGTAGTCCCAGCTGTCTGGAGACAAGCTCAGCGGCACGCCTCCTCCCCGGAGGGATCTGCTGTTTCCAACCTTTTCTTTAGCTTCCTCCTGCCTCCCAGCTCCGACCCTGTCTTCTTCAACTGCCAACTCCCTCTTCTTCCAGCCCCTCAGTGTCTGATTGACTGAACACTTCCCCCAACATTCTCAAGCCACTCCTACTTCACCCAGCCCCCTTTTAAAAATAGCAATCATAGAACACTAACTATATGCTCATATACTTATAACATCTCAGCTTATAACATTACATTTCTGCTTAATACATCACAGTTTGTGATCACTCAGGCCGTGTGCTCCGAGGAGCTGATTGTTGTTTAGTGTGCTCAGGGAGTAGGAGGGAGGGGCTGTGACTGAGAACCCCTTGCCTTGATTAGGAGGCAGAGCTAGCTTCTGCTGACTCAGAGGCCCAAGCCTCTAGCTGTTCAGAAGGTGAGAAGCCACTGAGCAATGCAGGAGCTTGCAACACAGGATCCAGCGAATAGTGCCAGAAAACGGGTGTTTGCCTAGGTAGGAGTTAGTTGTGGAAGGAACTCTGCAGGGGAGACTCTGTTGATGTGAGTTTGGGTAAGACTCCACTCATTGACATACTCACCTAGTTATTCTAGATTAAAGTAGAGACCCTATTTAGTTGTATAACCTTTGAAAAGTGCTGTGGTGGTTAATCCCAAAGCAAGGAGGTAGCATTTGACTCCAGTTGACTAAACTAAATTCTTTACCAAAATCCCTAACCTAGAAAGCCCGAGTTTACATAATTCCTTGCCTAAATCTTTAACCCCAAAGACTAAATCCCTGTTAACTAAATGGTACATCGAGGAAGGCTTTAGATTAATTAGGAACTAGGGAATCCTTTTGGGGAAGGGGAAACCTATACTGACGGGATAGGTTCCACCATAACCAGAGTGAAAGCCAGCTGCTGGTGCTAAAAATTAAAAAGGAGTTCGAGCAGCTTTTAAACTAGAATCCGAGGGAAAGCCGACAGGTGCTGAGGTGCACATGGTTTGGACCAAGGCATCTTCAAAAGATGCTGCCAGTTCAGACAATAGTGATCATAATATAATCAAATTTGACATAATTACTGGAGGGAGACTGGTAAATGAAACTACAGCAGTAACATTTAACTTTAAAAAGGGAGACTATGCTAAAATGAGGAAACTAATCAGAAGGAAGCTAAAAGGAGCAGTGGCAAGGATTAAATGTCTGCAAGAGGCATGGAGACTATTTAAAAACACCATCTTAGAAGCCCAAATTAAATGTATTCCTTAGGTTAAAAAGAGTATGAAAGGGACCAAATACCTGCCAGCATAGCTAATTAGAGCCGAAAAGGCCTCCTTTTTCAAAACTGTGCTGTCAGGATTATCCACCTAGCCCGTCGCTTTGACCACGTGCAGCCTCTCCTCTCCTCTCTCTACTGGTTTCCGCTCTTCCCGAGCGTATTCTGCACAAGCTCCTCGTTTTCACCTAGAAAGCCCTTCACAACCTCACTCCCCCCTACCTCTCTGCCCTGATCTCCCACCGAACCCCTGTTCGAGCACTCTGCTCCTCCATCCCCTCCCTCACCCTCCCATGCCTCCCCTGCTCCCCCAGCTGCCTTCGTCCCTTCTCCGTGATGGCCCAGCATGCCTGGAACTCCCTCCCTGCCCTCTTCCGCCTGGCCCCCACCCTCCACGCTTTCAAGGCCCTCCTCAAAACCCACCTCTTCCGCTCTGCCCTTCTGAACTCCTGCTAAGCACCTGTTATCTGCAAAATTCCAATTTACTGAAACCAAGCCAAGAATATGTACCTGAGCTTTCGCATCCTCATGAATGTCGCATCCCTTGTCTCTCCCTCTGTTTTCTCCTTCCCTGTCTCCCCTCCCCCTGTCTTTAGATTGTAAGCTCTCAAGCAGAGACCATGTCTATCTTATTCTTTGACAGTGCCAGGTACATTGCTTGTGCTATATAAATGCTTATAATAATAATAGTAATAACTAATAATAGTTCTAATGAGGAAAATAGGGAAGAGCATAAGCACTGGCAAATTAGATGTAAAACTTTAATAAGGCAGGCCAAGAGATAGAGAACTTGAAGAGAGACTCACTAATAATAATAATAATAAAAACTTTAAGTACATCAGAAGCAAGAGGCCTGCTAGAGAGTCAGTTGAGCCATTTGATGACCAGGGGGTAAAAAGGGCACTCAAGGAGGATAAGGCCATTGCAGAGAAACTGAATGAATTCTTTGCTTCAGTCTTCACAACAAATGATGTTGGGGAGATACCCAGGCCAGAACTATTCTTTGTAGGTGACAGTTATGTGGGTTTTCCAAAAAATTGTGAATTGGAAAATTTTCTGGAAAACTTTCATTTTTCTAATTTTGCACAAAATTTGCATAATTTTTATTTATATATTTATTTATTTATAAAATCATTTGCTACCCATCCCTCCTGCTCCAAGCAGCCCAGGGCAGTTTACAACGTTAAAACACATAAAATTAGTAAAACAATACAATAAAAAGAGAAGGCACAGAAACCAACCCGCCAGCCCCCAGCCCACCCTACACCCACTCTCCCGTGCCAAAAGCCAGGCAGAACAGCCAGGTTTTACACATACGACTGAAGGAGGGGAGATCCAGGGCCACCCGGGCCTCCACCGGGAGGGAGCTCCACAGCCTAGGTGCAGTCACCGAGAGTGCCCTCTCCATAGTGACCCCCTGGGCCACACGGGGGACCTCAAGAAGGGCGCTCCCAGCAGACTACAGAGGCCGCTCCAGAGCACAGAGAGCGAGGTGGTCCCGAAGGTAAGTTGAGCCACAGCCGTATAGGGCTTTATAGGCAGGGACCCGAGTTGACTATGTTGCTGCAATTTGCAGTGATTTTTGCAGAATCAGCCAATCCTCACAGTGCCATGCTGAAATTGCAGTGACACTGCAGTGGGGGTTGTCTGCAGGATCTTTAAATCCTGGCTCAGGCATAAACTTGTCGCCAAGCTAAAACTGCTGCTGCAGCTGCTGTTAGGCCGGGAGATGTGACCATGACCCGAAGGTAAATAGACCCCTGGGAGATGAATTGTGGGTGGGTGGAGTCGGAAGGCCCTATGTTTGGGTAAGGGAGGTCTGGGGTTTTAATATGAGGTGGGAATTCTGGGGTGCTGAAATTCCAGAGGATTTTAGTTGTGTTTGATTAGCAAAGTTGTGATTCTATGTCAAACATGTTGCAAATTTGCTTCCCAGCATGCATAGTTATGAAAATCAAGTTAATTATGCAAATATTAATGCTCGTGGAGAATTTGGCTTTGCTGGTTGCAGAATTTAAGATTTTTTGGTGCAGTGAACTCGGGTCCCTGTTTATAGGTAAAAACCAATACCTTGAATCGGGCCCAGAAGACTATAGGCAGCCAGCACAGAGCCCAGAGCACTGGTTTAATGTGCTCACGGCGACCCATCCATGTAAGGAGATGGGCCGCTGCATTGTGAACTAGCTGCAGTGTCCGGACCATCACCATAGGTAGCTCCATGTAGAGCGCAATAGTCCAATCTCAAGCTAATGAAAGTATGGATGATGGTGGCACCAGATGTAATTGACAAAACTAATTCCTCACCACAGCCCCTACCTGGGAATCCAGGCCGAGTTGCGGATCAAGGAGTATCCCTAGACTACGGACCCGGGATACCAGCAGAGGGCAGATCCCATCAATGATGGGAGCCACCACATTCACTGCCCTCCCCACCTCCTCTCCGTCTTGTCGGGATTCAACTTCAGTCAGCTTGCCCTCATCCAATCCCCAACAGCCTCCAGACATCGGGTAAGCACCGAGACTGCTGGGTCTGGGTCGGATGAAAACGAGAGGTAGAGTTGGGTGTCGTCAGCATATTGATGACACCACACCCCATGACCTCGCCAAGTGACTGCATATACACATTGAACAAGAGTGGAGACCGAATAAAACCTTGCGGGACGCCACACATGAGGTCCCATGGAAATGAAGAATATTCGCCGAGCACCACACGCTGAGTCCTCCCAGCTAGGAAAGATTGGAACCAGTTAAGGATGAACCTGCCCACTCCAGCTCAATCCCACAAGTAAGTTACCAACATCTCATGGTCAACAGTATCAAAAGCAGCTGACAGAGCTAACAAAATTAGCAGACTCAATCGACCCTGATCTAAATCATGGCAAAGGTAGTCGACCAAGACCACAAGTGCAGTCTTTGTGCCATAGCCCAGATGAAAACCGAACTGAGAGGGATCCAGATAGCTGCCCCTGCAGCTGCTGGGCCACAACCCACTCAATAACTTTCCCTAAAAATGGAAGGTTAGAGACCGACTGATAACTGGTGAGGGAATCAACGTCAAGTGATGGTTTTTTGAGCAGAGGCTGCACCACCACCTCTTTGAGGCAGCCCAGCACTCTGCCCTCCCAAAGGGAGGCATTGATCACCCCCACCAGCCATGACTCCACCGTCTCCCAGCCGGCCTTAACCAACCAGGATGGGCATGGGTCAGGTTCACAAAAGGTGGCTCTAACAGCCCCAAGGACATCCCCCTGCCCCGGCGGATGACACTGAATGAAATTGATCCCACACAACAGAACAAGGTGGGGTTTCCACAACTTCTGGTTCACCCACTACAATAAGTGCAGTGTCGAAGTTGTACTGAATCTGAGCGATTTTCTCTCCAAAATAATAACCAAACATGTCAGAATTTTTTGTTCAGAAAAAATTTCTATGCAACGTTTCCCAATTCCTTAGATAGTGGTGTGATTTGGCATGTTTCACCTATATCTAGTAAACATCACTAAACAATTCACCATATTAATTTTACCTGCTGTAATATCTCATAGTTTTTCCAGTAGCCTGCCAAGTGGCAATTGCAATATTTGATTGGGGGGGAGAGAAAAATCAGTAAACACACTTAATGTGGTTTAACTGTTATATATTGAAACAATTCAAAGTTGGAAATTGTTTATATTGATTTGTAAATATGTTAAAACATAACCCAAAGATAAAAACATAATCCCCAGGAGTTCTCCTCTGAGACAAAGACAAAAAACAAGGAATAGCACAGGTTGAAAGAGCAGAAGGGAAAGACAAATAATCAAGTGTGCTCCCTTCCCTCAGGGAAATAAGAAAGATCCTAGTAGAGCAGATTCATCTGACTAGCTCACATAAGAACAGCTGTCTCAGGAGAATCTTGGTCTCCTCAGAGTTATTCTAAAGTAGCCGCACACATTAATGGAAGCCCTGGAAAAATTTGGTGGTGGAAAATATTCCGCCCCACATCTCTGGTAGGTGATGAATCTGAAGAGCTGTTAATAATGGGGAATGCTGCCTCCACTGCCTTTCCCACCAGCATCACCTCTGTCTTGTTAAGATTCAACCTCAGTCGGTTAGCCCTCATCCAGTCCCCCATAGCCACCAAACACCGAGTAAAAACTGTCAACAGTATCAAATATTTCTAACAGAACTCCAATATTTGATACTGTTGACAGTTACGTTTGATACCATTGACCATGAAATGTTGGTCACGCGTCTGCAACACCATACAGGGGTGGGCAGGACGGTTCTTGAATGGTTCCGCTCTTTCCTGGCCAGAAGAACTCACCAAGTGGTGCTTGGGGATTATTTTTCATCATAACAAGACCTCTTGTGAGGAGTCCCACAGGGTTCTGTTTTGTCCCCACTCCTGTTCAATGTGTACATGCAGCCGCTCAGTGAGGTGATCAGGGGGTTTGGCATGCAATGTCATCAGTATGCTGATGACACACTGCCATCAGTTTGCTGATGACACCCAGCTTTACCTCTTTTTTTCATCTGACCAAGACCAGGCAGTCTCAGTTTTTACTCGGTGTTTGGTGGCTATGGGGGACTGGATGAGGGCTAACCGACTTGAGGTTGAATCTTAACAAGACAGAGGTGATACTGGTGGGAAAGGCAGTGGAGGTGGCATCCCCCATTATTGATGGGGATTGGCTCACCACCCCATTGGTTCCCCAGGTGCGGAGTCTGGGCGTTCTCTTTCATTCGCAGCTCCGCCTGGATGTCAAGGTGGAGGCTGTGGCAAAGGGTGCTTTTTGCCAATTACATCTGGTACAATGGCTTTGGTCGTATATTTCGGACTCTGACCTGGCCACTGTCATCCATGCTTTCATCACTTCTAGGTTGGACTATTATAACGCACTCTATATGGAGCTACCCATGGTGACGACTCGGAGACTGCAGCTGGTGCAGAATGCAGCAACCCATCTCCTGGTGGGATTGGGCTGCTGGGAGCATATTACACCAGTGCTCCAATCGCTGCACTGGCTACCTATAGTCTTCCAGGCCTGATTCAAGGTTTTGGTGCTTGCCTATGAATAAAACCTATAAATAAATAAATAAAACCTATAAAACCGTAAATGGCCTAGGCCCTACCTATCTGTAGGACCACCTCCCCCCCCCCCCCGATTCTGGATCTGCCGCTGCGGTCATCCAGGGGTGCCCTCCTCGAGGTCCCCCGAGTCTTCTGGGGGGCCACGATGTAAAGGGCATTCTTGGTGGCTGCACAGAGGCTGTGGAACTCACTCCCGGTAGAAGCCCAATTGGCCCCGGACCGTCCCTCTTTTTGACAAAGCTGTAAAACCTGGCTGTTCCTCCAGGCGTTTGGCAGGGGAAATGGGTGAAAGGTGTGAGGAGTGGGTTAGGGTGGGGGGAAGGGTTCCTTTAACCTCTTGCTATGAGTTGTTTTGTCTTAATGTTTATTGTTGTTGTAAACCGCCCCGAGCTGCTGTCAGGAGGGGTGGGGTATTATGTTTTTTATAAATCTATAAATAAAATATGAAATTGCAGACCTACTACTGGTAATTTGTAACCTACCGCTAAAATCTGCGACTGTACCAGAGGACTGGAGGGTAGTGAATGTAACGCTGATATTTAAAAAGGGCTCCAGAGGGGATTCTGGAAACTACAGACCAGTGAGCCTGACATCTGTTCTGGGGAAAATGGTGGGAAACTTATTAAAAACAGAATCATGGGGCATATTGATAAACATGGCTTAATGGGAAAGAGTCAACATGGATTTAGGAAATGGAAGTTGTGCTTCACTAATATATTAGAATCATTTGAGTGTGTGAACAAGCATGTGATAAGGGGAAGCCAGTCAATTAGTGTATCTGGATTTTCAGAAAGTGTTTGATTAAGGTCCCTCATGAGAGAGACTGAGGAAATTAAAAAGTCAGGGGTTAGTAGGCAATGTCCTATTGTCGACTGGTAACTGGTTAAAGGATTAGAAACACAGAGTAGGACTAAATGGTCAGTTTTCACTATAGTGGAGTAGCCCAGGGATCTGTACTCAGACCGGTGTCGTTTAATGTACTCATTCATGATCTAGAAAGGGGAGTGAGGTGATCAAATTTTCAAACAACACCAAGTTATTCAAGGTAGTTAGAAGACAAGCAGACTATGAAGAATTGCAGGGGGATCTTGCAAGACTGGGTGACCGGGCATTTAATGGCAGATGAAATTTAATGTTGACATGTGCAAAGTGATGCACATAGAAAAAACAATCCAAACTTTATGTACACAATGCTGGGTTCTAAATTAGGAGTTGTCACTTAGGAAAAGGACCTTTGACTCATTGTGGACAATACATTGAAATCTTCAGCTCAGTGTGTGGCAGCCATCAAAAAAGCAGACAGGATGTTAGGAATTATTCGTAAAGGGATAGAGACTAAGCCTGAAGATATTATAATGCCACTATATAAATCTGTGGTGGGACCACACCTTGAATGTTGTGTGCAGTTCTGGTCACCCCATCTCAAAAAAAAAGATATAGTAGAAATAGAAATGGTACAGATAAGGGCAACAAAAATAACAGGTATGAAATGGCTTCCATATGAAGAGAGGCTGAATAGGCTAGGGCTCTTCAGCTTGGAGAAGAGACAACTAAGAAGGGATATGATAGAAGTTTATAAAATCATGAGTGGTGTGGAACTAATTAATAGGAAATTGTTATTTACCCTCTCAAATAGTGCTAGAACTAGGGGACACGCCATGAAACTAATAGGTAGCAGATATAAAACAATTTTTTTAAAGTATTTTAGACTCAAGGCACAATTAAGGAACTTTTTCAATAGGCTGCAAGTGAGGGCAGGATTTGTGTGTGCGCGGCAGTATGGGCGATGCAGAGGTGTGTGTACCCCCACGCATCCCCACTTACAGAGAAATTGCCATTTTGGCCAATTGCTCTATGAGTGGGTGATGGGTGGAAGTTGGTGTACACGTGTTTTGCGGGAGCACCCACACCCACCTGCCATGGTAGTCACATGGGCGGTACCCATTCACGCCTACGCAGCGAATGAGTTGGCCCGTCTTGTGTAAAGGACCTAGGTTGTGTAGTTTTTGCCAGATGATATTGTCAAGGCCAGTAGTATAGCTTGGTTTAAGAAAGGGTTGGACAAATTTCTGGAGGATAGGTCCATTGGCAGCTATTAGCCAGGTAGGTTTGGAGAATGTAATCTCTTACTCTCGGGAGCTGGGAGTGGAATGGATCATTCAACAGGGAATGGATCATCCCATTGTGACCTGTTGGGTACTTCTTTCAAGTGACCAAGATTGGCCACTGTCAGAGATGGGTGCTGGGCTCAATGGACCATTGGTCTGACCCAGTATGGCAGTACTTAAGTTCTTATGAAAAGCTTAATGCACACAGAATAATTTATTTTGAAGACATAGCTATCTATTCAGGTTTTAGTGTGTTGTCTATCGCTATATTAGCAGCTTACAGAATGCAGTGTATGAACAAAAGAGAGATTTGCTCCCTAAATCTACTCCTAAAAACAGTCTATAATGTAGCATTTTGTTCGCCTGTCTCTAGCGTTTACTGTATCTCCATCCCTATCCTGCCAGCAAGCCTGAGACAGCAACATTATCATGCAGTGCATGTTGTCTGTGAAATAGATTTCCTTCGAGCTGATACTGAGTCTCTGAATAATATCTTTTAAAATTCTCCTTTAAAATTCTGGTATCTGGGTTTTTCTATTTTTAATTTTCAACTTTCCTATATTGCTGAGATACAGCATTTAGAGAGAAATGATTTTGAAGTTAGTTTCAATATAAGACCTCTAGCTCAAGAAACTCAAAGCTTGTTGCTCTTAGAGACAAGTTTTAATGAGTTTGTTTTGATAGGTGTGTGTTCACAGGAAGAAAAGTCTCCCCCTTCCCGAGCATTTTTAGCCATAAAGGACTCTACTAGAACCTCTGAATAACTGTAGGGGAATTCATGTAACTCCATGGATAGGTCTACCTGCATTTGCTTTGAAGCAAGGGTTTCATGTGAACATGCTTACCCCCCCCTAGTAACTGGCAGAGATGGGCGAACAGAACTGAGTTCAGAGGTTCGGTTTGGAAGTTCGATTCACTCGACCGAACTATTCGAGTTCGGTCCGAACTTCTGAACAAAGTTCAGAAATTCAAACCCCATTGAACTAAATGGAATATTATCTTTTAGGGATGGATGAACATAGCCGAGTTCGGAAATTCGGTTCGGTTCGAAAATTGAGTTCAGTTCAGACGTTCAGTTCGGTCAACCAAATTGGTTGAGTTCGGTTCGAACTCTGAACTTCCAAATTGCATTCGCCCATCCCTAGTAACTGGTCAGGCTGTCCCCCTGTTTAAGGCAAGGACACATTACACCAGGGTAGGGTACTTATGAGAAACTTTTCCCCAGATATCATGCAAATGCCAAGCAGTAGCCATTTAATCTCATTTAATTTCCTCACAGACAGCTCACTAATGCTCCTTCTACAGTCTTTTCATTTGGAATCCCCTTCTCCCCTGTAATTAAGGTAAACGTGCACCTGTGACTTCTCGGCTTCATGAATGCCTTTCCCTATGTTGCCCCTTCCATTTTCCATCCTAGTTTGTAAATTTCACGGGGCAGGCACCCGTGTCTGATCAAGATACATTGTTGATGAAGTAATAATCATAATAATACTTAATAATGAGGACTCAGTCCTGCTTTATCTAATTTGCATATGCACACACAGGTATTTCTGAGCATGTGTGTGACCTAGAAGGAAAAATCTCTGCAAGGAAATATGACATATGAAATTATCTGATTTCACACTGTAACTTTAATCCTATTTCAGAAGAAAAATTTACTTTTATTTTGTTAATTGGACATTTTGAGAACTGGGTGGATTACACATCCATGAATCAATAATTTGTGATATTGCACTATTTAGTTTTTACTTGTTGAAATAAACCATAGCCTGTGTGCATATGATTTCTCTTGGATGATGCATAATTTGTATTGGATATGATCTAAAGATAGTAGACATTGTGATTTGAAAAGCATACTAAGTCCACCTTCCCTTTCCAACGTAGACTTGTCTGTTTTCTAGAACTTCCCAGTAAAAGAGCTGCTTCGTTATCCTCCCTATAGGTAGATCCCAGTCTCCCTCACAGGGTTGTTGTAAGGATTAAAAAGTTGTGTTAATTAGTTTTATGTGAAGCACTCCAAGTGCCATGGCAGGGGGCATTTTATAAAAATAAAACATTATTATTATTATTATTTATTATTATTATTATTATTATTTTATTAGACAGCTCTGGCACCATCTAGCACCCAAGTCGAATCACAACAAGCACTTCCCCATTAATTTTTCCACAGCCTGATCTCACTCCCCTGGGGTGTATATATAGCACTGCCTCAACCTTCCTTTTCAGTTAATTTCTTTCCTGCTACTGCGGGGCTTGGTAGCAGCACCAACCTTGTGGATGATCTTTGCAAAAGTCTTCCAGTGGTGCACCCTCTGGAGGCAGCATTATTGACACAGGAGGAGCAGGATTGCTCAGTGCCTGTGTGGAAGATCCTGTTAGCAAGCAGACGGTCTCCACTAGGACTAGCTATGTAGCCAAAGGGGAAGCGTTTTCCAGACTGGGTAAGAATCCGGCCCACAGTGGCTTCTGTTCCGGACATCTTGGACTATATGGAATGGGCCTATATGGAAAGACGGCATATAAATTTAAATAACTGTGGTTCATTTATTGAATGGGGGTGCAGCAGTCTCCTCCATCAAGATCCATCTAGCAGAAATCAATGGGTTCTGGGGCACAACAGATGGGAGGGGTGGGGGGCTCTCTTTTCCAAATCCCTAGTTGCCTGTTTTCTTAAGGGGCAATCAGGGAGTTTTCTCCAGCTCGGCTCCATTTTCCAGGATGGGACCTTAACTTGGTTCTGCAGACTCTGATGGGGGACCCCTTTGAACCCATGACCTCCATACCTTTGGAGTTACCCTTCTAGCTGATGTGATTGCCACCAAAACAGCTGTCTTAAATGAGAGCAAGTTGTAGGTCTTGTCTTGCAGACTGCCATATGTATCGTTCCAGAAGAAACCGGTGGTCCTGAGGCCTTATTCAATCTTTCTCCCCAAGGTCATCTCCAAATTGCACCTGGGGCAGGTGATTTTGCTGCCTGCCCTTTTTCCTCCACCTCACTCCTTAAGGGGAGAGGAGACACTCCACAAGTTGGATGTGAAAAAGGCTCTACTTGGTTACATCCATAGGATGACACAATTCTGGAAGACAGATGCCTTGTTCATCTCATTTGGACCAGGCCACAGAGGGTCCGGAGTGTCTAAACAGTCCATCTCCTGCATGTATAATGAAAAGTTATTAAGTGGTGGTGCTTCCAGTTCCCAAAGGGGTTATGCCCATTCCACCCGGGCCATGGCCACATCAATTGCAGCCCTGGGGGATATCCCACTGGGAGGACATTTATAGGGCAGCCACATGGAGCTCTCCATCAACTTTTGTTAAGCGTTATACTATTGATTTGGCTGCTCAAAAGGAGATTAAGTTTGGGGGTGCCTGACAAGGGTTGTGGTACAGCCCTTGCTCAAGAAGCCATCTCTTGACATTGATGCCCTTGCCAGCTATTGGCCAGTCTCTAACCTTCCCTTTTTAGATAAGGTTATTGAATGAGCAGTGGCCCAGCAACTCCAGGGGCATCTGGACCACTTCGGATTCCGTGACCACTCGCAGTGTGGCTTTTGTCCCAGTTATGGCACCGAGACTGCACTTGTGGCCTTGGATGATGATCTACTCTGGGAGTTGGACCGAGGTCAGTCCACCCTTCTGATTTTGTTAGATCTTTCAGCGGTGTTTTACATAGTTGATCATGAGATGTTGGTGGCTTGCCTGCAGGACCATGCCGGGGTGGGCGGGACTGTTCTTGAATGGTTTCACTCATGCTGCGCTGGGAGAACTCAACATGTGAATCACGCACGTTGAACTCAACGTGTGAACTCAACAGGGATCTATTCTGTCTCCTCTCCTGTTCAATGTGTACATGCTGCCCTTGGGTGAGATCGTGAGAGGTTTTGAAGTTGGGTGCCATCAGAATGGTGATGGCACCCAACTGTACCTTTCATTTTCATCTGACCCAGGCCTGACAGTCTCTGTGTTTTCTCGGCGTCTGGCTGCATTGGGGGATTGGATGAGGATGAGCCATCTGAAGCTGAATCCCAACAAGATGGAGGTGATGCTAGTGGGTAAGGGCGAGGGAATGGAGGCTCCCATTATTGATGGAGTGCATCCCTCCTTGGTCCCTCAGGTTCAAAGTCTGGTAGTTCTCTTTGATTCGCAGCTCTGCCTGGATGCTCAGGTGCTGGCTGTGGTGAGGAGTGCATTTAGTAAATTACGTCAGGTTTGACATCTTCGGCCATACATCTCAGGTTCCAATCTTGCCACCATCATCCCTGCATTCATCACTTCGACATTCATCACTTAGACTACTGCAACACAACTCTGCATGGAGCTACCTTTGGTGACGACCTGGATGCTGCAGCTGGTGCAGAATGTGGCAGCTCATCTTCTTGTGGGGGCGGCCCGCTGGGAGCACATAACACCAGCACTCTGGTCTCGTCACTGGCTGGCTGTAGTCTTCCAGGCCCGATTTGAAGTGTTGATTATTCCCTTTAAAGCCCTATATGACCTGGGTCCCATTTCCCTGCGGAACTGCCTCACCCCTCTTGTCCTGGATTGACCCCTGTGGTTGGCCGGGGGCACCTGCTTGGAAGTCCCCTGGGTTTTCCGAGTGGCCATGTTTGAGCAGGCATTCTCGGCGGCCTTGCCACAGTTGTAGAACTCCCTCCTGGTGGAGATTGGCCTCTACAGAAAGAGGAGAGATCTGGGGAGACAGTGTAAAACCTGGCTCTTTCACCAGGCATTCAGTGAGGGGGATGTGTAGTGCGTGGATGAGTGGGTGTTCTTTTTGGCGGGGATTGGGGGTTGCACTTGTGGCCTTTGTCTTGGGCAGGATGGGGGCGGTATAAAAATTATGAAAATAAATAAATAAAATAATTGATATGTAGAGCACTTCCAGGTAAGAAGTGTCCGTTTTTTCTCCTGAGAATAGGTTCAGTGTTATTCCATAGGCCTGTTTGCCTAATAAACGGGTTATTTTGGGCTTTGAACTGCAACCCACCTCCGGGGCTTTGCTTTCTAGTCTACCTTTAATGGGACTGGGTGAGAGGATTGTCACGGGTTTGTGGGTCCAACACTCCACTTTCCTGGGTTGGGTGACTCAATTTCCCTCACTTGCAGCCCACCTGAACCAGTTCTCTCTCTGGCTGGTCAAGTTCTGCAAAGGGGGCAATCCTTTTGCCACCCAAACTCCCAGGGAGCCTCCCGTTTACACACACACACTCTCTCTGGGTTCGCAAGAGCTTGAAAACTCAAGGTCCTCCCTTGTGTTCCCAATGTAGACCACATAACACTTCTTATCAAAGAAGAAAGTTTATTGATTACATAAGCCAAGATAGTTTGATACAGAGTGGCTAATAAAATGCAGAGTAATATAATGCACTCCTAAACTGTATTGGGTGAGTCCCTAGATATCTTACCCTACAGAATAGTCCATGCACTTGAGTTCATTCTCAGCCAGCGGTGACAAGCTAGCTGGACGTTGGTTCTTAGAGTTGGTTCGAATCAAAGTTCTTTCTCTCACCGCATGTCTTCCAGTAGACTTGCTTGCTGGCATGCAAGATGTAGATAAGCTCTTGACTCCAAGAGATAGCAGGAGATGGATTTCTTTGTCCTGGCTCTTGGCTTAAATAGTCTTTCAAAGTCCTTCGTTTACCTTTTCCCACCCAGGGAACTACATTTACCGGCATGTAGGCAAACAGCTCAAACAGGCAAACAGGAAGCTCATTTGCATCTCCATGGGATTCTGTCTGGGGTCTCTCTCAAAACACATTCTTCATCTCTCTCCATTTCCTGGAGGGAGCTTCCAGCTCTCAGTTTACATTACATGATTCCTGAAGCGAGTTTGCCATTCTCAGTTTACATTACATGAATCGAGTTTGAGGTTCTCATTTTTAACATTACATGCATGTTTAACCTTTAGCTTTACATATTTGCTAGACCTATAGCCCAATATCTCTCTTGTGTGGCCTTATATTCTTTCGTGACAAGGATAACAAAGAAAAACAGTATGTTTCTTACATGTAACAAGTCGTCTTCGAGTTGTATCCTCTCAACAAGTCCCAACACCCTCCCTCCTCCCTGCTTGCAGTAGCTAGCAAGAGAAATGCTTTGAAATCATAGCTCTACGTTACCCCAAATGGCGGTTTTGATTAACTGAAGGAGAAGGATGAGGCAGGGCTGTATATACGCCCCAGGGGAGTGACATCATGGTGTGGGAAAATTAAAGGGAAGGTCCTTGTTATGCTCGGAGTTGGGTGATTGACTTGGGGATACAATACTAAGAACATTTGTTACAGGTAAAAAACGTACGATTCCTTCAGTTTTCTGTGGTGATTATTCCAGAGAGTCAGCATACCTCTCAACCCCTGGACTCTGTCCCATGTTTTGAGAGTCACTGTTCCTCATTTCAATGTGGGACAAAATTTATGTAACATTTACATATATATGCAAATTCAGAGTAGTCTATTACTTAACTATAAGTCTGGGCTAAAAAGCACTTGTTTTGTTTGTTGTTTAAAGAAAGCAATCTTAAAATGTTAAAGGACTTGTATGAATATGCAACAACCTTACTCATAAGCCAGACTTAAACCCTTGTCCTGACAGTCTTTATTATGCACAAGTGCTGTGTCAGCACTTCCCTTAACTGTTTAGCCTCCACACACCCACACCCAGCGAACTTTACAGTTTACACAGCCCTCCTTCTGACAGTAAAGATTTCCCCCCACTCAGGCCCTTTCTTCTGTGTGGATTCTTTGACAAATGAGATGCTGTGAGGATTTTCTCACAGACAAGTGTTAGGAATGGTCCATTACCTCAGAGAGAGGCTGTTCAGAAACTTATTATTTTGAAAAAGACACTTAATGAAACACAACATTATCCCCCTACAAGGGTCAGGTTTAAACCCCTAGCCAGCTGATGTTTTTCAAGATAAATGCTTAGAAATCATAGCCCTACATTGCTCCAAATGGAGGGGTTTTTTTTAATTCCAAAGACTGAACATTTTCTCCCAAGTGTTGGAAAACCCTATTCTTCTTCTTGAAAGGGGAAGACTCATTAAAGAGTCTAAGAGAACAATAGAGAATCCCTTATCTCTCCTATAGGAGGAGCTGCTCTGAACTAGCCTGGGGCAAACTATTTGGCAGGTCTGGCTCTTTAAAGCTGGAGAATTCAACTCATTGTCACCATTGATGATTTGCAACTTGCTCTCCCTCTCGCCTCCCTTTCTAATCTGGGACTTTACAGAAGTTTCCCAGAACTGCAGGACAAATAACAAAAGAGATGTAAAATTAGAGATGTCCTGGAAAATCTGGGGCACTTGAGAGATGCAATAGTCTAAATTCTCTCTCTTAATTTCTTCTAACCCAATTTGTTTCCAACACCATATACTCCTATAAATCTACAGTCTTATGAACAAGTTACCTTCTCTACTGTTTACCCTGAGGTAACTTACCCCCACATCACACTGTTGACACTTAGTGTGCTGTGTTTGAACTGCATCCAGGACTTAAGAGGACTTCCAGGGGAGACTCATCCATTTTTTTTCACCTTACTATAGAGGTAGCATTTCAAGATAGCTTCCAAGGGAGCTGGTTTTGACCTATGAAGCTTTTAATGGCTTGGGCCTTGCATATCTAAGAGATTGCCTTTCCCCCAATATCCTGTCATGGTCACATTCCCTCCGATCAGCCAGGAGTGCCCTCTTGCAAATACCATCACTGCAGCAGGTCCAGACAACTCAGACACATAGAGATGCTTTCTCGGTGGCTGCCCCACAACTTGGGAACTCCCTTCCTCTTGTGGTTCGCCAAAGCCCAAGCCCGAGCATCTTCGGAAGGCAATGTAAGACCTTTGTATTTGGCCAGGCTTTAGCGGGCATGGATAGGGTTTGGAAGGCTGTGGTGGGGATGCTTTTAGTGGGTTTTTTTGTTTTGTTTTACAGGATTTTATATTTTTCTGTTGTAAGCCACCTTGAGCCTACAGGAAAGGATGGGATGTAAATCTAAATCAATAGATATATAAACATGCCCTTTAAATCCTCCTCACTTTCCTGTTAAATATTATTTAGAATGCAATGCTCCGTCCCTTAAAGACAGTGTGAGCTGTTGAGTGCTCCATTGACTTCAACAGATGGAGGATGGAACCCATAGTCAAGTTATACCTGTCTAGTTCTTTATTGTTCAGGTAGGCTGGAGAAAATGACTTATGAATGAAGTGACAAGCAGGGTGTGGCCTCAGTCATTCTTTTAACTGCTTAATAAATATGTTAAGTACGAGCATGGTTCAATCATGTAATCTATTCATTTATTCCAACCTGAATTACCATACAGTATTGCTACTGAAAGGTGGAGAACATTCTTTCTCTCATGGGTCATCTATTTCATAATATGTCAAAACTCCTTTTCTTGGAGTGGAACAGGACACAAACATCCACGTACCCCTTTGCATCTGTCCTAAACATGCACTGCTGAAATTGTAGTGTCTGTCCCAGGCTATACTTGCCCACACCTTCCTCCCCTCCACAGGAGCACTGTATAACCTGTCAAGTTGCATCACAAGCATACGCTCCAGTCCCCAAAACACTTGCATAGGTGAGCAACTTTAATCAAGCAGTAGACCAACTGTGAGAATAAATTTTCAGGATGGTACCTGTTCCACTGCCCTCTTTTACCATAATTGTAACAATTATGATATGGACAGTTCTTCAGATTTATTGACTGTAATAATGTGGGTATCTTCCCAACATCCTCGGCATTGAAGACTGATGCAGGGTTCATTTATCTTCCTTGAGTGCCCCTTTTACCAACGATCATCTTAACAGCCCAACTGATTCTTTAGTGAGCTTCCTAGAGAATGAATAGATGAACTTTTAAAAATAGATATAAGATTTTGCATCTTTAGTGAGTTGCTCTTCAAATTCCCTCTTTCCCTGCCTGATTGAAGCTGTACACTTAACTTTACAATGTTTATGCTCTTTCCTGTTTTTGTCACTTGGACTATTATTATTAACAAACATTTATATAGCGCCAGCAGTGTACCTGGCACTTTACAAAGTAATAAAATAGACACGGTCCCTGCCCCTAGGGCTTACAATCTGAGAGACA
>QEPC01001533.1:10263315-10278233 GCA_003113815.1 Sphenodon punctatus
GCCGCACATTGCGCCGCGCGGCCCCGCCCCCTCCCAGATTCCCCGCCGGGATCCCCCCGGCACGTCTGATACGGCGTGACGGGGTGATCCCGGCGGGGAATGAATTGGGTGATTTCGGTACAATGGGTCCCGTAATGTCTGAAATCACCCTATGTGAGAGAGTGCTAGGCATTATATTTTGTGTTGTGGGGAAGTAGCATTATGTATCCAGGCCACTCATCTGCCTCCCCACATTGCTTTGCTAATTCTTCCACTTTACCCCTTTCACTCCTTATCCACCCAATCCCTTCTGCACAGTGCCTTTTGCCTCACCACTCAGCTCCTTACCAAGAGGCATGAATGTGCATATTTAATTTCATATTAACTTATTCAAATCAGCTGATTGCCCGAGAAAACTGTGTTATAGGGCTTTGCGGAAACACCAGAAACAAGTGTTTTTGTTTTGTTTCATAAAAGGTATTAAGCCTAACAATGGTTCTGATGAAATATCACAACTGGCACCAGTGAAACTGAGTTACTGTTAGCATAGTTGCAGCAGATTCTGTAACTCTCCAGGCAAGGTAAAGACTTTTGGCAAAATAGATTTTTAAAAATCAGTTATTCATTATAATGCAATTTAAAAACAAACAACAACTAGAAGTTGAACCAGAGAGCTCATGTGAAGCAGCGTGGCAGAAGTTAAAGAAGAGCTAGAGAGTTTTGCTTTCTGTTTCTTCCCCTTGTGTCCCCTCATTTCAAATAAATTACTGGATCTTACACAGGGTAAATGTGAGATTGTGTACTACTTTGATATAATACAGCAGGCTCTATATTTCTGTAACGGTGAAAGAAAATATAACTCGATAAAGAGCAGCTGATTTGACTATAGAGAAGATAGAGTGATAAACGCTAGGAAGAGCAAAGAATTCCAAGGAACTTGCTTGGAACACTAACCTCTGTCTCAAAGGTGTGTGACCAAAGATCATCAAGGTGGCATGAAGAGTTGGTCTCTTTGGATTGATTTTTTTTCACCACATCTGGACTGGACACACACAGACATTAATTGCTTACATGGCGATGGAGTGTTTTTTGTGGTGTGCAGCTGGCAAGGAAACATTCCTCTCAGAGAAGCACGTTTTTAGTGGAATTCGTGCATTCATCAAGAATAGACTGTTAGACTCTTTGAATTCAGTCAGTATCTGAATGAATGCAGCCACCACCACCAAGTTGAAGCTTGTTCAGCATGCAAACTAGCCAGCAAAGACATTTGTTTAGTATTCCAAGCTACCTGTTTGTTTCAGCTCTGAAACACTTTGCCAGGGGTGTGCAGATGAAATCTGATCATGTTACAGGTCTAAATACAAGTCTTGCCTTTTTGATAGAACTTTCCAGCAGAAATGGCATCTTGTCAGGACCAACCTACAAGTGAGAAGAGAGAAGACAAAAAAGAAAATGAAAAGTCTGTGCATCATTAACAGTCAAGTCTGAGAATGTTTCCAGTTAATTCATACTCAGTGCAAAAAAATGTGCATTTGATATGGTGTCGACAGGGATCTCGTGGAAAAAATCTAAGGTAGGCACTGCTGCTGAGACATTTGGGAACAAAGACAACTTAGCACAGCAAATTCCTGTTACTAGTCAAGGTGTCCTCAGGCACCTTTCTAAACAGGTACAAGAGTTATTCACTGATAATGAAATGAAAAAGGCATGGAGAATTTCCAAGAAAAATTATTGGATGCTAAAATAAGGAATCTAAGCCAGTAGGAAAGAAACTATAAAAGCAGCCAAGATACTTAAAGTGCGGAATGAAATTAAAAGACTCATTGATAACATGGAAGACAGATCTAGGAGATCTAAGAAATTAATTCTTGAGCAGCCTGAAGCAAGTAAGGGCTGGATGTGCTTAAATTTCACAGCACATTCTCTACAACAAAATATTTGCAACTGAAACGCTTGCCTTCATTTTGATCTCAGTAAAGCAGACAAAAGCCTGCAGCCTAAACACCTGTCAGAACACAAAGTATGAGACAAATTTCTGAACAGTGTAGTCAGTGCTTGGGGCTACCTGGAGTAATGAGCTTTATGACATACAGGGGAGAACGATAGAAGCATTCAAAACCAACAGAAAAGAATGTTCTTATTGTGAAGCAGACTTGATAGGGCTAAGCCAGGAGGATTACAGGGCTATGCCAGGAGGGGCACGTTTAAGTGAAAAACTAAATAGTTTTCAAGTGGAAGAATTCCCCATAATTCTGGTTGGAGAGTGAGGGCGAACAGCAGGATTTACTTTCCTGTGGGGAATAGTCAGGATTTGCAGGCTTTTGTGTCAACAGATATTTTGTAGTCTGCAAGAAAATTCTATATACTTTTTTGGAGTTACAGTGAAGCACTGAGGCACTAACGTCACACAGAGGCTTGAGGCCTCCACACTCGTATGTGATTTGGGCTCTGTGATTTATGTTTGTGGATCAAATCACACTGGGAAGTTTGGCAAATGACAAAGGTGGTGATCACAATTTTCTCTAAGGTACATGGCTGCCCTACTCTTGAGATATATAGAGAGAGATGCACTCCAGCCATAGACTTGTATTTTGGGGGACTGCACACAGATGGTTGAGAGACTGAACCTTGCTTCCACTAACTGCTTCCTGTATAACTCCCCTGGTAACTAGTTATTGCACCATTTTCCTCAAGCTGCTCAAAAATCCATTGTTTTAGAATTTGCTCAAAAATCCTTCAAAGCACTGAAATCAGACTGACTGGCCTATAATTCCCTGGGTTTTCCTTTTTCCCTTTCTTAAAGATAGGTATTATGTTTGCTCGGTAAATTTTGGTTAGCAGGATAAACAGACAGCTTTAGTTTATGTGATATGGATTAACATTTGGTAAAATAGGCAATTCTTGATCTTGCTGACTCCTAATCATGTTGCCAAAAATTGCACTGCTCTGCAATGCAGAGATTGCATAGAGGAACTTCCAAAGAGAGTTTGAAATTCTCCTTTTGGCAGAACATGCGCAAAAAGGACAAGTTTTCCTCCATAGCAGAAGAACAAAAAAGACGGTGTGCCCCTGATTTTTGTATTATGGTGGTGGAGACAAATGTTTGTAAGTGAAGAGTTCTTTATTACGAATGGGGAATACTGGGGGAGTTCTGCCTACTCATGCGATAATGTCACTTGTGGAAGTTTGTGCCGTTGCCACGGTTTTTCTGTGGAGTTTGCTGCTGCCCATTGACTGTGCTAGCCTGTATGGTGCCTATGGAAAACCAAACTTTGGGTGGAGATAAAGTACATAGATGGGTAATTGTAAAACAGGTGCTAATTTGAATGACCTCCACATTGCTTTCAGTGGGGATCCATATATTCTAATCACAGATGCTTTTTTTAGAAACGTACCTTCATAAATACATGAGGGCAAAACTACAAATGAGTTGGGAAACAACGTATAAAAAAGGAGGTAAGAAATGGCCATTTTTAAATGGGCACAGCTGAGGGGCTGGGTCCGTGTGCACCACGTGGAGTGCCCATGTACGTCTGGTGAGTGGGAGGTGGATTTAAATGGGCCAGGATGGGTGTGCATCCCTGTCAGTGCACTGCTCATTCCTGCCCCTGCAAGGAGCATCCCAGATTTTTCCTTGATGCTCCGGGGATGGGCATGAGTGGACGGTGCATGGGTCAAAGGAGCACGTGCCCGCCCACACCACCTTCAGACAGGTACTCGGGTGGGTGGGGGTTGGGTGGATCTGTGTGAGCGCGTCCCATTTTAAAAATGCCAATGACTAATGCTTATGCTATTTCAAAATGAAAGCACAGTAATTCAACACAATCAGCAGTTATATAGCCTCTGATTTAATTTATTGAGATGCATGTGAAGAGAGCCAGAAGTATTGTTTGGAAGAAAAGCAGTAAAAATAAAACAGCCAAAAGAATCCTGTGTATAGGAGGGGGTGAGGAGTGGGAAATAATGCTGACAGGATGGTTGCTTTTGTGGTTGGTATTTTGCCAGGTTAAAGTAGAAAAATCAATCTAAAGACAACCCAAAATTACCCTCTCTCCCACCCTTTTTTTAAAAACAGGAAAAAAATAACCTAGGAGTTTCATTCCAGGTTTAAAAACACCACTGTTTGTATCTGGGCAAATCATGGGTTGTTAACAGATCTCACGCGAGTCTGGTTTGGCCTGCTTTGACCCGTCAGGGGCAGCATCACAGTGTTACGTTTGTTCCAGGCCCGCTAGATGTGGACTCTGTTCAGACCCCAGCAGGGGTAGCAGCTGGGCTGAAAATGTGGACCTGGAACTAAGTGGGCCCACAATCCGGTCCCAGCAGCCACCCAGCTGTACCAGAGCGGGCGGAACCGGGTGGGAACATCTGTTTCCAACCTGGTCTGGGGGGGGAGGGGGTTGCTATGGCAATGAGCCATGGCTGCCCGTCATAGTGGGGGCGATGATGGGACGGCAGCAGAGCCGTCACCCGCCAGGCACCCGCACGTCACTTCTCACCCTCTTTCCCAGGCTGGATCTGGCTGTGGTGATGTGTATTTCATTCCTGCCCCTGCAAGGAGCATCCCAGATGCCAGAACTAACCCGGCTGGGGGTAGCCCTCCCCAACCCTGGGTGGGATGATGGCGGTGCTGTCACTTCTGTTAACACACATAGTCAACCCTGTATTGGTTTTAAAATGTCAAGTTCCCATATTAAAATGTTAGTTAAACCAAGCTTCCACTTTAGATGTCCAAAATTCTGATGGCTACTGCTTTAAAAAAAATTAAAATAAATAAATAAATAAATATAAAAAGGTAGAGGAAGTGGTTCTCCTCCTTTGCAAGATTCTGTTCACAAAAAAGGTAGGCTTACGTTGTGTTAAAAGTTCACTTTTCGTGACAAGATTAATGACAGTACTTGAGTGATGCTCTGTACATATCTTTTTCATGAAAGAGACGAACTGTTTAAGTTTAAAATTGTTTTCAGTCATTTGGTCAGATGCTTGGAAGAGAGTTCCTGTTGCATAGGTCACACGGGCTACAATCTTGCACATCAAAAGCATCCTCTCACGCATGAGTTCCTTTCTTAAATCCACCCTCCTCTCTCTTCTATTCACAAAACTATAGTGAGAGACCCTCTGTGTGGGAATCAGACTTTCAAGTCATCAGAATGGTACACAGTCTTAAGTCTGTGGGAACCCACCCATCTTAAACTGGAACGCAGGCTTTTGGGTGGCTGTTGTCCAGTAAAACAGAAGAGCAGGCTGCTCAGCGGCTATAAACTTTATGCACACCAACAGTGGTGCCTAATTGGCTGCTACGTGTGCTTAATTTTGAGTGCCAGAATAATGTAATGTCAATGGGCACACAAGAAGTGCCACATGGGTCAGACAAATGGTCCATCTAGCCTAGCATCCTGTCTCTGACAATGGCCAACTTTGATTGCTTCAGAGAAGTGTACAAAAGGTCATAATGGAGTGGTCCATTCTCTGCTGCTCACTCCCAGGTGTTTCATCCTCTGACCACGAAGCGGAAGAAATTGTCTTTACAATGTGATGGTTACCTGGCCTACTGGACTCTACACGTGGCTCAGTTTCTGCATTATCCTGCATAGTTTTTGTCCTGCTTGGCCTGATCCTTTGCTTCCTCAGCATATGTTTCTTAGTTCACAGCTTGGCTGCTCTTTGGTTTCTACTACTACTACTGACTACTAATCATTTCTATAGCACTGCAAGGCGTTCACAGCACTTTACAATCATAGGTTTTTGGAAACAGGTCCCTGCCCAGTGGGCTTCCAATCAAAGATGGACAAGGGTGAGGGGTAACACAGGGAAAGACAGATACACATATATTCCCGTTTTACAAATGGGAAACTGAGGCTGAGAGTTTTGCAACTTTCCCAAGGTCACCCAGTGAGCTCATGGCTACGGCAGGATTCAAAGCCTGGTTTCCCAGGTCCAGGTTCAGCACCATATCCACTACTTCACAGTGACCTTTGGCTTATGACCAACTTCCAGTTCCTGGCAGCTGATTCCTAGTTACTGTACCAACATGGTGAATAGGCCCTGTTTTGTCTTCCATCTATGGATTCCTAATGTTGTCTCTAGATAAAGACCCTGATACATGTCCCTGAAAAGGCCTCATCTAGACTTCATCTATTTTTATTAACCATTCAGAGTAAAATCCATATCCCACTGAGGTCAATGGAAGCTTTGTCATTAAGAACATAAGAAATGCCATACTGAGCCAGACCACTGATCCATCAAGCCCAGCATCCTGTCCTCCAACAGTGGCTAATTTCAATCACATGGGAGAAGAAGCAACAGTCACAATGGGCAATCCATTCCCCGTTGTTCACTCCCAGCTCCCAACAGTAAGAACTTTATCCCGTAAGCCACTTGGTTAATAGCCATTAATGGACCTACTCTCTAAGAACTTATCCAGGCCTTTTTAAAACTCCGCTATACTACTGGCATTGACAATGTCCTCTGGCAACAAATTCCATAAGTTAATTATGCGGTGCATGAAAAAGTACTTCCTTTTATTGTTTTAAACCTGCCAGCAGCTAGTATCATGGAGTGTCCCCTAGTTCTAGTACTATTTGAGAGGGTAAATAACCATTCCCTATCTACCCATTCCACACCTCTTGAGTTTTTATAAACCTCTATCATGTCCGCTCTGTCTTCTCTTCTCTAAGCTGAAGAGACCCAGCTTGTCAAGCTTCTCTTTGTATGCAAGCCGTTCCATACCCTTTATCAGTTTCGTTGCTCTTCTCTGTACCTATTCTAGTTCAGCTATGTCTTTCTTGAGATGGGGTGACCAGAACTGCACACGCTATTCCAGGTGTGGTTGCACCATTGATTTGTATAGAGGCATTCTGACATCCTCAGTTTTATTCTCTATTCCCTTGCGAATAACTCCTAACATTGTTTGCTTTTTTGATTGCTGCTGCACACTGGGCTGAGGATTTCAGTGTATTGTCCACATTTACTCCCAGATCCTTTTCCTGAGTGGTAACTCCTAGCTTACTACCCAGTAGGGGTGGGACCCCGGGCCCATTACCGGCTACCGGATTTACCGGTTACCGGTTCTCTGAAAACCGGATTCCCGGATTAAATCCGGTATACCGGTACCGGATTTATTTCATTGATTTCAATGGGGCGCTGTGTCCCCATTGAAATCAATGAAATAAATTAATTCCTTCCCCCTCCCCCTCCCAGGCTGCGCGGGTGGAAGGGGGGACACCCCCCACCCACCCTGCCCAGCCTGGATTTTTGTTTAAAAAAAGACGCAGAGGCGAGCCCACCCCCCAGCACCAGCGGCCGCGGCGTCCCCGCAGCCGCCGGTAAGTATGACCCGATCCCTGGGGGGGGTGTTTAACACCCCCCCAACCCCCCAGGGATCACCCCTACTAAAGTTCAGTGCGCTTACCTTTGGGAGCTGCGGCGGCGGCGGGCGGTCCGGCGGCCTCAGCGCCGGCTGTGGCTGCCGGCGTCAGAGACGCTCTAGGCCTTCCGGGGAAACCCGGAAGTTCCCCGGAAGGCCTAGAGCGTCCTGACGCCGGCAGCCACAGCCGGCGCTGAGGCCGCCGGACCGCCCGCCGCCGCCGCCGGAGCTCCGCAAGCAAGGTAAGCGCACTGAACTTTAGTAGGGGTGATCCCTGGGGGGTTGGGGGGGTGTTAAACCCCCCCCCCAGGGATCGGGTCATACTTACCGGCGGCTGCGGGGACGCCGCGGCCGCTGGTGCTGGGGGGTGGGCTCGCCTTCGCCTTCGCCTCCGGGTCCGGGTCTGACTCTGTTCTTTTTTTAAACAAAAAGCCAGGCTGGGCAGGGTGGGTGGGGGGTGTCCCCCCTTCCACCCGCGCAGCCTGGACTCGGGGAGGTTTTTTTTTTAAAAAACTGTTTTGCTGGGGCTTTAAATTTTTTTACATTGCAGCCATTTTTAAATGGCTGCAATGTAAAAAAAACCGGTACACCGAAATCCGGTACCGGGTCCGGATTACCGGGTCGAATCCGGTAATGCCGGTACACCCGATACCGGCATTATCGGATACCGGTAGATCCGGAATTCCCACCCCTACTACCCAGCATTGTGTACTCATAGTTTGGGTTATTTTTCCCTATGTGCATCACTTTGCACTTGTCCACATTAAATCTCATCTGCCATTTAGATGCCCAGGCACCTAGTCTCGTAAGATACTATTGCAGTTCTTCACAGTCTGCTTGTTTTTAACTACCTTGAATAACTTGGTGTCATGTACACATTTGATCACCTCACTTTTAACGCCCTTTCCAGATCATTAATGAATACATTAAACAGGACCGGTTCCAATACAGAACCCTGGGGCACACCACCTTTTACATCTCTTCATTGTGAAAACTGACCATTCAGTCCTACTCTTTGCTTCCTGTCCTTTAACCAGTTTCTGATCCATAGTAAGACACTATCTCCTATCCCATGACTTTTTAATTTTCTCAAGAGTCTTTTATGTGGGATCTTATCAAATGTTTTCTGGAAATGCCAGGTACGCGATATGTACCAGGTCTCCCTTGTCCACATGCTTATTTACACCCTCAAAGAATTCCAACAGATTAGTGAAGCATGACTTACCTTTGCTAAATCCATGTTGACTCTTCCCCATTAAGCCATGATTATCAACATGCCCAGCAATTCTGTTCTTAATTATAGTTTCCACCATTTTGCCCAGCACAAACGTCAAGCTTACTGGTCTGTAGTTTCCAGGATCACCTCTGGATCTCTCTTTAAATATCGGGGTTACAATTGCCACCCTCCAGTCCTCAGGTACAGTGGCAGATTTTACCAATAGGTTACAAATTACTAACAGTAGGTCTGCAATTTCATATTTGAGTTTCTTCAAAACTCTGGGGTGAATGCCATCTGGTCCTGGTGATTTGTTAGTATTTAGTTTGTCAATTTGCTCTAGGACCTCCTGCAGAGCCACGTTGATTTTTGACTTCAATGAAAGTAGGATTTCATACTAATCTGTATTATTACCTTTAGATGACTAGCAGATCATGCTTCTGTTCAGTATATTCCTGTTTGGCCACAGTGATCTACACATTCGTCATTTCCATTCTCTGCTGCTTCAGTGCATTTTAATGAAGGATAAACATTCAAGGCTGCCATGTGAAAGGAGAAAAGCATGATAGAGCTCATCTTTTTCTGTGTGACCTGGGATTAGTACATATCACTCTGGCACTATTAACTGTACAATGCTTATGCCCAATACCTGATTTTTATCAGATATTGGAGTGTTCAAGGTAATGTTTTCATTACCTTCAGGATAAAATATTAAGATAACTCTTTTTAGCTTTTCCTTCAGTTGTCAGGAAAAGAAAACATCTTTTAGTAGTTGTGATTGATCATTGTCTGAACATGAGCTAGCAGTAAGATGCTGTTGCAAAAAAAATAAAGCTAACGCAACCTTAAGCTGCATCAGCCAAAAAGCACTGTAGTGTGTATGCAAGACATTGGAAGTCACTGTGCAGAATTGGGGAGGGTACAGAGGAGCGCAACAGGTCAGCTTTGAGAAAAGAAAACATAAGGTTGTATAGTACGTCTGCCATAAAGAAGATGGAGAACAATTGTTATCCCTTGCTGTGGAGGGCAGGACAAGAGGAAATGGGTATAAGCTGCAGGAAGAGAGATTTAGACCGAGTCTCAAGGGAAAGTACCTGACTGTAAGGGCAGTCGGGCAAAGGAACAGAATGACCATGAAGTTATCGATTCTCCATCATTGAAGATTTTTAAGAAGAGCCTGGATGAACATATGTCTGGGATGATCTAGGTATGGCAGATCCTGCACCAAGCAGAGGGCTGGACTCAATGACTCTCATGGTCCCTTCCAACTCCATGATTCTAGCTCTATGACTGGGGCAGGACTAATTTATCTGATACACTGATCCAGTCTTTTTTAGAAACTTAATAGGGTGAGGATTCCTCCTCCTCAAAGTAACAACCTTTGGTAAGTTGTTGCATTACCCAGCTACTCTCTTACTTAGAAGAAAGAGTCCCTGCCTTGAAGGACTCGTGTTCTGCAGAGATTAGACCGACCAAAGATAAGAGCAGTAGTAGAAAGGTAAAACAACTTGCCAAAGGTCACACTGCAAGTCAGTGGCAGAGATGGCAAAAGAATCCAAGTCGCCAGTCCAGCACCCTAACACCTGGATTGTTCTGCCTCGCTATCAAAGAGAAATAGAATATAATAGAAGTGGGAATTGAGATTTAGATTAAATCCATAACTGCACAGAAGGGGCTGTTAAGGATTAATTTGTACTGAACCAAAACAGCACAAAATGAAGCCTGTTTCAGTTTGGTTCTAAAATAAAAAATTACTGTGCATGTGCAAAATGACTAGCGACCTCATTTTGGGTTTGGATTTTACCCTGAAAACCATTCTGTGCCTGCGCACCCTTTTCCAAAATAATGTCGGCAGCATCAATGCCATTTTGGAAAAGGGCAGCCATTCTACACATACGCGATGGCCATTTTGGGCATGTGCAGATGGACTGCCCTTTTCCAAAATGGTGGCGACTCTGGCAGCACCATTTTGGAAAAGGTCTGGAGACTTTTTTTGCATGCACACTAATTTTTTTAATTCTTATTTTTTTTAATTACTGCACATGCGCAAAATGACCACCAGACCATTCTATGCATCTGCACTTTTTTCAAGTTGGCTAAATCCAGTAACTTTGGGAAACAAAACAAAAATAGTTTGCTACAACTTTGCATCCAAAAGACCACTCCTAGAATATCATGCCAGAAATTGTTTGTCGTTTAAGTAGCATGTTGATAGGATAATTTGACATTTAAGTAGCCTGGATAGGATTATAGGTTCTTTCACTTCTGCAATCTGGTTTGGATATTTAAATGGGCTTGCTGGTCTTGTTCATGTCTCTAGTGGACATTTATCCATCTCACAAAACACCCACACAATTTGGCACAATTCAATATAACTGGCAGCCCTTCTTGAAGGGGCCCCACAGTGGAACAGAAACTGGTTGCGAAGTGTTTGGCTTCGGTTGCTTTGGCAGTTCTGTGAGGAAGTCTGCACAACTTCTGCCAGTCCTATCAGTCTCCTCACAGGCATGAGCAATGACCAAATTCTGCCAAAATTAGAAAATGGAAATTCAAGAGCCAAACTGATAAAGCTGAAACACATTATCTCAACTTTGTGGTTCTGAATAAAGGTGACAAAATATTTACCTCAGACAGCATGAGAATATCTTAACACTGCAAATGCTTAGTAGGGTATTGCGTATTAAACCGCAGCAATTTAATATCCACAAAAACCCTTTTAGTTGTGATTTTACCATACAGGAGTGGGAAGCTTCTTCCCTTCAGCAGGCCACTTCAAAGCTTAGTACAAGCTTCACAGACAGGATAGAAGTTGGAGTGGGGGGGTGCTTAAAGGTATGCTCAGGTTGAGGGGAAGAAAAGGGAGGACCCGGAGTCTATGCCATGGATCCATCCCCTGTTCTTGTGTGAATGCCTTCATCTTTGCTGCCTTCCCCTAAGCTCGCTCTTTCACTGCTTGAGGACTGAGACAGAATATATGGGCCAGATCCAGGAATTGGGAAGGGGCCAAATAAAAAACCATCATGGGCCATATATGGCCCTAAGTTAGGCCAGGGGTTCCTCACCCCTGCCATTCAACAATAATCGGTTTAAATCTGACCATATTTGTATTGGAAACCTTAAATTGTACTAGCAACTGACCCAGATCTGGGTGCAAGGTAAATAAATTTTCTACATTCAGATAAATTAAAGATACCACCTTGTGTTGTTTTCTTTATATTTTCATACTGTTATCCCCTTCTTTCTCCATCACCATGTTATTGCTCAGAGCAGTAAAGACCATGGCATAGAGAGAGAAAATATTCTTTTAAGTGCAGTTGTATTTATTTTAACTCATGCAAGACTGTCAAGGTACGGTGGTCAGTTTCACCCACTTATAAATACTGAGCACAGAGTGTTTTGTTTTTTAAAGAAATATATTTATTTTTTTAAAAAAAACATTTAAAAAGCATTTAGGGAATTCTGAAGGATCTCAGTCAAGCAGAAAATTTTTCCTTGGCTGTTCGTGGTAAGTACCATACTGCGCTATTGACTCAAGAACAGCCTTGTAGGCAGAGAGATCACCATTGACTGGGCTCTCTCATTAATTTTCCACATTATTTTATTTAGTCTCCTTTTACGGTAATGTTTCTAGTTGAAAGACATTTACTTAGTTCACCACTTCCTCTGTGGTCATCATGACGCACCTTCACTTCACATCTGTTACTTTGTCTTCATTAGGAAATATATACCAACTATTCTATAAATAGAGACCCTCCTTATTCCTACTAGTATACAGTAACTAGTGTAATAAAATGTCATATTTCTCATTTTGGTTATGGAGAGAGAGCAGTTTTCACGACTTTCCATAGCTTAGTCACAAAGGGTGCTGTAGAACAGACATAGGTATTTGTCTAAACTATTATGGCCTACGGCCACATAAATAAATTTATTTACTTTACTTACTAGGTATCTGTTTTATATCTAAATAGAATTGATCATTTAAAGTCTTTTGGAGTATTAATAATTTGTCCATCTTGTTAACAATATGGAACTTCTGTAATCTGGTGATTATGGGTATTTAGAATCAAAAAGTATTTAATATTTTTAAGTCAAGATGTTGCTTTAACCTAAATGTCCTTTCCATTGACCAAAATTGCTTTAGTACTTTAGCTACAATATTAGAGGTGAGATTTTTCACTAAGCAGATATGCAAAGTTATGCTGAGGGAGCCCTAGTCAATCTCATAAGAACATGAATAGTGCCATACTGGATCAGACCAATAAGAACATAAGTAGTGCCATACTGAGTCAGACCAACGGTCCAAGCCCAGCATCCTGTCCTCCGACAGTGGTCAATCTCGATTGCATGGGAGAAGAACCAACCGTCACAATGGGCAATCCACTCCCAGCTCCCGACAGTAAGAAGTTCATCCCGTAAGCTACTTGGTTAATAGCCATTAATGGACCTACTCTCCAAGAACTTATCCAGTCCTTTTTTAAACCCAGCTATACTACTGTCCTTGACAATGTCCTCTGGCAACAAATTCCATAAGTTAATTATGCATTGAGTGAAAAAGTACTTCTTTTTATTTGTTTTAAATCTGCTGGCACCTAGTTTCATGGAGTGTCCCCTAGTTCTAGTACTATTTGAGAGGGTAAATAACTATTCCCAATCTACTCATTCCACACTACTACTCAAGATTTTATAAACCTCTTATATGTCCCCTCTCAGTCTCAATGGTCCATCAAGCCTGTCCTGCCTCCAACAGTGGTCAATCTTTGTCTCCTGGGAGAAGTACGTAACAGGTCACAATGGACAATCCATTCCCTGTTGTTCCAGCCCCCAACAGTAAGAGGTTATGTCCCCAAAACCTACTTGGCTAATAGCCATTAATGGACATATCCTCCAAGAACTTATCCAGTCCCTTTTTAAAGCTAGTTACACTACTGGCCTTGATCACTTCCTCTGGCAGTAAATTCCACAAGTTAATTGTGCAGTGAGTGAAAAAATACTTTAAAAATTTGTTTTAAATCTGCTGCCAGTTAATTTCATGGAATGTCCCCTTATTCTAGTACTGTGGAAAGGGTAAATAACTGCTCCCTATTTATGTGTTCCACACCACTCATGATTTTATAAACTTCTATCATATCCCCTCTCACTCATCTCTTCTCCAAAATTCCCTCTTGGCCTCTCATTAATGTCTCGCATCTAATTTGGCAATGCTTATGCCCTTTCCTATTTTCTTCATTAGGACTAGCTTTCCATTTTTAAAGAACACCTATTTGGCTCAAATAACCTCCTTCATCTTTCCATTTAGTCACGCTGGCAGATGTTTGGTCCTCTTTCTACCTTTTTTTAATTTGTGGAATACATTTAATTTGTGCTTCCAAGATGGTGTTTTTAAATTATCTCCATGCTGCTTGCACACGTATAACTCTTGTAACTGCTCCTTAGTTTCCCTCAAACTAATTTTGTCGTTTTTGCATAGTTCCCCTTTTAAAATTTAAATGTTTCTGTGTTAGTTTCATTTGTCAATCTCCCTCCTACATCAAATTTTATTGTTATGGTCCTTCCTCATGTATAGTTTCTTGTAGAACTATATTTTCTTCCAGCGGTAGCTGGAAGAAACTTAAATGCACAGCCACTGTTCATTATAAACAGAGGACTGCTGAAGTCCCGATTTTGAGGAAACCACTTGCCCTACTTTTCTGAAAATTTAACGATGGCTGTAAGTTGCGAAGACCATCATACCCACAAAGTTTGAAGAAGATCCATGGGGAAAATAAAATGTTATGACTGTTTTAACGTTAATTGCTTGTGGTCAAAATACACAGCATCCTCATGATTTTGAATCATCAATATCTCCTCCCCCTGGATGAGTTGAGCCCCCAAACTTCACAGGATTGCAGCATGAGATCAATAACAACCGTTTTTGAAATATCATAGTAATTGGTACAGCCCAAACCAAGATATTGATGATAAACTGAGTCTGCAGGCTCACGCATGTGCACTTGAGATCGTCTCTCCTGTCAGAGAGCCGAGGAAGCAGCTGCGTCCCATCCCCCTGTGAGCTGTTGCCTCCTCCTCCTGCTGCTGCTGTTGTTGCCCAGCCCCCTGGCAACCCACAAACCCCGAACTCACACTCCCCAACCCCCGCCAACACCCCCCGCCAGCCGCGATCTCACCCCCGCAAGCCCAGACCTCATCCCCACCAGCTCCCTATCTCCTGTCCCCCTCTCCATCACCCCGGCCCAACCGGAGACTCCCCACAACCCCCCGTGCAAACCTCCCAACCCCCCTCCATCTACCCAGCCTGACCGGGGACACCCCCCGCATCAACCTCCCACCCCCTCTCCATCTCCCCAGCCCGACCCGCAC
>QEPC01001533.1:10278308-10289562 GCA_003113815.1 Sphenodon punctatus
CCAACCCTTGCTACAACCTCCCGCCCCCAGCTCCATCCCCCCACCCAGACCTGAACCCCCCCAAGCCCACACCAACCTCATGCCCCCCCCACTGCATCCCCCCGGCCCTGACCTGACACCTGCTGCTGCTTGAACCACCGCTGCCGCTACGCCTTAAGGTATGCAGGGGCAAGAGGTAGGAAAGGGGGCTAGGACAGGAGCAGGAGCGGTCTTCAGGGGCAGGGGGTAGGAAGGGGGGCTAGGGCAGGAGCATGAGGGTAAGAAGAGGGGATGGGGCGCATCTGTAGGGGCAGAGGGTAGGAAGGGGGGGCGGTCTGCAGGGGCAGGATGTAGGAAGAGGGGGTAGGGCAGGAGCAGGGGAACATGGGGGTAAGAAGAGGGGATGGGGTAGGAAGCGGAGATGGGGCGGATCTGCAGCTGTAGGAGGGGGGGCAGTCTGCAGGCACAAGAAGCTAGGAAGTGGGAGCTGAGGGGGGGTAATCTACACCCACAACACATAGACAATACACACACACACATGCTCCCCCCACAGACACCCCCACACACTACCATACACAGACAACCCCACATCCCCCCCACAGAGCCCCACAGAGCCCTACACCCACAACACATAGACAATACACAGACACCCACAGAGCCCACACCAACATCTACACACACCCACACACACACCCATCTGTCAACAGATGCCCACATAGACACCAACAAACACCCTCACCTGCCCCCAACTCCCGCCACCCCTTGCAAGCCCCAAACCCCGCGTACCCCCGCCAGCCCCGACCTCACCCCCACAATTTTTTCACAGTGCATTAAGTCTGTTTGTACACAACTGCATTCTGTAGAACAAATTGTATAATGTTATGTATACTCAGATTGTTAGCCCTTTATTGTATGAAGTGTATACAATTTGTATACATGTAAACCACAGACTTAATGCACTGTGAAAAAATTGTTGTCGAATGATGTTAATAAATAAAAGTGTAATAATGTAAAAATGGGATAGTTTAGTTATTGATAAGAATGAATAAAAGTATGTATAGTAAGGAATTTAGTACATATATTACATTTATGTTGATGAGGATAAAATATTTAATATTGTTCAAATTGTGAAATAATTGCATGTTTTTTGGCATTTATGTTTTGTTGCACTGTATGGAGTGGGAGGTTTTTTGAATTGTAATTGTACTGAATTTGGGTTTTTTTGTGGATGTTAAGAAAGGTTTTGTGAATTTAAGGGTTTTTTTTAAACTGTTACGTTTTTTTGTTTTAGTTAATATATATAAGTGAATGTTACCAATCTTCTGTATAGAAACCTTAAATGTAATAAACTACAGAGCTTATTACCTTAAAATTTAGCTTGTCTCATGAGGTCTCAGTGAGGTACAGAATAAGACAAGTCAATATATTACAGTTGTCTGTGTGCAAAATTTGATTGCAATGTAAGAGCAAAGTTTTAGACTTTGTGAATAAGTGCACTGAATTTTGAAATAGCTGTACCAGTTATGTTTATGCTTTTATGTTTAAAATCTCCTCTAGTCTGGGAACAAATAATGGTTAAATTAGTCATAAGCAATAGAAATAGGAGTTATAACAAAAGATAAAAATAAACTTTTACGTTTGCTAGAACTATAGTATTCTGAAGTAGCACAAAATATAGTCTTAATTAGACCAAAAGTTCTTTGCAAAATTATTTCCTTGCATGTACATTTCTACTTGAACTACCATTGGATCTGAAGGAGGAAAGTGAATATGCTGCATAAAGGGATTGATTCTCCAAAACTATACTCCTCAGGGCCTTCATGTGTGCATATTAGTAGTATTTTCTTTTATATATCACTGGAAATGTGCCAGGCACTGAACAGTCATGATTACAGTTAGGTCTGTGGTCCCAGAGGGCTTTACTGCTCTGTGAGCGGGAGGGGGCGGGGTAGAAAAAATCGTAAAATAAAATAAATACAAATTTACAGTCTAGAATGGACAAGGTCACATAGGGAGGGCCAGGGATACATTTCTGAAGCAGAGACAGTGCAGGTGTTTAGCTTAGTTACATGGGAGGGGGGCTGATCCTGAGGGATGAGACAGCATAAAGAGAAGCATAAAGGAACAATCTTTGGGGTGAGGAGTTGGGGAAGGCCTGATGGAAGAGGTACATTTTTAGGAGGGATTTGAAAGTTGCAAGGAAGGAAGCAGGGTGTATGTGTTCAGAGACAGAGTTCCAAGCATAGAGGGCAGCATGAGAGAAGAGGCAGAGATGCTTTAGGAGAGAGTCTGGGGCAGGTGACGGTGGTGGTAGAGGACGGTAGCAGACTAGAGGAGATAAGTTCCTGGGCACAAATGTAGCAGGAAAAGAGGGCAGAAAGTTATGATTCACAGTCATATCCCATGACGCTGAGGATGTTTTTTAAACAAGATGCTACCACGTATGGCCACCCATTAACCGCACATCCAACTGCTCATTTGAAGATAGTGGACGGGGGTGTGCACTCCTGTGAGCCACACAACCACCCACTCATGGCCACTCACGGGGAACTGCCGAAAAATCTGTAATGCACCGTGTGGGGCAAGCCAAAAACAGCTGAAACAGAGGGGGACAAAAGAATTCTCATGAGTATTTTACGAGAATCAAGATGGGAGGGCGAGAACTCGAGTGTTCTTGCCCCCCCTCTCAAGTTCTTGCAAATTACTTGAGGGGGGTTGCATGCGGGGGGACTGCACGGAAGCCAGAGGTGAGCAGGGGGCAAAGACAAACCCCCTGAGTACCTACGGCCCCTACCTGGCCTCCCCGTCTAGGGAGGAAGGGAAAGTTCGGGCGAGGGCAGGGGTTTGGGGTTGTAGTTGGGGTTGGGCAGGGGTGTACTTACCATCGGGGGGGGTTCTGATGCCCCACCCATGTGGTGTTCTGCGTCGCGCTGGGCCCCTTCCCAGATCTTCAGTTTAAAAGGGGGGGGGGAAGGGCTGTGTATGCTCAGAAGAGCTGCTCGACCCTGCGGGTGCCATCTTTAAAAAGGGTGCGCCGAACCGAGCAGCACTCTGACCATGCTCCAGCTGTGGGGGGGGTTCTTTTAAACTGAAGAGGGGGCCCAGCACGGCGTGACCCCCCAGATGGTAAGTACGCCCCTGCCCTAGCCCTCTAGGACCCCAAACCTCTGACCTGTCCCCACCCAAGCTTCCCCTTCCCCTCCCAGGCAGGTGCCGGAGGTACTCAGGGAGCTTGTCTTTGCCCCCTGCTCACCTCGGGCCAGCCCCCTCAAATTCTCGTCGTGTCTCAACGAGAAGAGGAGGGTGTCTTCACTCAAGGCAAGACAAGACACACGCTCCCCCTTTCTCATCGAGAACTGGCGAGACAATTGAGCCAAGTTTCAGCCCTACCAAAAAAGTGTGTGGAGACAGGCACCCATACATCCCTTGCCCATATGAACTGGGGTGTCCACCCATGCCAGCAGACCGGTCCACAGCTGGCCACTTAGCTGGTCCTGCCCATAGCCCTGCTGGGCACTCTTAAAAGACACACATGTGAAATACACTATCATGGTGGCTCAAAACACACAGAACCCTCCTTGCGATACATGCGAGAAGAGGCAGCACCATGGAGGACAGCAGCTTCCTGCATGGAGTATAGCTTGCGCACCCATTGTTACCCAACACTGCCAGCAGCTGCAGTGGCTGAACTGGCTGCTGCAGCTTCATGCTTTTATGGTGTCAGGGGCTGTGTGTCATGGTAGAGGGCATGAAACCATGGCAGGTCTTGTGGTAGGGGGTGTTGCTGGGGGGGTGGGGTGGAACAGCTGTCTGTTTGAGAAGTTTGCAGGGTCAGTCCAGGAGTGCATGGAGGCTGCTTGTGTGGGTGTGGTGGCCTCCTTGGGAGCCGCCTGTTAGAATCCCTCCCCACTCACTCCACACACATGGGTGTTCCGCATCCGTGCCACTCAGCAGCCCTGGACACCTCCTCAAGCCTTGCTCGTTTAAAATCACCCTGAATTTCTACCATATTTTCTTATATTAAAAAGAGAAGACACCGTGTCATTAAGTTACTTCTGGCCCTCTGTCTTTTGAGGGAGTTTCTGATTTATTTTTTATGCTGGACATAAATCCCAGTTTTACTATTTTACCTTTTTTGTGTAATTCATTTGCCTGAATTGGCAGAATAGCTTGATTGCACAATTATACTCATTTCATTATACCTGTGGGCAATGAACCAGTAATTATTAATATAAAAAACTATTTCATAATATTATATATGGATATTTCTTTGACATTCCCTCTAGGTAATTAGTATTATACAGTCTGATTGTCATTTTTATCTTTCAGCTGTCTGAGTAACAGCAGAAAGGCAGTTTTGCTCATTAAAAATGTGTTCCATTTTATGATTTGCACATGAGTAGTAAAGTATAGAGCAACTTTATTGAGAACAATTTTTTTTTAAAAAAAAAAGTTCCATTGATGAGGGATATATGTCGTCTTCACAGCTGTTGCCTTATTTGGCAACTGTAGTAAAGAGGACACAGTCCTGAGTGGGCCTACAGATGTGATTGAGAATGAAGTTGGGGCAGACTTGACAATGCAGAGAAGTTTGCATTGCTGGTGCCTGCACTTGTGCTGTGTGTAACATTGGGCCTGCTCTACGTCTTGAAGCCCATGTACTTTTCCTGAATGCTACTGACTTTTAAAGGAATAATTGCTCCTGCTTCACAAAAAAAATAAAAGTTGCTCTAGTGAAAAGTTTGATAAGCAAAGTTGTTAGGCAATGTCTTTGATATAGGGGTGAAATGCACTGAATTGTAACTCTGAATTTTGAAGTGACTTTAGGGGGAAAACGTAACTAGGCCTTTCCAAATGTGTAAGGCCCTTCCTGTATGCCTATCTATTGGCTGATATTTATTCTACAATTAAATATATGTAATATATTTGATGTACTCTTAGACCTTGCTTCTTGGAAAGCACCATTTTTGAAACACTGCATCTTTCTCCAGTTGCACTAATATGCTTCAGGGATAGCAAACACTATGTTAAGAAAATACAGTGATAAAAGGACAGACATTTCTTGAACCTGACATTCTTACCTGAAAACAGAAGAGAATTATTAAACATTTAGACTTTCTCAGTGTTGAGGTTTTTTTTATTATTTTAACTTTAGAGGGCATTTTAAGGAGGGAGGGGTGGGGAGTCTGTTGTAATGTCCCAACAATAAATTTGAGTTATCAGCAGCTTTTGGGTATATCACCAGCAGTGGGCAAAAGAAGTATTTCACTTTGATCTAATGATGTCTTGCTTTAGTGATACTACTTCAACAAAGCATTGCATAAATTAAAGTATATTTCTAATAGGGCAAGTCATCTGCTTACCTAAGTGACCTATTGTAGAAACCATGTAGAAGTTACCATTTTGTAGTCCCGGACAAAAGCTAATTAATACTGTTCTACCAGGCTGTCAGCAGAGGTCCACCAGCTCAGTGATATTTTAAACCCAGGCAAGTTGTTGTTTGTTTATTTTTAAAAAAATTTATCGCCCTTCCCTAAAGAAGGCTTAGGCGGGCTTACAACATATAATAAAACATATAAGAAACAGTCTATTAAAAAAGGTAAAATACAAAAACAACCCCAAAGTCCCATAAAACCCACCCAACACCACCTCCCCATTTCCCACATCCACCCCCCCACATTTTATTTTCCCAACCCACCCTCCCCAACACCACCATCCAAACTTCTATCCCATCCCCCACTCCCCTCCTCTGAAGTCTTGCAGGCCCGGCAGAACGCCAACAGACTTGGGTCCAGACGAGCTTCCTCCAGGAGGGAGTTCCATAATCGTGGCCCAGCCACCGAGAACACCCTCTCCATTGTGGCCCCTCGCTTTACGAGGGGGACCTCCAAGAAGGTGCCCCTGACGGACCAAAGGGGCCACTCTGGGGTGTGGAGGGTGAGGTGGTCCATGAGATATGAGGGTCTAAGACCGTGTAGGGCTTTGTAGGCCAGGACCAAAACCTTTAATCTGGCTCAGTACGCTATAGGCAACCAGTGCAGTGCGCGGAGCATGGGAGTAATATGTTCCCGTCGGCTCGTCTCCATAAGGAGACGAGCCGCTGCATTCTGCACTAGCTGCAGCCTCCGAACCAACGTCAAGGGAAGCCCCACGTAGAGCGCATTACAGTAGTCCAGCCTCGAGGAGATGAAGGCATGGATGATGGTGGCTAGGTCAGGTCTGGAAATATATGGACGCAGTCTCCGCACCAGATACAGCTGGCGGAAGGCAGCCTTCACCACCATCTCCACCTGCCGATCTAGGCGGAGATCTTAGTCCAATAATACTCCCAGATTCCGAACCTGCTGGGCTACGGGAGGGCGGACCCCCTCTATGAGGGGAGCCAACACCTCCCTCGCCCTACCCACTGCCATCACCTCCGTCTTATCAGGATTGAGCTTCAGTTTGCTCTGCCGTAACCAATCCGCCATGGCCTCCAAACATTGGAACAGTACTGAGACAGCAGGACCTGGGTTGGTTGAAAAAGAGAGGTAAAGCTGGATGTCATCAGCGTATTGGTGGCAGTGCACCCCAAACCCTCTCACGATCTCCCCCCAAGGGCTGCATATATACATTAAACAATAATGGAAATAGAATTGAACCTTGTGAAATGCCACAATCCAGGGCCCGGGGCCTCGAAGACTCAGCCCCCAGGACAACCCACTGGCTTCTCCCCAAGAGGAATGATTGGAACCATCCAAGAACAGTCCCGTCCAGACCCCCCCCGAGCTCACAATCGTCTCAACAGCACCCCATGGTCCACTGTGTCAAAAGCGGCTGAGAGATCTAGCAGGACCAGAAGTGTTGAACATCCTGCGTCCATTTCCCAGCGGAGATCGTCCACCAAGGCCACCAACGCCGTCTCTGTACCATAGCTGGGGCAGAACCCTGATTGACATGGGTTGAGGGAACCGACACTGTAAAGATGAGCCTGGAGCTGCCGTGCCACCGCCCGTTCAATAACCTTCCCTAAAAAGGAAAGGTTAGAGACAGGTCGGTAGCTGGCGAGTGCATCCACATCCAAAGATGGCTTCTTCAGCAGGGGGCACACCATGGCCTCCTTGATACGGGGGGGGCAATCTTCCCTGCCAAAGGGACTCATTGATTACCCTCGCCAACTCCATCCCCAATGTCTCCCTGGAGGCTTTCACCAACCAGGACGGGCGTGGATCTAATTCACAACTGGTGGCTCTCACAGACCCCAGGACATCCACAGCATCGGCTGGCGTCACTTCCTGTAACTCAGCCCTAAAAGATGGACCAGACGGGGCCTCCATCACCTCGCGCTCCATCTCTACTGTTCCTAATCCAGTGTCCAAGTTGCTCTGTTCCGAGCGATCTTGTCTGCAAAGGAGATGGCAAACTCCTCACAGCGGGCCTGGGACAAGTCCCCATCCAGGCGGAGGGAGGCCGGACTGACCAGCCCCCGCACCACCCAGAACAGCTCAGCTAGACGCGACTTTGCAGACGCTATGAGGGCAGCAAAGAATCCTTTCTTTGCCGTCCTCACAGCCTCAACATAGGACTGCAAATGCGCCCTATGGAGAAGTTGGTTGGATTCAGCACGAGTCTGACGCCAGCGTCGCTCTGGTCGCCTACCTGCCTGCTTCATACACTACATTGGCAAACTGTGGGCCGCACTACATTGGCAAACTAATAAGAGGCATGCTTCATAATCAGCAAAGCCTAGAATGTTTTTCTTTGGTCATTATGCATGGATATAACGTTTTTTCTTTAAATTCCAATTATGTTCACATCTCATTTTTTATGCCTTTCAAAAAAGTCCAACTGACCCAAACAGAGAGCTTGCTGCTACCTTACTGGGATTGTGCATCTACAACCGAGTTTCTGTGCAGGTGCTTTGAAGAACATTTTTTATTACACAATCATATGTTCAACAGTAACAATACAACAGAAGATCAATTCTTAAAATTGGGCAGAAGTATTTTTTTATCACCAGTGTTGCTTGTTGCATTAGAAAACCCCAGTAATTTGGGGCCAGATAGTCATAGACGGACTCAACAACCACATTGCCAACTACCTAAATCTAAGACTGTTAAGATTTTAGAATAAATATAGTCATGCTCTTAAATTTATTTGTAATAATTAGAATATTAGTAAATGTATTTCACACCAGAGTAAACATCAAACCAAACTGTGTTGTTGTTTTTTACTTCTTGGTAAACACTAATTTCACAGCTCAGAAAGCTTCATAATTATCATCAAATTAACATTTATTGAGATGGTTGCTACTTGCTAATAACGTATTTCATAAGCTATGAATTAAAAAAAATTTTTTTAAGGAGAACACGTGCTCTGAAGTGACCAGAAACCTTTAGCTGTTGTAACATACATCCTGTGTCTATAAGTAACACTGGTTTTCAGTATGACCAGTATATGATGCAGAAGCAAGCTACAGAAACTCCTATATCATTTATGGGACCAGTAACAGGTGTACACCCATCTCTGGTATGAAGAAAATTCAGTTTATGGTGAAGTAAATTTCTCCCTGGTCTTAATGCTTTATGTCAATGGAAAATATTGAGAGCTATTTTCCTGATTCTTCTTCCCTCCTTGCCACATCAGATTTTAACAGCTGGAACCTTTATTAATGGGGATCGTGTAGCTCTGCCAACTTCAATAGAGTGATACCACTTTTACACCAGTGGGTGATTTAGAAATTTATACCAGTGGTTCCCAAAATGTTTCCTGTGTGTCTCATCTTGAAATGCCATAAGGCCCATGAATAAAATGATGCCATTTAGCAACAAAGACATGTGTGAGTAAATCGGATATCTATCAAAATTGTAAACCCATCTGCAGATGGTAAGACTCACAGTTTGGGAAGCACTAATCTGCACCGAAATTTACTACAAATTTTTAATTGGATGCATTTGAGACCAAAAGCATACATCAAACGGATTTCCCTTTGTACAAAATAGTTTAGGAAGCCTGTTAGTTGAGTTTGTTTAGAACACGCTGCTGACCTGTGTGACTGTCACAGATTTGATTCACCTTTGCACAGTCTGTGAGAGAAGGTGTCACCGCCAAGTCTAGTAGAGAGGATGGCACCATCAGCAGCCTGAAACTGCAAGATCAGCTGGTGGGTTGAGGTCACAGACTCTGAACAAACTTCTTGGATGCCGGTAGTTTCCCATCACAAACTGGTTTCTACAATTACATATGGTTCCCCTCTGGGCTTCTACTCTTCAGGGATGGGAGATCAGACTGAAAATCAGAATTGGATCAAAATCAGAATCTTGATTCAGTTGCTTTGTGTTTAAATCGGTTCAGAATAAATTCTTATTTTCCCCCCATCAACATCAATGGGAAAGATTTCCTGATTCTTGGGGATTCCATTGAGAAACCAAACCTATTCATTTATTTAGTTCAGTTTTTACCCCAGCCTTCCAAATGACTCAGGGTGGCTTACAAAACATAAAAACAATACATATAAAAACAGCATAAAAAGAAAAAAACCCAAACCCCCAATGTTTCCCCACCGCTGCCTGACGCCCCCATTACACCCCTATCCTAAATATCCACCAACCCCCCATTCCCTATCCCTGCCCACCAAATGCCCTAACAAATAAAAGGATCTTACACCGCCTTCAGAAGATACCCAGGCTCAGGCTCAAACAAACCTCAGGGGGAAGGGGATTCCACAGCATCAGGGCAGTAACTGAGACTGCCTCCCTATGAGTCCTCACCATACAAACATGACTAACAGCTAGTACGCACAGAGAGGTACTCCCAGATGATCGCAGGAGCTGCAGTGGGGCATGGAAGGACAGGCGGTTTCTCAAATATGTGAGGCCCAGACCATTTAGGGCTTTAAAGGTCAAAACCAGCACCTTGAATTGTGCCCGGAAAGCTATAGGGAGCCAATGCAGACTTTGGAGCACCGGTGTAATGTGCTCCCTGTGCCTTGCCCCCGAAAGGAGATAAGCCACCGTATTCTGCACCAGCTGCAGCTTCTGAACAGTTACCAAGGGCAGCCCCATGTAGAGTGCGTTACAGTAGTTTAGCCTCGAGGTGAAAAGCATGGTGGTGGCCATATCTGAGTCAGAAAGAAAAGGCTGCATCCTCCTCACCAGATGGAGTTGGTGAAAAGCGCTCCTGGCCACTGCCACCACCTGACAATCCAGGCACAACAAGGGAACCAGAAGGACTCGGAGGCTACGAACCTGACTGACCAGAGGGGGCCAGACTCTGTCATTGACAGGAGTCTCAATCCCCTCAAGATCACATGGCCAGCCAACCACCATCATCATTTCAGTCTTTCCTGGATTCATTTTCAATCGGCTCATCCGCATCCAGTTCCTGACAGCAGTGCCAGTCAGGCATTGGGTAAGCACAGGCCAATAGCCAATAGCTGGCCCGGGACATCAACATCCATAGATGGCTTCTTAAGCAGGGGCTGGACAATCACAGTTTTGAGAAAATCCCACAGGGAGGCGTTGACAACCCCAGCTAGCAATGACCCCAATGTCTCCCAGCTGGCTTTCACCAGCCAGGATGGGCAAGGATCCAGTTCACAACTGGTCACCCTCACCGTCCCAAACACCTCCCCCACATCGGTGGGTGATACTGATTGAAACTGATCCAAATAAACAGGACAAGACTGAGCTTCTGTAACCTCAGACTCTGACTCTGTAGGTGGTAGTCCCCAAGTCATGGTGAATATGAGCAGTAGGGGTGGGAAACCGGTAGAATCCGGTATCCGATAATGCCGGTATCGGGCGTACCGGCATTATCGGATTCGGCCTGGTAATCCGGACCCGATACTGGATTTCGGGGTACCGGTTTTTTTGCATTGCGGCCATTTAAAAATGGCTGCAATGTAAAAAAAATTAAAGCCCCAGCAAACAAGTTTTAAAAAAAAAAAACCTCCCCGAGTCCAGGCTGCGCGGGTGGAAGGGGGGACACCCCCCCACCCACCCTGCCCAGCCTGGCTTTTTGTTTAAAAAAAAGAGTAAGCGACCCCGAGGCGAGGCGAGCCTCCCCCCCAGCACCAGCGGCCGCGGCGTCCCCGCAGCCGCCGGTAACTATGACCCTGACCCGATCCCTGGGGGGGGGTGTTTAACACCCCCACCCCCTCCAGGGATCACCCCTACTAAAGGCTCAGTGCGCCGCTTCACTTACCTTTGGGAGCTCCGGTGGCGGCGGGCGGTCCGGCGGCCTCAGCGCCGGCTGTGGCTGCCGGCGTCAGGACGCTGTAGGCCTTCCGGTGAAA
>QEPC01001533.1:10310266-10336910 GCA_003113815.1 Sphenodon punctatus
CACCCCGGCCCCCCCAAGCAGGCCCTACCTGCTGCCCCGCGGCTCCGTTCTCCCCTGCCTTGAGTCGCCTCCTCCACACGTGCTGTGCTCCGCTCCTGCCGCTGCCGCGTGTGCAGAGCACAGGAGCCATCTTGAAGAACCTTCTTTACAAGGTAGCAACCTTCTGATCAGCACGTGGGGAGGGAAAGGCAGGTGAGCCCCCCAGCCCGGCCTGACCCGACAGGGGTCGGGACTAACCATTTAAAAAAAAATAAAATAATAATTTATTTTTTTAAAGACAGCGAGACCGACCCTCCGGCCCACCGGGAATCCTCCCAGTGGGTTCAATGGCCAATCCACCCCTGGAAGCAAGTTCTCTCTATCCTCCCCCTTTCCTCTGGTAAAGAGGGGAGGAGGGAGCTCTTCCCCTGGCCCCCTCCCCTCGTAAAAAGGAAAGGGGAGGAGGGAAACTCTCTCCTCCCCCTCCCCTCTGGTAAAGAAGTGGGGGGAGGGAAACTCTCCCTCTCTCTTTCCTCCTCCTGCTCCCTCTTGTAAAGAGGGGAGGGAGAGGGGGAGATCTTTCTCTCCTCTCCCCTCTGGTAAAGAAGGGAGGGGGAGCAAGCTCTCACTCTTCTCCCCTCCCCCCCTCTGATAAAGAAGGCAGGAGCGAGCTCTCTTCCTCCCTTCTCCCACTCTGGTAGGGGAAGGGAGAAAGAGGAGCTTAGGGGTGACCAGAGTGTCTAGAAAAGATGCTCTGAACAACCCCCAAGGCCTTGCCGATTGGCTGGGTTCCTCCATAGGAACCCAGCCAAGGAGCCCCTTGCACGTTCCCCAGTCCCTCCTCAATCCCCCGGAGAGCATTGCTTCTCTTGGACAGTGCCCAGTGCATGCTCTCTGGGAGGTTGGGGAGGTGACTCCTCTAGAATCCCCCCTTCCTTCTGCCTAGCCTGGCCACCAGGGAAGCAGAGGGAGGAGGAGGACAAGGCAGTTGGGGAGGGGGAGGAGAGAGTTTCCCTCCTCCCCTTTCCTTTTTACGAGAGGGGAGGGGGAACAGGACTCAGTGCGGGAGGCATTGATTGTTTGGAGTGGTAGAAATAGGTGGGGGTAAAGACTTTGAAGTATGCCATTAGAATGTCCTTAAAATGTAACAGTTGTGTCCCACTGCAGTTATTAAACTCTGCCACAATAGGCTGCAGGTGCTTTTAACCGCAACCCTTGATAGAGTAGAAGAAAAGCACCGGGCCAGGTTCAGGGTGCTGGTTCTGACCTTTAAAGCCCATCACGGCCTGGGCCCTCCCGGAGGCTGTTCCGCCAGGCTTTTGGTGAGAGGGGGTGGTTTGGGGGAGGTTGGTGGTTTTTTGTGGTTTTTTTAAAATGTATATGGGGTTTTTAATTGTGAATCATTTTAATGTTTTGAGTTGTTGTTCGCCGCCCCGAGCTGCCCTGTGAAATCTTTTATTAAAAAAAATAATAATAATAAATAAAAGTGTAGAAAAAGATATCTACGTAGTCCAAGCAAATAAGGAAGACAGGCAGGAGAAGGGGGTTGTGCTGTCTGGGCAGGAGAAAGAGAGAGATACCACCATAAATTTAAAATGTTGTCTAAAGCAACAAACTCTGGGGTAACAGATCAAAATAGCGTTTTCAGTACCTGCTTCAATTTTTCCAAACAGATACATACAGAGAGATTAATGAGAGATTTTGAACCTCTCTCTAGTCGAAGATCTCTAGGGAATCTACCTACCACCATACAGTCCCTAATATAATTTTAAAGGAATCACATTTTTCTTGGTTACAAACAGCTCTATAATTTGTGGAAAAGCTTTGCAAACCATATAGGCCATTCTGGTTTTTCATTTTCAGCTGAAATACTTTGGGGATGTTCAGATGTCCTGTTTTTCCAATTGTAAAACCAGCACAAAGCATTGCAATCCTATCAAAGCATGAACAATTCTATCACATGGTAAATCTTGGGTAAACGTCTTCCCAGAATTCCTAGGGAAGACTTGGAGGAACTTTTCCATGGATTACTAGTGGTTTACCAGGTGATAGAAATATTCAGATCTCATACCAAAAAGAATCTGACAAATTACCATACATTGCTTTCCATAGTGTAACTTCACTTCACTTGAGTGTTAGACTTTTTTTTTTTTTATTCTCATAAAGGGAGCCTGGTGAGTGGGCCCTTGAAAGAGCAAAACTGAACGTGAATGAAAACTTCCTACTTGTGGGGATTCTGGAAGAACTGGAGGACGTGCTGCTTTTACTGGAAAGACTTTTACCTCATTATTTCAAGGATGTGCTCGGCATCTACAAAAACCCAGGTAAATTTACATAACAAGATTATTTCTGTACTAACTATTTCATGGTCCCTAGGCTAAGAATAAGATTTCATCATGGTAATTTTCAGTGAATTTTGCAACAAAGGTGCAGGGGAAAAAACAAAAAATGATAGAAAGGTCACATAATTTAGTTGCCTTGAACAGTGAAGGAGGAAGAGTTGATGCAGTGATCACTTGAATGCCAAATGATAGAATTTATGGTTAGTTATACTATTCCTCAATAAACATGATCCTAGGGAAGCAAAACATAGACTGAAATTTTAAATAGATGCCTGCAATGAGGCAGCTAGTGCAGCTAATGAAAAATGATGTTGTTGCAGTAATGTCACGTACGGTTTTGGAGCTATTGTTAGTACAGTTAAGAGAGAATGTGGTAACAAATTCCTGTGAGAATAGCTTCTGTCCTTGGGTCACTTTGTGGAGAAGCAAAATGGGGGGATTCACAAAGGGACTGAAAAATCAGAGGAGTTAGAACAATTATCACACACTGGCTCTGAGCTATGGAAGACAAGTCTCTCTGGAAGAATATTCTGTGACTGGCTCTAGAAAAGTTTTCGGATTGGGGATGTTCAACCAGATGGAATGGAGTCAGGGAAGAGATGCTCTAGAATGTGCTTCTCTAGCAATCTGGCAGATTTCCAAGGGAAGATGTGAGAGAGGTTTTCAAATTTCTCCGTACACCTTAAACTTTCCCCTGTGTGGCTTCCTATCCACGTCACCCAATCGAAAGAGATAATGGGCATCTTTAAATGTAACAAAACCACTACACACTTGTTTGTCCATTGCGTGTAAGCACTGCAACAATCCCAACAGCATTTTGGCCACCTGTTGAACCCGTGATGTGAGCACCATTGTACTGCAGGGACAATTTGTCTGTTCCAGCTGACTGTGCGGCCAACATTGTGCCTAATGATCTTGCATGGCGTGTTAGTAGGCACTTCCTGTCCCAGGGTCACAGAGTAAAGTGTTTGGATGATGGGACTTGGCCTTGCTAGACAACTTCCTGTCTGACTCTGTTGCCCCCCCATAATCCAGTGCACCAAAGTCAAATTGGCCAGTTATTAGCTTGCCATGCACAGTATCACACTCGAAAGCCAACATTCCCTCTGCGATGTTCTGATATCAGCCATGGAGACCCAGACCCAGTCACACGTTGAGGGGCACACCAGGTCCCTACTGAGCCTGTCAGTGTCCCGCAACCAGGAAAAAACAGTGGAAGGGCGCAGGTCCGGCCGAGGGGAAACAAGACCTGTGCCAGAGGGTAAATAACCTCCGTCTGTGGAGCAATAGCACCATGCAAGAAGCCCTAAAGTACTTGTATCTTCATTAAGATACAATGAGCAATGATATCCCAATGAACATTATTGATGTTCCTGGGTGTGGGTCCATAAGTGGTGCTTAAGCCTTCCTACCTTATACATACAGTAGGCATCTCAATGAGGCACTTATACAGACAGCTTGCTGACAATATGAGGAAGCAGGGCTTCAAGAGGGACATGCAGCAGTGCCGTAGCTGGCAAAAGACTTGCAGTGAGAATACACGGAGCTCAGCTACCACCAAAGCCCTTCTGGAAGGAGAAAGCACATGATCACTTTTGAACAAGTACTTAATACAATCTTCCACAATGTTTATTGTTAATGATTAACAATAACTGTTAGTTTCTTTTTGGTTTCACCGTTATTAACTTCACTTCAGTTACTGGGTTCATGGTGCCAGGAGGTGAGGGGGGTCAGTATGCGAGTGAGACTGCTATCCATTCTCCCCTCTCAGATGGGGCAGACATTCCCCCTAACCTCTGTTCCTGTTGGTTTCCCCCACATACACCTTTAAAATCATAAAATGCAAAGAGATACAGTAGAAATGTACAGCTTAAAACATTTATTTTAAATAATAATAATAATTTTGAAATTAAATGAACGTTATTGATGTTTCCGAGCCGTAAGTGGTTCTTAAGCCCTCCTACCTTATACATGCGGTAAGCATCTCACGTGATCTTGTATTTGCATTACATGATCTATGTTCCATGTACCTAGAGAAGGTTCCACTCCTTTCCCTTTCCAGGAGGTTGGAAACAAGGGAAGTCACATCCATCCACCAGTACTGATACTCCAGTAGAAACTTGTTTGTCATCTGTTGGATTGTTTTCAACAGTTTCTCCTAGCAATCAGCTGCATGTATGGCTACAAAAACACCCCACACTGCATAATCGTCCATGTCTGTAGCACAGTTACAGGATCACAAAGGAACTGAGCAGGATCAATTGGACAATGTGAAAAGAGCGCCACAGGTTGGTGATTGGACAAACAGCCTGTCACTCTACTGTAATAACACCCCTGCACAGCCCATTTCCTGTGATGACATGGAGATAAAATGATGACATACAACAGGGAACAAGACAGCAACGTTGCATGATGAGATACCATCTGGGAAACTCTCGGAGGCTGCACCTGCATGCTGAGCTCGGGTGGCAAGCAAAACACCCATTTGCCCTGAGATGGGCTGTGCATCTAGTAGTGTCACATGGTGAACACAGGGCTCAGCTGGTGTTCATGTCAAGGTCAGAATACACATTCAGACATGCATTAACAATAAGAACGTAATTAGTGCCATACTGGGTCAGACCAATGGTCCATCGAACCCAGTAACTGTCTCCAACAGTGGCCAATCTCGGTTGCTTGGAAGAAGTACCCAACACATCACAATGGGACAGTCCATTCCCTATTGGTCACACCCAGGTCCCGACAGTAAGAATTTACGTTCTCCAAACCTACCTGGCTAATAGCTGGTAATAAACCTATCCTCCACAAATTTGTCCAGTCCTTTTTTAAACCCAGTTATTCTACTGCCTTTGACCACATCTTTTGGCAACAAATTTAGTAACTTCATTTTGTGTTGAGTGAAAAAATACTTTTTAATTTGTTTTAAATCTGCTACCCGTTAGTTTCATGGAGTGTCCCCTAGTTCTAGTACTATTTGATGATCTGGGGAATCTCCCTTCTTTCCGTAGGTGTTGTAAGACCTGGTTGTTCCGCCAGGCCTTCGAGGAGGGGGGTGGGTAGAGTGGGGTATTTTTTACAGATTTACTATTTACTATTACAGATTTTATATTATGTGCCCATTTTATTTATTTATATATATGATATATTGTGTTTTAATGATTTTATTGTTATATTTTATTGTTATGTTTATGTTGTACGCCGCCCCAGGTTGCCAATGTGCAAGAGGGTGTGGGTTACCCTCTTCATAACCTTGCTCCCCACTACCTCTCTGCACTTATCACCCTCCATACTCCAGCCCGTGCACTTCGCTCCTCCTCTGTCCCTTCTCTCACCCTTCCATGCCTTCCCTGCTCCCCTAAGCGCCTTCGTCCCTTCTCACTTGCTGCCCCCCATGCCTGGAACTCCCTCCCTGTCCACATCCGCCTTGCACCCTCCCTTCATACCTTCAAAGCTCTCCTTAAAACTCACCTCTTTCTCTCTGCTCTGTCTGACTCTTTATCCTGCTGAGCCACTATTCCTATACCTACGATCTGTTTACCCTTTTCCTTGCAACATGGACCTGCCTGCTGTCATTCTCATTGTAACCAAGCCAAGCACGTGCACTTGAGACCTCGCATCTTCATGAATGTTAGACCCCTTGTCTCTCCCTCTGTTCCCCTTCCTAAGTCTCTCCCCCAGCTCCTGTCTCTCAGATTGTAAGCCCTAGGGGCAGGGACCATGTCTATTTTATTACTTTGTAAAGTGCCAGGTACACTGCTGGCGCTATATAAATGTTTGTTAATAATAATAATAATAATAATTAACGTTTTTTGTAAAATAATTTTTTTTTTAAAAATAACCATTCCCTATTAGCTTGTTTCACACCACTCGTAATTTTATAAACTTCTGTCATATCCCCTCTCAGCCGTCTCTTCTCCAAGCTGAAGAGCCCCAACCTATCCAGCCTCTCTTCATAGAGGAGCCGTTCCATACCCCTTATCATTTTTGTTGCTCTTCTCTCTACCTTTTCTATTTTTACTGTATCTTTTTTGAGATGGGGCAACTAGAACTGTACACAGTATTCAAGGTGCAGTTGCCCCATAGATTTATATAGAGGCATTATGATATTTTCAGTTTTATTCTTTATCCCTTTACGAATAATTCCTAACATTCTATTTGCTTTTTTGGCTGCTGCCACACACTGAGCTGAGGATTTCAGCGTATCGTCCACCATGACTCCAAGGTCCTCTTCCTGAGTGGTAACTTCTAATACAGCCAAAGACACGCAGTCGCAGTAGCAAGAGGCTCCCCAGAGTGGAACAAATAGAGTTCATGGTGGTAGAGGTCATGGTCTTCTGTGTTTACCAGAAAGGAGCAGCATGTGGGAAATGGGACTTTAATTTACATAGGTAAATAATAAATAATCTAGCAGTTTCTGCTATAACCAAACAGTTAAATCTTACACAATAAAACATAAAACTACCTCAAATAAATGAGGGAAATCTCAATACCAAATACATCCTTCCAGTTTTCATATTACCCAAATAACTTTCCAGGTTTTAGGACTGAGAAAACCAAGTTAAAATAGTGGTGATTATGCTTTTTAAAAGCCTATGAATAAGCAATCAAGCAGGCAGACACACATAAAATATAAATAAATCAAGGTAAATATTTCCTGGTTCCTTATATATTTATATAAAATAATAATTCAAGGAAAAGACAGCTACTCAACGGCCAGACCTGCCTTTTCCTTTAATACTTTCAGTTCTCTCTCAGCCAACATAAGAAAGCAAGCCAGGGAGGGGGCAAGGCGGATGTGGGAAGGGAGGGAGTTCCAGGCATGAGGGGCAGCGAGGGAGAAGGGACTAAGGCGGTTAGGGGAGCAGGGGAGATGAGGGAGAGCAAGGGAGGGAGCCACCGCTTTAGTTATCTCGTGATCTGACACTGCAGATAATACTACTAGCTTTTCTTCTGTGGTAAGAGAGGTATTGAAGAACAACAGGTCGCTCCACGCTCTTCTGAGAGCTATGAGCTTGGGGCAGCGAAAAATTATATGGCCCAATGTCTCTACTTCCTGAAGTTTGCATGTGCAAATTCTGCTAAGGTAAGGAACCTGCTCCCTCTACCTCTTACTACTGCCGTTTCAAAGAGATTACAATGGAGAAGGGTCACTATTCTTTCTTAATTTAGGATCGCACAACTGGAGGCGATAACTCTCAAGTGAACAAGAAACTTTCACCCTGGCATACAAAGGGGCGATCTTGCTTGCCTGTATTATTATTATTATTATTAGCACTTGTATAGCGCCAGCTGTGTACCTGGCGCTTTGCAGAACAATGAGATGGACGCGGTCCCTGCCTACGGCTTACAACTTAAAAGACTCGGAGGAGGGGACAAGGAGAGGGGACATAGGGAGAGACAATGGATAAAACATTCAAGTGGATGCAAAGTCTCAGGTGTACATGCTTGGCTTGGTTGCAGTTAGGGAGGAGTCGGGGGAGGACAGACAGTAAATGTTGAGAGGAAAGTTCTAGCAAGCGTCGGGAAAGGCGGAGAGGAAGAGGTGGGTTTTGAGGAGGGATTTGAAGGAGCGGAGGGAGGGGGCAAGGTGGATGTGAGCACGGAGGGAGTTCCAGGCATGGGGGCAGCAAGGGAGAAGGGACTAAGGCGGTTAGGGGAGATGAGGGAGAGCAGGAGGGTATGTAAGGAGATACGGGCTGAGAGGTAAAGAGGGAGCCAGGCTGTGAAGGGCTTTGTAAATAAATACCAGGAGTTTGTGAAGGATGCATTGGGGGAGGGGGAGCCAGTGAAGTGAGGAGAAGAGAGGCTGCACCTGGTCGAAATGACAGGCTGAGTGGATGACCCTAGCAGTGGAGTTTTGGATGGAGATAAGGGGGGACAGATGAGAGTGGGGGAGGCCAGCAAGGAGGAGGTTGCAGTAGTCAAGGCGGGAGATGACCATGACATGAACAAGGGTTTTCGCTGAGGAGACAGAGACAAAGGGGCAAATTTGAGCAATGTTATAGAGGGCAAAGCAATAGGACTTATCAACAGAGTCGATGTAAGGTTTAAAGCAGAGGTGAGTATCAAAGACAAAGCCCAAGCTACGGGCTTGGGGAACAGGACGGATGGTAACACCATCAATAAGGATGAATAGAGAAGAGGGGGAGGAAGGGAAGGAAGGAAAGATAAGGAGTTCAGTCTTAGCCATGTTGTGCTTGAGCTGACATTGCGACATCCAGGCGGAGATATCAGAGAGACAATTGATGAGGCACGGGGACAGTTGATCCCCTGTCCAAGGGGAACCTGTCCAAGGTTCCCCTTGGACAGAAGGGGAAAGAGGGGGTGGAGAGAGAGAGTTGAGTGTCATCAGCGTAAAGGTGATATTGGAAACTGTGGGAGGCAATGAGTTTGCCCAGGGACAGGGTGTAGATAGAGAAGAGAAGGAGGCCCAGGACAGAGCCTTGGGGAACCCTTACCGAGAGAGGGAGGGAGGAGGAGGTGGAATTGGGAAGAGACACATTGAAGGAGCGGTCAGAGAGGTAGGAGGAGAACCAGTCAAGGACAGAGCCGCAGAAGCCCAGGGAGCGAAGAGAGTCTCGTACTCTCTGGCGGATCTCAGTTTTATCAAAAGTCCAATCAGAGGGATCAGGGGGTAAACCAAACTTCAGGATCAGTTTTTTTACCGCCTCCCCCCCCCCCAAATTATATTGTTGGACGCCTGAGTATGATCTTTGTTCAGCATAACACTGTTGTATCAAATATGATGTTGATGTACAAGATAATTTATAACAAAAAAGATGTGCTCTAAGGCTACTTTGGTACTCTGTCGGTAACATACCTGTTTCTAGGCGAAGCATAGATAATGGCATCTCCTTTGGGACTTTCAGGATACTTCTGAGGAATTGGTTCTGGGGTACTTCCAATCTAGATGTGTAACTTAAATAAGTTATTTCTACTCCATACAGGAGTTGGGCTACTATCTTAGCTACAAAGATGTTAATTATTTGGTCTAGGGAAGCTGATGGGGAGGCATGAAAAAGCCTTAAAACCCCAGCCATTGACTGCCTTGCCTTTGAAACCCGAGAATCAACATCAGCCCACCAGGCTCATGACTGTGAGAACATGAGCCCTAAATAGGTATAACATGTTGCCTGAGGTATTTCTTGCAAGCCAATCATCCATCTATACTTAAGACGGGTCGCTCCAAAGCAGATTATTTTAGACTTGTTAACATTGACTGCCAAATAATTCTGCGAATAGAAATAATTTAACTGGTCAAGACATTGTTGTAGGCCCTGCTTTGTTTGAGAGAAGAGAAGGATGTCATCTGCATACAATAATATCGAGATCGGTCTGTTCCCTATCATTGGAGGGGTGGAGGGGTTAATCCCAACTAGAGCTACCAAATCATTAATAAAAAGATTAAATAATAATGGTGCTAAAAGGCAACTTTGCCTGACTCCTTGATACAATGGGGAAGGTCTGGTGGATCTACCCTCTGGGCCGACCTTAACTACAACATTGGCATCAGCATACAGGTGAATGATTAAATCCAGTAAATGGAGACTAATCCCCATATTTAGTAGCTTCTGCCATAGGATTTTCCTGGGGATTGAGTCAAAGGCTTTAGCAAGATCGATGAAAGCAACATATAACTTTACTTTTCTTATTTGAACATACTTATCAATTGAGTAAGTATAAAACAGTTGTCCAGAGTTGATCTACCAAGTTGGAATCCAGACTTCTCCTCTGCCAGAAGACAGTATGCCGATACCCAATCTTCCAGTGAGACAAGAAGAGCACTAGGGTATAATTTGCTCATAACTGGAAGGAGACTAATGGGCCTGTAACAGGCTGGGTCCCTAGGATCTCCCTTCTTAAAGATTGGGATGATTACCGTCAAAGTCCAGGATTTGGGGATTACTTGGGATGAGTTTATAGCCGTGAAAAACTTTGCCAGTACAGGGATCCACCAACCAGGGTTGTCATTGAATAGTTCATGGGGGATACCATCTGCTCCTGGGGCCTTACCTGGACAAAGTTTATTGATATAGTTAAGTATATCCTTATTCCTAACTCTCTTAGGAGCTAGGGCTGAATGATCACTGAGTACTGTATCTAAAGCCAAAGAGAGATCCCGAGAATTTTCAGCTAGGCAAGCATCCTGATATAACGCCTCATAAAAGGAAATCCACATTCTCAGGTTGAATGGATCTATCAAATCTACCTAATCAAGGGAAGAAGCTGATACAGCTTCTATCAGATCAGAACTTACTGGTCGCCAATGGTAGATTACCATCAGACCCCTTGGGCCAATTTACCTATGACTCTAACCTTGGGGCCAGTTTAATTGATTATGTCTTGATTTCTCCATTTTACTTCCCGCTTACTACAGATCTAGCGGTTATAATAAGACCAGAAGGCCCATTAGTCTCCTTCCAGTTATGAGCAAATTATACTCTAGAGCTCTTCTTGTCTCACTGGAAGGTTGGGTATCAGCATACTCTCTTCTGGCAGAGGAGCAGTCTGGATTCCAACCTGGTAGATCAACTCCGAACAACTGTTTTATACTTACTCACTTAATCCATGTGATCCTTGAAATCCCTAGTCCTTGCAATTGTCAGGATCATTCTGGCCCTCCTGCCTTTTATATCCAATGTCCAGTTAAATGGACCCCTGCAGTTGCAACCCAGGTGGCACAATTGCTCTGCTCTCCTGAACTTATGACATTGCGAGAATCTGTGGTGATAGCAGATGAATATACAAAGATTTATGATCTCTTTTTGAATATTTTAGACCACCTGCTCCCATATATCACCCAGAACCCTTCAACGTATTCAGGTCAGAAGCGGCATGCCTCTAGAAATATTTGGTACGATCATGAATGTCGTGAAGCAAAGGCTGCTCTGATAAGAGTTTTATGAGGGACTGGAGTAGATACCACTTAAATTGCGACTGGAATTTAGATGTGGTAAAAAGGAGATAATATAGGCTGCTGAGGGCGAAGAGACTCTATAAGTCGACCCAAATCTGGGCGGAACTCAAGGTTGCGGCTAAGACACAAAATCCAACCAAGTTCTGGACTTTAATAAACTGAGACACATCTGATTAGAATCTTGCTAGTCTTATAGTTCCTGCTTAAGGTATAGCTGTATTTCTTTACCATCATGCCACAAAAGGTGATGTGTGGTGTAGGGGGTCTGGTTCTTCATACAGATGCTGCTGAGAACAGTAAGTTTCCGGAGTGTATCCTTGACATGCATATAGTTGGAAGGCAGCAGCTCCTCCCCTTCATGCATCCCTCCTGCCTGAAGAGAGAAATGGCATCACGGTTTTGCAAGGACATATAGCTGGGGAAGATTTGGAAGCACATTTCCTTTCCCCTGAGCTTTTCCGTGTACAAGAATTTGTGTCAGACTTCCTTACGCATGGACTGTAGATTGATGCAATATACGAGTGACATACAAGGATCATTTTCTTTTGAAAACACTGTTCTACTGGACTAAATTTTTAATGCGTTTCTCTAAGTATATTTTTATTTATTTACAAGGTACAAGAAGTTTATTGATTAGCAAATTTGCTATTATCAACACATACACTGCATACAATTTTTAACACAAAATAAAAGATAAAATAGAATAAAATAGAACATAGTCAAATTGACCATAAAATTCTGGCCCTGTACACTCCAATAAGCCAGTTAAGCAAAAAAAAAACTGGTATCTACGTATCTCTGCGCTCACACTCTACATTCCGCAAGAACATAGCGACCAGTTTAATTACCGGAACATCGGCAGTCACTACTAATGTGACAAAGATATCCTCTGGATCATGCTTATCGAGGGGAATCAAATCGCCTATCCACTGCTCTCTAAGAGTCTCATACTGTGGGCAAAGCAGCAGAACATGCGGGAGCATCTCCACTTTATCAGGGCACCATCTGCAGGTTCTCACCTCCCTTGGTATTAACTCTCTTCTTCCCAAAACTTCGTTGGTCTCAAATAGGTCAAAACGCAGGAGCGTTACTAATCTCCGAAGGCTGGGATCTTGGATTTGAGTTAAATAAGGCTCCAAACCAAATGCCATTTTGACCTTCATATAATGGTGTGCAACTTTGTATCTAGAGAGGAGATCCACATCCTTAAGTTGGGCTCACTCTTTAACTCTTATTGCGAGCTCGCATTTAGAAAAACTCGCTGCTGGCATGCCATCCTCCTCTGTCGGTAGGGCGATGTCAGCTGTTAATTTTTTAAGGTGTCCCAGCCACGAGTATTGTCGGGCCCCCTGATGATCCTTTTGCTCCATATAACACTTACGTGCTATACCCGATACCTCTCCTGACAGTTGCTTCCAGAAGGAAAAGAATCTACAGTTGAGGTGGGCAACAACCGGCAATAGCCCCAGTTCCAGCCTCAGCATAGGAACTGATGTAGCTCTAGGGGCCACTAAAATAGCCCGACAGAAAGAGTTCTGCGGGACTTCAATCCTACGTGCATATGCATAAGCAGTTATTTCCCCTCCATACGTGAGGCTTGAGATCACTTTAGAATAAAAGGTATCTAGCATTAGATTAACTGGGGCTACTGGGGTTATTTATTTATTTATTTATTTGTTACATTTGTACCCCGCCCCTCCTGAACACAGCTCGGGGTGGCTTCCAACCATAAAACAACAATATAAAAGTCTAAAACACACAAAATACTGTTTAAAAATAAACCTGGTCAGGGATATAAACCCAATTTTTAATGCTAAGGAACAGGATTTAATGCTAAGGAACAGGAACAGCCCCTATTTATGCACATGTGGATTTTGTTTTCAGAAGTATTATTAAATTGTAGTAGTCTTCATGCTTATGAATTTGAAGAACTAATATTTCTCTCTGCGGCTCCCTGCTCGGCACTCCTCTTTTAGGGGGCACACCAAATCTTCAGCTGGGCGGAGGCATGGTTCCGGTCCTAAGGACAGTGCACATATGCATGGCGAGCAAGGCCAAAGTACAATTGGATGAATCACACAGACAGGGGTCTGCGGGAGTGGTAGCTATACCCGCTAGTTCTGCATGCCCCTTCCCCACCCCCCGAGACTGGAGAACCACGGGATAGATACCCTCATATTTCTGGAGAACCACGGGGGAGATGGGTCTTGTGCCAGAAGAAGAAACTCCAGAGAGCTGGCGAAAAAGGCATATCAATAACTGCGGCCTCAGGGACTGCCAGGTTCATTCCCTCCATTCCCGGTCATCAACAGGGTAATACTACGGATAAAGGGGGAACAGACCAGAGTCATTTTGATCACACTGTACTGGTCCACAGAATCCAGGTTCCCCAACCCATTGAACCTCCAGACTCAACCTCATGTACGACTACCCCTTTGGCCCGGCTGGCTGAAGCAGGGGCTCCTACTACATCCCGATACCCAGCTCTTACAGCTGACAGCACAGACCTGACAGCACAGACTGGTCTGTGCATTTCAGCCAGTCGGCGTCGGTGTCACTTGCCATGCGCAAGTGCACTATCCTTAGGACCGGAACCACGTCTTCGCAACAGCTGAAGATTTAGTGTGCCCCCTAAAGGAGGAGTGCCAAGCAGGGGGCCTATTAGAAAGAAAATCCACTGGTAAGTGCCCCAATTGCCTTTTCTAGCTGTAAGAATAATAATATAGTCAAGTACCATCTAAAATTTCCGATGTGGGCTCCCACAAGTGCGCCTTAGACTCCATTTACTTCTGTTTTTCCAGTTATTGGCTTCTGGTATCAGCCATGGAGACCCAGACTCAGTCTCAGACTGAGAGAGAGAGACCTAGGCCCCCGCTGAGCTTGTTGGCATCCCACAGCCAGGAAAATATGGTGGCCCCACATCCTCCGGCCATGGGGAAACAACAACACTCTCACCTTTCTCCGTCTGTTGAGTGACAGCACCAATCAAGAAGCCCTGCAGTCCTCATATCAGAATGAGGCATTTATAGACAGATTACTGACAATATGAAGAAGCAGGGCTTCGAGAAGAACATGCAGCGCAAAAAGGGGTGGGGACACAATCCCTCCCAGTCTCTGTTTGTTTGGCCTCAGACAGAGATATCCCAATCTTATCAAATCCATTGGTGATTTTTGTGCAAGAAACAAATGCCCCAAAGCCACTGTGGTGACATGAGGGAAACTTATTTCCATTTGTGGCTGAACAAGGATGTAAAATAAGATCACCACAGAAGAAAGTTTGGTTTACTGCACTCCCTACTGTGTTAATGGCTCTTACCTCCTTTTTCCTGCTGTTCTCAATATAATGAAAATAAATATGTGAAAAACTTCATCAGCCAAATATACTGAGATAAGAGAGCCCAGTGGTGATTCACCTTGGTTACAGAAGTAGATGCAGTTAGTTACAAACTAGCGTGCCCTTCCTCTTAGCTATTTTATCTCTCAATACTAGCATTTTAAAAGGGTGGTTGAGTGAAAGCACTCCTTCTCAGCAATCTGTGTCGGCCCTGGCTGAATGTAGATTGTAAAGCACAGTAAGAAAACGTTATTCTTTGTTTCACTCATTTCATGGCATAGACTGAATTAAAGGTTTGGTTTTAAGTCAGCGGGCAATCAAGCTTTTCCTGTGCTGGGCCCCTCAGTGTGGAACTCGCTCCCTCCAGGTATCCATTTCAATTACTCCCTCCTGAACACTTATTTGTTCTCCAGGTGCTTTTAGGCTGCACTACTGTTTTCCCCTTTATGTGTTCTCTCTTCCCTTTTTACCTTCCCCGTTTACATGACTTTTAAATGGATTTCTATTTTAAATTGCTTTTATTTTGTTTTACATTTGTTTTATGTTGTAAAGCACTGCGGGTGCTGTTTGGTAGGGAGAAGGAGGGTATTTATCTCTCAGCTTTGGGGAAATCAGTTATTCCCAACCTGCAGTTTTTATACTGAGCTGTGTGATTTTCTATAGTCTCCCTTGACTTGTGTCCATTCCCCCCGCCCCCCGTTTATCAGCTTCAGTTTTAATTTGAAATAAATGTGAATTTACGTTAATTTCCGAGGGTGAGGGATTCAGGTTAATTTTGGCCCTTTTCTAATGGGCTGCAGTGCAGGGGGGATGGGGGGATGCAGCAGTGCGTGTACAGTGGAGGGGCGGCCATTACACGGATGCACTCACATCTCCACGCATGGAGCAACCACCATTGTCTCCGGTTGCTCCACACATGGGTGATAGGTGGAGATGGGTGGAGCACGGGAGCGCATGCACGCTACCCACTGACCACGGCAGTCACACAGGTGGCCCCCCCTTGCCCACACAGTGGATCTGCATGGGCGTGGGGGTAGGAATCGTCTCGTGTGAAAAGGGCCATAAATGAAAGTGTTCCATAAAAATGTTAAATTTATGTTCAGTGGACATTTGTTATGCTCCGAGGGCAGATCTAATTAAGAACATAGGTACTGCCATATGGAGTCACACCAATGATCCATTTTGTCTGGTTTTGTTAGTGAGCGGTATGAATGCCACCAGGGAAGAGTACAACATCTGGGTGTGTATGGAGTGATCTATCCCCTGTCTTTTGCTCTGAACCTCCAGATATCAGAGGTTTAGGGACACCTGGAGCATGGGTCTACATGCGTACCCTCACCGTCCTAATACCCACTGATAGACCTATCCCCCATGAATTTATCTAATATTTTTTAATAAAATATTATTGTCTCTACTTAGCTCCCAGAATGATATAATTAGGAAACCTGTAAGCTCAAAATGGGGAGCTAATCTAGCAAAATTGTGAGGTACCACACTTCATATGTTATACAATAGCATGTGTGCCCAGTGTGGAAAAGATCAGTTCATGCTAAAAAAAAAACTGGGTCCTGTATTAAGTGACAGCTGCCAATGTGTTACTGTCTGTTTAAAGCCAACAAATGTGAATAACCTGTATGTGCTCGCCATAATTGCTCTTCCAGATATCTGGAAAAGTTATAAGCAGAATGAAAAGATCACAACAAGCTGAGAATTTTAGACATCTACTTTATGGTAATGTTGTGGCTAAAAGTCATGTACAATCACGAAAAATACGATATCTACTTTATGGTCATGTTGTGGCTAATAGTCACTTAAAATCACAAAAAATATTATTTGCCACTAAAGCCCATTGGAAACATCTCTCCCCGGGGCAATCTTGAGGGCAGAGACGGGGATTCCATCAATTCTGTTGCTTGCTAAGAAGGCCTACATACGATATTGGCTGAAACTGCTTGGTCACAATGAGACATCAGTAACGCTCCAATGTCTAAGAGAGGAGCTGCTGCACAATGGGATTCGAACTTATCCTTGGTTACTATGCTTAGCCCACATGATTAGAGAAATGGGATTCTCCTTCGAGTATTTTCACGGTAAAACCCTCTTGGGGATTAGGGCAGAGATTTTCCAGAAACTCCAAGATATAGCCGACCAGGACAAGATGTCTATAGTTCGAGCATGGAAAGTATCCCCTCTCTTGGGGACTTTCAAGCTATCTATTAATCAAGAACCATATCTAGACATATTGTCAAATCCCAAACTTCGTAGGGCTTACACTCTCCTACGTCTGCACCTTGTCTAGACTGCTGTGGTGGAGTGAAGGTGCAAGGGTATTCCATTTAGTCAAAGATTATGTAGTTGCTCCAAAAGTGTAGTAGAAACGGCTCAACATCTGCTTTTGGAATGCCCTCATTATTCTTCTCTAAGGTCGGTATGGTTAGCCCCATACTTACCTCAGGATAAAACCTTTGATCTAGAGGGCTGCTATGCCGATCTTCTTAAGTTAACACAGAAAGAAGCCATAATACTCTGGCAACTTTTATTTTGCTGGCTTCTAAAGAGAGGTTTTGCATTAGAGGCCAACTGTTACAAAGAGCGAGAATGGTTTACTAGTTGTTTACTTTTGGTAGTTTATCAGATATGAGGGTATTGGCATGTAAATGACGATTTGGCCAACCATATTAATGCTTTAGATGGACAATGGGGCCAATAATACGCTGTCGTGTTGTATGTGATATGTAATGTTTTATTTATTATTACTATTTATTATTATTTGTTTGTATATATTTTTATATGTTTCCATATGGCAAAAGCTATGCTAAATAAACAACCGTATCTGGAAACATCTCTAGCAACCTCTTAGCTGGTAATGTGATGGTCCTGGCGTGCCTACCTGACAATGGGGTTGCGAGGCTGGTTAAGATGGTCCACCCCCAGACACGTATGGAACCAAATAGGTTCTGGAATGCGCTGGGGAATTTGCCTGTAGACCTTGATGGCTGCTCCATTGACGACCTCATGACCTTCTGGAATGGTTGGCTAGCTGAGGCCATTGATCAGGTGACTCCTAGGTATCTGCGGCCAGCATTTCACTACCACAGGTCCCCAAGGTTCACGGAGGGCCTGGGGTGGTTGAAACGCGAGGATAAGCAGTTGCATGATGGTGGCGCTGCACTCATGCTCAAGACAATCGATTGGGCTTGAGCATTTTTGAGGACCTATGCTGTGGCTGTGTGGGCAGCAAAGAAATGGTTCATTGGTACCCTCATAGCGTCTGCTCAGTTGTGTCTAGCAGAGCTGATCCAGGTGATGAGAGGTCTGGTCAGTCCATCCTGTCTTGACCTGGAACCAGATTAATCCAAGGCCCACTGTGACATTTGTTTGACGTACTTTGCAGACAGAATTGCTCACATTGACCATGACTTTGACCTCACCGTTTTGGAGACAGTGGCAGAGCCAGAGGCTAGGAATGCCCGGTCTGGGTTTATGGGATGAATTTCAATTGATGACATCTGCCGAGGTGGCAGATGTGCTGGGCTCTGTTGAAGCTGCCAGTTGTGAACTAGGTTCTGGCTGGTTAAGGCTACCAGGGAGACATTGGGACCGGTGTTGGCTGGGATAATCAGTGCCTCCCTTCAGGAGGGTCATGTGCTGGAATGCCTGAAGGGGGCTGTGGTCTAGCCACTTCTCAAGAAATTATCTCTTGATGGTGGTGCCCTGACCAACTACCGGCCGGTCTCTAGCCGTCCCTTTTTAGGAAAGGTTATTGAACGGGTTGTGGCTCATCAATTGCAGGCATATCTGGACCACACCTGTTTTCTTGATCCTGCACAGTTTAGTTTTCGTCTGGGTTACAGCACGGATACTGCGCTTGTGTCAATAGTCGATGACCTCCTGGTAGAGCTATATAGGGGTTGTAAGAACCTGGGTTCTACTGAATCTATTTGTGGCTTTTAATACTGTGAATTATGAGTTGTTGGTGACTCATCTGCAGGACCTGGCGGGGGTGGACGGTACCCTTTTTACAGTGGTTCCGTTTCTCCCTCACAGATAGATCTCAGCAGGTGGTACTAGGGGATTGCTCATTGTCCCCTGGGGGTCTCCCATGTAGGGTCCCGCAGGGTTCCATTCTGTCTCCACTCTTATTTAATGTCTATATGCAGCTGCTGAGGGAGGTTGTGTGCAGCTGGGGGGGTTCATTGCCATCAATATGCCAATGACACCCAGCTGTACCTTGCTTTTTCAACTGACTCTGGCCCCGCAGTTTCGTTGCTATCCCAGTGTTTGGCTGCTGTGGGGGCCTGGATGAGGTCGAGTCGGCCAAAACTCAATCCCCACAAGGCAGAGGTGATGTTAGTGGGCAGGGGCGGTGATCTGGGGGAGGGGGAAGCCCCGTTATCGGGGAGGTCCGTCCTCCATTGGTTCTATCTGTGCGGAGCATGGCAGTACTTCTGGACTCTCAGCCGCACCTGGATCAGGTGTTGGCTGTGGCCAGGGGTGCCTTTCGCCAACTACATCTGGTGAAGAAGCTCATATGTCTCAGACTCCGATCTTGTCTTTCACCAATTACACCTGGTGAAGAAGCCCTCAGACTTCGATCTCACCACTGTCATCCATGAATTCATCACCTTGAGATTAGACTGCTGTAATGTGCTCTACGTGGGGCTGCCCATAGTGATGGTCCAGAAGCTGTAGCTGGTGCAAAATGTGGTAACCCATCAATGGGTACAGGTCGCAGGGAGCAAATCCAATCGGTGCTCCAGGCATTGCACTGGCTGCCAATTGTCTTCCGGGCCCAATTCAAGGTGTTGGTCTTAACCTATAAAACCCTACATGGCCTGTGTCCTGCTTATCTGAGGGACCACCTCATTCCTGAGCTCCAGGGCGGCCCCTGCAGTTGGCTGGGGGTGCCCTCCTGGAGGTCCCATGTTTTCAGTGGGTCCGGATGGACAGGAGGATGTTCTTGCTGGCCGCTCCATCGCTGTGGAATGCCCTCCTGGTGGAGTTCTGCCTAAGCCCAGATCTCCTTACTTTCCACCGGCATTGTAAGATCTGGCTCTTCCACCAGGTGTTTGTCTCCCAGTTGGGGGAGGGTGGGATGGGTTAACTGGTTTTGGGGGGTTATTTATTGCACAGGCCAAGTTTATGAGTCTAATTTTTATTGTTGATTTATTGTGGATGTAGTTTTGATTTTATTGTATGTATTGTTTAATCTTTGTTGTAAGCCACCCTGATTCGCCATGTGGTGAGAGGATAAATTAATTAAATAAATGGTTAGATTTTTTTTGTGAGGAAGTAAAGATGAATAGGATATTGCTGGACATCATCTGGCAGGGACAGAGCAAGACTAGGTGACCTGGAGAAGTTTAAATCATTTTCCAACAAGGGTTAGTAGGTCAAAGGACATCATGAGAAAGTGGGGCTGCCTATGAGATTCAGATATCTGTAACTAGCAAAATGCAGAACACGAAACATCTATTGGTTCCATCTGTCTGTTTCAAGGAGAACCCAGGATGGCAGAGCACCTTGCCAAGACCATGGGCCAAGCCATATTACGCTCCCAATTGTGGAGAAACTGATGGCTATGGTGGCAGGACTCGAGGAGAGAGAGAGAGAGGTTTTAACAACATCCCATGGCAATGAGTTCTTAAGGTTAATTGTTCATGGTGTGAAAAAGTATTTTTTTGTTTATTTCAAACATGTTCTTACAAGAAATGGTAAATAATAGTTTCCAATTCACTTTCCTTTCCCTACCCACTTATTTATTTATTATTATTATTATTATTATTATTATTATTATTATTATTATGTGAGAGAATACATCAGTAGAAAATACTATAATTCCAGCACTGCCTTTCTCAGATAACAACTTTGTCTGTCATGTATTTTCCTTATCATTGGATGTTCTCACCCCAGGTAAAAGAGAGACTGTAGTTTGCATGCCCTTCCGCACATAGGAACTTGGTCGTACTATAGAGGATTTAGGGTTGTAGGTGTATCTGCTTGTCAGGCGGGAAACTTTAACGTACAACCAGATCTCCATGAACTTACTGACAGATGCTGCTTAGGAGCCCTGACCACTCTTGTTCTCCTGCCCCCTACACCAGCCACTTTGAGGCTCTGCTGGCCAGTTCTGGTTCACAGCATCATTGTAAACCCCCTGCGTGCGCCCCATTCAGAGGGACTTTTACCACAAGGGGTCTTGAATTCAAAGTTAATGCTGGTGCAAACCAGAGGTGCCTTGAGTGCCATATACTTTTGCCTCTTATCTAAAAGGAGCCATTGTGAGGATTAAATGTCTTCAACAAGCATGGAGTCTATTTCAAAACACCATCTTGGAAGCCCAGATTAAATATATTCCACCAAATTAAAAAAAGTACCAAGAGAAGCAAAGGTCTGCCTGCCTGCCTTAAATGGCAAGGTGACAAAGACTATTACAGCCAAAAAGGTGTCCTTTAAAAATGAAAAGCTACTCCTAATGAAGAAAATAGGAACGAGATGTAAAACTAGATGAAGAACATTGATAAGGCAGATCAATAGGGAATTTGAAGAGCAACTTACTAAAGATGCAAAAACTAACAACAAAAACTTTTTCAAGTACATCAGAAGCAAGAAGCCTGCTAGAGAATCAGTTGGGCCATTAGATGACCAGGGAGTAAAAAAAGCACTTGGGGAGGATAAGATCATTGCAGAGAAGCTGAATGAATTAACTTCAGTCTTCACAGCAGAGGATGCTGGGGAGATACCCATGCTGGAACTATTCTTTATTTATTTCATTCAATTTCTTAGCTGCCCCCTCCTGCTACAGCAGCTCAGGGCAGCTTACAACATACTTAAAACATATAAAATATAATCACTTTATAGGTGATTAGTCAGAAGAACTATCACAGTGACGTATGAGTAAATGACAAACTAAATGTTACACCAGGACCAATTATGTGGCGGCGGCCAAAAAAGCAAACAAGATGTTAGGAATTATTCAGAAAGGGGTAGACAATAAAACTGAAAATATCATAATGTTTCTATATAAATCTATGGTGTAACCGCACCTTGAATATTATGTGCAGTTCTGATCACCCCATCTCAAGAAAGGTATAGCAGAACTAGAAAAGGTACAGGCAACAAAAATTATAAGGGATATGGAACGGTTCCCATACAAAGAGAGGCTTGATAGGTTAGGGCTCTTCATCTTGGAAAAGAGACAACCAAGAGAGGAGATATGATAGACGTTTATAAAATCATGAGTGGTGTGGAACGAATAGGTCAGGAATGGTTATTTAAATAGCCATACACTCTCAAATAGTACTAGAATCAGGGGACTCTCCTTGAAACTAACTGGTAGCAGATTTAAAACAAGAGTATTATTTCACTCAGCGTACAATTAACTTGTAGAATATGTTGCCAGAGGATGTGCTCAAGGCCACTAGTATAGCTGGGTTCAAAAAAGGATTGAGTAGGTCTATTAATGGCTATTAGCCAAGTAGGTTTGGGAGATGTAACATCTTACTGTCAGGAGCTGGGAGTGAATAACAGGGAATGGATTGCCCTTTGGGACCTGTTTTGTACTTCTTCCAAGCAACCAAAATTAACCACTGTCAGAGACAGGTTCTGGGCTTGATGAACCACTGGTCTGATCCAGTATGGAACTACTTCTCTTTTTATGTTCTGTCTAGATTACACATGTTTTAATCAATTTGTTCCTCCTTTTTGTCATCTTTTCTAGTATAACATGTTATAAAAATGGTCTGGACAGGTAAGCAGAGGTTATCCTCTCTTGGAGCAGGACGTTTCTCTAGCTATCCCTTGAGGTACCTTCTGACCCTACAGGTCTATGATTCTCTTTCTGGTGTAATTAGTTTCATTACTTAAATTTAATAGTTTGTCAAGCTGTTAATGTTCTTCATACTGGTTATTAGATAATTCTGGCTAAAGACTTTCTTGTTCTCAACATTTACCTTGGACATGCATTGCACAGCAGTTTAATAGCAGTATCAAGAAATTAGCATTAGAAAGACCATTTTTAAGACTTCATGATGATGATGTGCTATAGGCAGGGCCCAGTGTAGTCAGCATTTCCACCATGGCCACCAGTAGGTGAGAAACACAGAATTCACAATGCCCTGGCTATAGGTGTGCTATGCAGTAAAATATGAGACAAAGTCCTTAGCTCAAAGAACATGTTATTTAATTTATACAGATAACTTAGACTAAGATTCTGACTTGGGCTACTTGCCTATGAAAAGAAGTTAAGAACCTCATTTTCTAATTCTGCGTGTTACCCAAAATGTAGATTTGGGGGCGGTATAAATTGGATTACTTCATCCTTATTCTTTTTCTGGGGAGGAGGAAGAGATAACAGGGCAAAGCTTTGGCTCCAGTGTTCCTACTAACCGGAGAGAATAGCTGAGACATTTTCAGGAATAGACCACCAGTAAATTCTTACCCTCAGCAGCAAGGAGGAAGCATCCTTGAGGCACCTTTCAACTCTGACATTACAAAATTATTATTATTATTTTATTTATTAAAGCAGATGCTTCTGTGGACATAGAAAGCAACAGAATTCAGCATCCTATAATCGCCAACGGTTGTGAAAGTTCACACGTATACGTGGATCCAGATCTACACTGTGCAGTTCAGACTCCTGAATATACGCCACCACCATTTGTTTGTTTGTTTGTTTTAACAATTTTTTTACCCCCGCTCCCTCAGGCAGTTTGGGGTGGCTAACATAGAAAATAAAACAACAATAAAACATATAAAAACAGCTAAAATCAAGACAGATAAATACAATAAATAATGGGGGAAGTAAAACACAAGAAAAAAGAAAGAAAAAACACCCTAACCCCACCCTTTACCCATCTCCCTCACCAAAAGCCTGGCAGAACAGCCAGTTCTTATGCATTTGTCGAAAGGAGGAGAGGCACACCTGAGCCTCTGCTGGAAGGGACTTTCACAACCTCAGTGCAACCACCAAGAATGCCCTCTCCATAGTTGCCCCCTGAGCATCTTGGGGAACTCCGAGAAGGGTGCTCCCAGCATCATGCGAGCCCTTTTTTTCCCCTCTCCAGTTTTAAGAGCAAGACAGAAATCAAGCCATGGTCAGAGTTGACCACATTCAGCTCCTCCTCTCTGCCCTACACTGACTCCCTTTATGTGAACACATTTGGCGCAAGCGCCTGGTCTTCACCTTCAAGGCCCTCCATTGGCCTTGCTCCCCCATATCTCTCTGCTCTTGTATGCCACTTATGCGTGGAAGCTTCGCCCTCCTCTGCCCCCACCGTCACATGCCTGCGACCCCCATGTTCCTCTAAATGTCTTCGTCCCTTCTCTCTTGTGGCCCCTCATGCTTGGAACTCCCTCCCTGGATACACTCACTCTACTCCCTTCCTCGCAACTTCCAAATCCCTCTTGAAAACCTACCTGTTCCATGAGGCCTTGCCTAGCTCGTCATGAGGGAAATTTTGTCGTCTACCTCCTCACTCAGAATCTAGTTCCCTGTAACTAAGTGAAGCACGTGCACTTACAACTTCTTACCTCCATGAATGTACTCTTGTCTGTCCCTTTGTTCTACTCTCCCTTGTCTCTTAGATTATAAGCCCCTTGGGGGTAGGGACCTGTCTATATTGATTGAACAATGCCAGGTATGCTGCTTGTGCTATATAAATAATTATTATTATTTATAATAATAGAATAGTTTTTATGACTGTAAATTGCAGACACTTAATTCCACAATTTAAAGCTTTTTTAAAAAACTAAACTTCTCAAACAGTGAATGTGGTCAAGTTACACAAATTTTACTGAGTGTGAAAAATGAAAGTCCATGTTCTGTTGAAAAATACATAGTACGTTGTATGACAATGAACCTTAAGGCCTTGCTGTTCCTTTGCTAAAAGAAAATTGTCACTACATATATGCCATGGTTTTGTTTTTTTAAAAACAAACACACACAACCCACCCCACCCCACCCCCCATGCTGGATCACTGCTAGCCTGCTAGGTAATTGCTGCTGAAAGTGCTTTAAAGATCAATTTTTGTTATCAGCCCATCTGTTTGGTGTTTAGTCATGGATGACTATCTGTCTTTTTCCATGAGTGGCCTTCTCCTTTTACCCATCAGGAAATAAGGAGGGAGGAAAATGCTGACGTATTGTGGGGCTGAGAGACAGGCAATGGCAGTAGCATCTGCCTTCTTTGTTTCTGGGGGTGCCTTGAAGATTCTACCACCAAAAGCATGGTCCGATTGACTATTGTGGTGGGGAAGTGCATACAGAATGACCACCACTGCAGGAGGATAAAAGTGGCTTCCACTCCTTATTGCCTCTGAGGTGTCAATGTCAAAGTTTCTGGGTAAGACATATTGATTATTAATATTATTTATTTATAGGTTTGTCACCTACTTCGCAGACAAGATCACTCGGATTCAGAGTGACTTTGACGCTGGATTTAGATGGCAGTAGGTAGAGAGCACGAGGTGATGGAGGCTCCTTCTGGTCCATCTTTGTGGGGGGAGTTTCAGGAAGTAACGCCGGCCGATACAGTGGATGTCTTAGGGTCTGTGAGAGCCACTTGTTGCGAACTCGATCCGTGCCCATCCTGGTGGGTGAAAGCCTCCAGGGAGATGTTGGAGACGGTGCTGGCAAGGGTGGTTAACGCAGCCTTGCAGCAGGGGAGGCTGGCGCCCAGCCTCAAGGAGACAGTGGTGCGCCCCCTGCTAAAGAAACCATCGTTGGACGTGGACACACTCGCCAGTTACCAACCTGTCTCTTACCTTCCCTTCTTAGGATAGGTTATTGAACAGGCAGTGGCGATCCAGCTCCAGGTGCATCTAGATAGCATTGGTTTCCTGGATCCTTTTCAATCTGGGTTCCGCCCTGGCTATGGCACTGAGAGAGCGTTGGTGGCCTTGGTCGACGATCTCCGCCGAGAGATGGACGCAGGACGTTCAACATTTCTCGTCCTGCTAGATCTCTCGGCCGCCTTTGATACCGTGGACCATGGGCTGTTGTTGAGACAGCAGCGTAACCTGGGAGGGGCTGGACGGGACCGTTCCTGAATGGTTCCGTTCTTTCCTCTTGGGGAGAAGCCAGCGGGTAGTGCTGGGAGCTGAAACATCTTGCCCCCGCGCTTTGTCCTGCGGCATTCCGCAGGGTTCCATTCTGTCTCCATTATTATTTAATGTTTATATGCAGCCTTTGGGGGAGGTCGTGAGAGGGTTCGGGGTGCGCTGTCACTAATATGCTGATGATACTCAGCTGTACCTCTCTTTTTCAGCTGACCCAGACTCTGCCGTCTCGTTGCTATCCCAGTGTTTGGAGGCCGTGGCGGAATGGACGTGGTAGAGCAGCCTGAAGCTCAACCCTGATAAGACGGAGGTGATGGTGGTGGGGAGAGTGGGGGAGGTGTCAGCCCCCCTGATTGAGGGGGTTCGCCCTCCCGTAGCTCAACAGATCCGGAGTCTGGGGGTGGTGCTGGACGCAGCAGGTAGAGGGGTGGCGAAGACTGCCTTCCGCCAGTTGTATCTGGTGCTGAGGTTGCGTCCGTATGTCTCTGGCCCGGACCACCCTCCCTCGTCCATGCCTTCATCACCTCGAAGCTGGACTACTGCAACGCGCTCTACGTGGGGTTGCCCTTGTTCCTGGTTCAGAGGCTGCAGCTAGTGCAGACTGCGGCGGCCCGCCTCCTTTTGGGGACGGGTCGTCGGGCTCACATAACACCTGTGCTCTGGGCTCTGCACTGGCTGCCAATAGCGTGCCGAGCCAGGTTCACGGTGTTGTTGGTGTTTTATAAGGCCCTTCACGGTCTCGGCCCCTCATACCTCAGGGATCGCCTCGCCCTCCATGCCCCAGAGCGGCTCCTTCAGTCTTCCGGGGGTGCCTTCTTGGAGGTCCCCCATGTTGTTGTTGTTATTATTAACGAACATTTATATAGTGCCAGCAGTGTACCTGGCACTTTACAAAGTAATAAAATAGACACGATCCCTGCCCCTAGGGCTTACAATCTGAGAGACAGGAGCTGGGGGAGAGACTTAGGAAGGGGAACAGAGGGAGAGACAAGGGGTCTAACATTCATGAAGATG